>CAJNDT010002224.1:0-32500 GCA_905221615.1 Symbiodinium sp. CCMP2592
AAAGATCCCCCCTTTCCAAGCACATCATAGCGTTGGCCAAGTGCGAAACTTTCCCTCATCTGAAACAACGGCATAGTCGCCCACTTTGCGAATCCTGACCAAGCCTTGTAGATGGATCTGCATACCACGTATGCCATGTACGAAAGAGCGGTCATGTTCGCGTAAATGCAATGGGCATTTCGCTTTCCAGAATAGTAGGATGGCTGCATGGCGGTACGTGCAAGTTGTAGCTCAGGATCGATGTTCAAAGACTGGCCGGTAACGAAGACGGGACGACGGTCCTGTGCAATTGCTTCTGGCACTGCGTCATCAAAGTCCTCTCCAGGCTCTATGTCCATTTCTTCATCAGGTTCCTGTTCTGGATCGTCTTCCGCGATGACAGATGGTTCTGGGATTTCTTCAGGTTCCGCAACGGTCTCTGCCTCCATGGCTTCCTGCTCCTCTTCGGGCGCCTCAGGCACTGCGGCTGCTGCGGCTTCCATTGTCTGAGCAATGAAGTCACTGGGGATCTCCGTAGGAGTCTCCCGTTGTGGAGAACCTTGGTAATATCCGCTCGAAACGCACTGTGACCAGCAAGACGTGCATCGGGAGAAACATGCTGGAACGATGTTGTAGCATGCCGGGCATACCCTCATTCTCCGTCCATCCTCGTCTCTGCGTTGGTCTTCGGGTCGCCAATTCTTGATGACAAACTTGATTCCTTTGTCCATGTAGTGATGCCGAACCGTGTTCTCCCTGTGGGACTCCAGGACAGTCGTGAGGTCTCGAATGATCTGCTCCTTGCTAGTGTCGTGGGGTCCAGGAGGCATCTCGCAAAGCAATTCCATGATCTTGCTTGGCGTTCGGTATCTCTCGAACTCGGGAAGCAACGGTGATGCATTGTAGTCCAACACCAGTTCTTTCTCCAACCTTTCATCGTAGATCTTTTCCACCAGAGCGAAAGAGTGTGTATCTCGAGGATCAGGGACGCAAAACCATACCTCCTTGACGAAATGGAAAGGTATCGTTCGGCCAACGATCATGATGCCGCTGTCTGTGATACGTCCATCCTCTCGTGCAAGATCTTGCGATGGGACATGAAGAACCGCCAATGGCATGTGCTTGGCGTCTCGTCCATGTACTCGCATCTTGGTCGTTGCGTTCCGGTGATCGAACGGCGCAAACACCCCCCAATAGCTGTGGAGGCTGCCACCTTGGTTGCCTCGGAATTGGCGCCTATGGTCGAAGTCCCCGTCGGGGTCCTCCGAACCAGGCATGATGCCTTGCGTGACAATGGAATCCAAGTTGCGGCATGCCGTAGCGTGGAACGCACCTCCAAGACGTTGCAAGAGGGTCATAGATGGAGATAGTGCGAACCTGTTCTTGTCCAACTGAAGCAAGTTGTTCTGGGGATCTGAGTGCGCAGAGTGACCACTCGTAGCCCGAACTGCCCATGGCTTCACCCAGCCGTTGCATATGTTCAGGTACCTCTGGCCATGTCGGCAATGATCGTTGTTCTGGATCTCCGTGATCTGGTCCTGAACCGATACCAACCTGTTCGAACCTGCTGATCCAAGAATTTCCGTGCCGGGGTCCTTCACTCTCACACCCAGGAACTGCAACCGAATCTTGGCCTTGTTGCGTTTCGTGGCTGCAATCATGTTCCCTTGGAACAACAGCTGAAGTCTTTCATTGTACACTCTCTTCTTCTGTTGATCATCGGTCCTTGAGACCCCTTCGGTGATGCGTCTGCTTTCATGGGTCCATAGTGGCTCCTGCCTCACCAAGTCTTCGATCATCACCCATCCTCCTTCATCACATTTGATGACACTGTTGAATGCCACCTGGCACCTGTTGTCAAGCCATTCCGAGCCTGGGCGCCTGGCGATTCTGTGGCGCAAGTCAGACTGGATGCATGATAGCGCCCAATCCGCGTTCAATCTGCGCTGACGAGTGATGTTGCGAAGGACAACTTCGTTCACGAGGTCCCACCGATTGTTGATGAAGCTTGCACCCTTGGTTGGGATCAGGTCGAGAATCCCGCATCGGATTGGCCTTCCGCCGCCGATGGATTCATAGCCTGCATTGGTGTAGCTATGAGTGTTTTCATCGTAAGCAAAGCTAGGACGGGCTCCTCGTTGAGGTAGGCGTCGGTCGCGATGGTCCGAAAGCTGCTCAATGATGTCCACCACTCGCTGGCTATTCTCTGGTCCCGATTCCTGCAGTGGTACGCCACAAGCATCATTTAGGCCCCGACGGTTCTCCACATCCGTGCAGAGATTGTGTTTTTTCTCATAACGGATCAAGACCACATCACCCCGAACGGCTTCGCCTCCGCGTCGCGGTCGGGCTTTGGCCTTGGGTCGTCGGTCCGAGGATGCAACACTCACATGATCTGTGGTGTCAACGTCCATTGGCTCAGCCTCTTGTGTAGGTACTCGACGTGGATATCGAAGAAGACTTTCCTTGATGATCTGGACGCCTCGAAGTACCAGATCCCGGGTTGCAGCATTTTCTGTGCAATTTGACAGAGTGTGTAGATCACTGCCACAAGCGACACAGAACGTGATGCGGTCGCTTCCGACTGACATTTCGCCCTGAGCGAGTACGCCCACATAGTCCTGAAGCTGCGCGACGAATCCCTCACGAACTGCATGCCTGGGATCAGGGCCTTCTGCCCCTTGTTCTTCTTCGGGTTGCGCATCCACATCTACATCCTGTGCAGGTATTGGTGGAGCAACTGAGAACCCTGGATCGTCCGTGACGTTGTCAGCGGCCTGTGTCTCGTCGGTTCTCGCAATCTCTACAGGGTAGATATCACCATCGACGATCACTGTGAAATCAATCACGATGTCAGCGGACATGTTGTTGACGATCTCAGCGACTGCTTCATTCTTCTTGGGCGGTGTCCTTTTGCGCGGGGAGTCAACCGTGATCAGCTCGATAGCTTCGGCCGACGCGTAGCGGAAGAATGATCTTTCGATTCCTCTCGCGCACGCATTTGCTCCCTCAAGGCCACCCCAATTCGGAAAATGACTTGGGTGTCTCATTGCAATTGTAAGAATCCCGAGCGCCAGCTCCACTGTGTCACCCAGGAGCTCTTCCTTGGGCAAGACTGACCCTCTGTAGCATTCTTGGCGCTCCTCCGGAGTCAAAAGCATCCTCATGAAACCAGCATAAGCGCAGTTCCCGGCGTCGTAGTAGCAGATGTAGCATGTCTTGCCTTCGGAGTCGTACCCTCTGTCCCACGCCAACTGTTTGGCCTTTCCCCATGCCGCGTACTCGATGGCCTGACTGGCTGTGATTCGGAGACCACCGTAGTGAGAAACCGTCTTGCCGATGTCTTCATAGACCATCTCTGCGCAAACTTTGAGGAACTCCTTGATGTCCACGCGAGGATCCACGAATTGAAGCCTCAGGTCATAAAGGTGCTTTGCGCAAGCCAAGGTGTACTTCTGGGACGTGATCAAGTCATTGAAGGAGCTGATTTGATGCTGCATCTTCAAGGCTGAAGTATGCGCGCACCCAATGCAGTGTCCAGGATACCCGTTTCCGGTCGGCTTGAAGAAGGCTTGTGCGTAGCACTCAGCCAACTTCATTGCTTCACATCCAGGGCAATAGAACGTTCTCCCTTTGACATAACCAGTGTTCAGGGTCGCATAGGTGTCGATCCTGAACCAGTAGTGCCTGTTGTCGTAGTAGGCTTCGGGAACGGTCATGGCGATGTCAAAATCCTGCCAGGTGACTGTGGACGATTCAGCGACCGTGTCACCCTGGGCACCCGACCTGATCTGTTGCTGCTGTTCCCCCGTAAACCATGTCTGCGAAATCTTGGTGGACGTCTTGACTTCACTCTTGTCCTCCCAAATCTCGACAAGCGACGGGTGAGCGACTGAGTCGGTTCGGACTGTTTCGTCCCATGAGCGAACTTTCGATGCCTCAACAAAGCACGTGGATACCATCTTCTCGCAGAACAGCTGCTTCTCGTAGATAGCGAGGCCCAATTTGAACCTGACCCGATTGTCCGGTGGTGGCACCTTTTCGACTGACAGTGTATGCACGCCTGACGACGCATGTTTCGCCTGGCTATACATTCTTGACCAAAACGAAGATCCATGAATCACCACGCATGCTCGGGCCCGCAACTCCAGTTCAATATACATTCCCAGCGCGTGGAAGCCGTTGAACATAGAAGCTTTCTGTCGAAGGTAATTGCTGGCTGCTCCTACGAACCGTAAGTCATGATTGATGTTGACAATTGGAGGGCGCGTGGTACGCTTCCCTGCCGCAATGATAGGGTCAACGTACGTGACCTTGAGCTGTCGCTGCAAGTCAGCACGAATCGCTGCTCCGTCTCCGACCTCACTCATCGGAAATGATATGTTCTCGATGAGGATCGCCTGGAGAGACAGATGGTAGTGCAACGTGACGGTTGCAAGCTGCTCTTCAGTCAAGCCATCCAATGTCTCATTCACAGATTCCAACGATCCCTTTGTGACTTGGAAGTTGTAGTTGGCACCTGCGGTGATCGACGGGCTCACAATGTAGATCTCACTCCATCCATGCATGACGAGATTTTCTCTCACTGTATGCGATGATCCTCTGGTCCTTGCGACCATGTCAAAGTCTTGGACGAGGATTGTGCATTGAGAGCGCATAGTCGCGGCATCAGGCTTGCCGCCCATACCCAAACTATTGCGAAATCCGTTCAGCGTGTTCATGGTGTTGATCCTTGCTTCTGCCGGAATTTCATCGTTGTCGACAAGATCGTTGTCTGCCTCGATCATCACTGCCGAGGTAAGCATTGGAGGAGAAGGAAGGTGCACGCACGACACCAATGCCAATGCATGGTACAGCCGCGAATACATCCGTAACCACATCTTCGTGCTCAGCTTCACGTAGACCTTCAGGTTGAGACCCTTGTCGTCACTTTGAGAGACGGAACGAATCCTTGCCAAGTAGGTCACCAGTCTTCTGACGTAATGCTGAATCGGTGTGGTCCCCACGTCGTGGTTGGCCACGAACTTTGGCGTCTCATCAATGGTAGGTGGGTACTCGTCTTGATCACGGGTCGTCGCCAGCAAGCTCGAGCGACAGCCCTTTTCATCGATGTTGACATAATGGTACCAACTTTCCTGAGCGCCAGCGGGGATTGGAGCTTCCTCCCATGTCGGTTGCGATGGTTCCTCTTCCGGTTGCGAAGTCGATGGTTGTGGAGGAGGTGCCGCAGAAGATGACGACGCCGATGCCGTTGCCTCGTCCGTCCTTGCCCTCTTTGGTCCGTGGCTAGGGGTGGCTCGAGGCTCGGCAGCGGATCCTTGCGAGTTGTCCCGGCGTTCTTCCATGCTCAGGGTGCACGATTCCTTCCGGTTCGAGGTTGCTTGCCGTAGGCATCGCAACTCTCCCCGTTGAGTATACCCAGCTAGGATGCCGTTGAAGATTGGGCGGAAATAGGCCATCATCTTGCATAAGCGGACTTGGTGCCCCCATCTGTTGGAATTCTGCTTCCCATATGCTCAACGTGGCGCGTTTGGTAGAGCAGTCAACCACATACCCAGATTCAACTCCGCACTGATTCCAGGTGTAGCTACGGAACGCATCCGGCAATCGGAAGCCGTTCCTGTCCTGATCTGCACATACTGCATCCACATGGTGCTTGAGGAAAGAATACGTGGTGTAGTCAGAATCAGGGAGCACATCGTTGGACCATCTGTAATGCGGGTGTCCAGTATCTGGATCAACCCATGATACGTAGGAATGAAGCACGTGGAGACAGACACTGAACGCCTGGAGCGAGTTCATCGCAAAGGCGAGCGGATGTCCCATGCCTTGAGGCATTGTGCGCATCATCAAAGCCAGCTGGTGAACGTTGAGTGGCGTAGCGCCATCGTTGTTCGCTGCACATTCTTGGTTGTAGGTCCGTAGTCCATACCCAGTGTGTTTTGCGAACATGTACATCAGCTTGCACACCCTACATAACGTAGGCTCCGCCAACAGGTCTGATTGGTCAGGTGCTCTACCCGACATAGGCAACTTGTGGTAGTAGTCCTGATTCACCGTATACCATTGTTGAATTCTCGTGTCTGTCACAGTCTGGTAGGGCGTCTCCACGGAGTTGATGAGAACGGCGAGGTTGTAGTACCCGTCCGCACTGACGATGTTCCTTGTTGCAGTGTTCAAGTCGAACCGAACTTGCTTTCGTTCTTGTTCCAGTTCAACCACAGCCAATTTTGCATCGTCGCGGATCACTTCCTCATCCACCATGAACCTGGTGATGGCATTGAACTTCCCCTCGTAGTCAGCAACAATGTGTTTGAGACCTCCACCAAACTTGATGACCATGGCGAGTATCTCCCCATAGGGTTTGTCCATGTACTCCTCAGGGGCAGCAAATAAGCAAGCTTTGAGGATTTCTCGGACTCGAATGGAAAGATCCCCTCCTGGCGACAGATTTGCACACGTGAACAGCAAGACCAACGGAGGTGCTTTGAACGCTGCCCATGTGCGAATGAGATCATTGTCGACCACTTTGTCTTTCGTTATCTTCGGCGGGAGCGAGACGCTCTGCGACGGATCCCCAGAATACATCTCCAGGAACTTGTGGAACTTCAGAAACGTTCGCATCATCCCACCAGACGGGAAAACTTCTTCGTGGTCCACTCCTTCGAAGGCCAGCTCGTAGGCATTGTAGCTTTCAGCCATGGCTCGGGTTTCGGTCCTTCCTCCGTAGGAGGGAAGTCCCTACACCCTACTCGACTTCACGGTTCCGGGTTCTCCGTAAGAGGCACCCTTCCCCGATCCGTCTGGTCAGACCTTAGTTGTTCCTTAGTTGGGGCTGTCTAATAGCCCCTTCATCAGCGTCTACACACTGATGTTGCTGCCATGCAATGTCCTCAGATTCATGTGCAACATGACTGACACTGACATGAGCTCGAACAAGGCTGCGAACATTCCTCGCAATTGACCGCCATGAGACATCAATGCGCTGCGGCAAACTGTTCTTCGAATCATGGTCCAAGCAATCATCCGGTCTCCTCATCAAACGATCCGCTTCAGGCATGTTAGAGAACATGATCCTGCGTCCACCACCATCGCCATCAGCACCAACATGATCATCAATCTTAACCTTCGTCACCTTGCCACTTGAAACAAGAGTATGCAACTCTGGCCAAGACCAACATGAACATGAAGAAGGCATGTCAAGCGAAAAATAGACGTCGGAAAATTCCGCACACTTCTTCAGCAGGCGTTTGAGAGATTTCAAGACACTTCTGAAAACCTTGTACTTCCCACCAGAACGTTTCTCACCCCCCACGCAAGCCCCTTCACTACTTCCAGGACCAGCACCTGATCGCAAAAGCGATGCCACGAATAGCACAGGTGTGCGCAGGTCGTTCCGGCACGCATCCTTCATCATACCGATAAGGTTGTCCTCATCGGCTTTGGAGCTGATCAGCTCCCTGCAAGTTATGCGAGAGCAACCCTTAGTGGACTTAGGTACGGCGTAGCCATTACCCAAGCCACAGAGGTCAACAATCATGCGGTCTGGCTTTCGTCCACCAGCCTTCGACGGCATGGCTACCAATCTCCCATCGCCAGTTGCCTGAAATTTCAAGGCTTTAAGCAATCTTCTGGAGATTTGGCTAGTCAACTCGCATTTATCAGATCGATCCTTAGCGTCCGAATCAGTCATGTGCAAATGTTTGGACGAGCACACATCAGACGACTTAGGATGCAGCGCGACGTTTGCGGCAATGTACTCCCATTCATCCTTGCAGTAGCCGAGCTCAACGGCGGTTTCGGGAGACACAGGATCCCGAAAGGTATAACGTTGCCCGTGAGTGCATCCTTGGATCTTGATGCTCTTCCACATGGCATCTTCCTGAAGTCCCTTGTACTGCTTGTTTTCCTGGACTGGTACTCGAGGAGGTACTTCGATGATGATTTGGAACCCCCATGATGCCGCTCTGCGCGCAATTCTTTGGACGACCTCCCCCCATGGGTAGTCTGTCCGCAATTTGGCCCTTTCAGGGTTGTCAGAGATTTTCCGACTCAGCCACGAATTCTTGCCCAACACCCCTGCACCAATGAAGATCACGGAGTTAGGGTTGTCTTTCCTTGCTTCCACCACATCAAAGAGGTAGGCGCACATGGCGTCGTCAACTTCTCGCCCCATACTCAGAACATTTACTTGCAGCCCAGGGTCGTAGTGAGAATCTGGAGCATGCTGGGCGATGCAATCCTTGCCTGGAGCATACTCGTTCCACCAGTTCTCCTCATCGACTCCTATCAATGTCCATACCGTCACTGCCTTTGGAGCATCTTTGATAGTGATACGGTACTTCCACCGGCTGTAAGGATTCTTGTAAGCATGGACCAACCTTCCCTCGTGGTCGAGGAATTGGATCACCAGACCCTCCTTGGGCTTGTTTTCGGCGAAATTGACCACGTGAGGCACAATTGCTCCATCATATCCTTGATATTCCCTTGTCTGTTCCGCCGCATCATGCCATACATCTTCGTACACCGACGACCATTGGTCATAACCAAATTGAGAGGCTTGACTTTTGGACTGGCCGTTGAAACAAAATCCCTGCTGCAATGTAAAGCCCTGGTACCCCCCATGGATGGCACGCGCCAGTGTGACAACCACCGCTCGCCATTTGGCGGGCAGGGCGCGCACATAAGACTGGCCTAGAGGCGGCTCAGGAAGAGGCAAAAACGGCGGCGCAAGGACGTCCGCGATGGCGGCGGGGCGCAAATGCCCCCGCACCGGATGGTACTGAAACACAGCACGTTCCACGTAGCGGTCGAACTTGCCCGGTGTGTCAAGGATAGCAGCACGATCCTCCATCTGGTGCCACTGCCCTTCACGAAGAATCCAAGTCGACCGAAGGTAACGACCCGGCGGCAACGCGGAAGGCGGCCCCCGCAACATGCGCGGGAACTTGACAACCAGGATGGGGTCCACACTGTCATGTTCTTGCAAGCCTTCCTTACTCGCGATACAACACCTGAGGGAGGATCGGCGTCTGCGTGTAAGGAAAGCAAGGCACCTCGCTCTTGAACGAGTAGTGCTGCTGACCCTTCTCATCCGTGCTTTGGGTATGAGTAGGCCGCATCAGATCCATAATCTCTTGGGAGCCGATGAGATCCGGCGGAAAGATGTTGATTAGCTGACACGCATGTGTCCAGGACACGGAATCCTTAAACGACTTGGTGTGTATGTCCGCTGACATCTTGGCAGTGACCTCATAGGCAAGAGAAACGTAACCTTCCTGAAAGATAGAATGCATCCATCCAATGCAGATACCGTGGGTACGTTCCAAGTGACTCATAGTCGGATTCTTGCCCGTGCGAATCACCCCGATCATGGTCTGGTTGTCGTCGTAGAAGACGAAGTTGGGGTCTTGCCCCCCAAGCTGCTGCCACAACGTGATAGCAGGCAATCCAAGACGTGACATGGCAAAGTCGGCCGCGACAATCTCGGCCTCGGGTGTGGAATGACTCAAGCACCCCTGCCTTTTGCTAAGTCCCGCCAAGGGAAATCTTGTGTGAGAACCTTGAATGTGCAAGTGAGCACCGGAGGTAGATTTTAAACTTTCTCCACAACCTGCATAGTCCGCATCTGCAAACAGCCCGATGGACGAGTCCTCCAAGGAGTTCCCGACCCATCCGATCATCATGTGATGTTTGGACTGGTGCACATAGGCCATGAGATGATGAAGAAGAGCATCCTCCTTCTTGGTCCATTTCGTGATCTTGCGTGCGAGATTGTTGCTACTGCGCAGAAGATCAAAGCGGCAAATGCGCGCGGCATAAAGCAATTTCATGAGAATGCTGGCTGCCTGCGGAGCAAGTGCACCGCGATTAGCCTCGTTGCTTTCCTCTTCCTCGGGCGCCTTGGGAATAGGTGGAGGCGGAACGAGCCGACCATCCTTATCAACAGGCATGGTGTGTCCACACCACGTGCATCGATGGCTTTTACCTGACTGTGCCCGAGCGCGAGCTGGGTGATTCTTAGTCTCCTCAGCCGGACTCGGCGATGGTACCGTCTTGAATTTTGTCGGATCGAACCCAGTCACGTCGCAGTACTTCTTGACTGTCATGTCCAGGTACGTCTCCATGTCGTAGGTAACCGTCTGCACCTTCGTTTTGTCATGCAACGTTGCCTCGCCCTTGGAGATGCGACAACCCAGATACAAGCCCAGCGGCGTTTCTTCTTCCAATCGAAGTTCTTGGCGCAGCATGTCCCAACCCTTGGGTAGATTCTCTTTGGGTCCTGCCATCTTGAGATCATCCACGTAGATGACAAGTAAGAGCTTCATTTGCGGGTGAAAATACAATGATGGCCATTCATCGCCAATCGGCTTGAATCCTACTTTCTGTACCGCGGTGTGGCAATGTTGTTCCCACATGGTTCCTGCGTCAGGATGTCCATATAGAGCTTTGATCAGGCGACATACCGGCCTACGGAATTTGTGCCGTTTCATGGATGCCAGGCTTCATCAGGCAGTTCAACCCAACATGGAGTGCCTGATAGTCTCGCCTGAATGTATGCTTGGATAGCATCCGCCATCTGGACATCGTTGCCGGGAAGGCATCCGTAGTAATCTGCCCATCGTGAGGCGTCAAACGTAGCCGGGGAATTCCCCAAATCCTGAAACAATGCGGCTTCCATATTCTGGTCTTTGACCTGATCACCGAGTAGTACACCTCGCCCCTTGAACTTCCTGGCAGGATCGTCCTCGTTGAGCTGATAGTTCTTCTCGTATATCAGTCCGTGTACTCGCGCCATATGCACTTTCTCACCTTTCTTCTTTGCCTCAGCGACGACGTCGTCATATTCACGCGTAGTTGAGAAGTCAAACACTTCTTGGTCCCACAATCCCTTCCATTCTTTCATGAAAGCTTCCATAGCCTTGGGATTGTTGATCATCTCCTTGCGTGTGACGGGTCGAGTGACCATGGCATTGAAGCACGATCCTCCTGCATGATTCTTTTTCCGATGTACGTTTCTGTGAGAAGTCGTACACGGCATAGAAGGAATCCAGTTATCATCCATGACCATATGCGCCGGAACGGCCGGCACAACATCTGCCAAGAATTGTTCCTGTGTATATTGATCCACATAGGACTGTGCCCCTGACCAACCATCGTCGTCATCAATGGACACGTTGAGTTGCAGATCAATTTCTTCACATGGGACAATCTTGGGAAAGATCATGTTGTCTAAAATCTTGGTAACTATCTTCTTTCCTATCACAGCCTTCTTCCGGTCTTTCTTGGCAACTCGAGCTTTGTCTCGCTTCTCTTTCTTGTATGCTGCCTTCTTCTCCGTTTCGCTCATCTTCTTCCACGCTTCCGGAGAATAAGAATGGATAGGTCGCCGTGTAGGAAGAGTTCGTCGACCGTCGCTTCGGATCTTATACGGAACTCCCCTTTTGTCGATCTTGCAGGCTTCACCGTCATCGGTGAGATATACACTGCCGTCCCCTTTCTTCCCCGTACTCCAATGTTCAATCTCCTCGGGAGCCAACTTCTTTTCTTTCAAGATCTTGATAATCTCTCCAGGTTCTTCGATGTCTCCTTCGGGGATGAGTCTACCGGTTGGACCGACTTCGCGGGGCGATCGTCGATCTTTCCCAGTGACCTTTGGTTCAGAAGGAGGCGGTGCTGCGCGTAGACCCAGCTCTTCGTCTAGTTCTTCGAGTCTTTTGTCTCCTATGGCATCAATAGCTTCATGTTCTGCTGACTTGAAGACTTCGCCGGGCGGCTCCGTCTCTATGTCAGATGGATCTATGTCCTGTAAGTCAGGATCTTCTCCGGGATCCGGTGGAGGAAGAAGTCCATTTTGATCATCATCATCCCCGTCGCCACCATTTTCTCCGGGCGGACCGTCATCACCGTCATCGACGTCGTTTATCTCCTTGCCAGCGAGGTCAACGTTGTCCCTGAGTCCCTCAATGGTTGAATTCATCCTTTCGTACTCGGCTTTCAGGGGAAACGTTATCTCCTCTGGGAAGTAGATAACTTCTGTCTCGTACGGTCTCATCAACTTCCTGGGAACAGATGCGTCCATCGACAAGTTCGCGTTGGCAAATTCCTTCATATCCCAAACGCGATACTTCTTGGACCACCTTGACCAGCAGTGATGATGTATCCGGCAAAAATGCCTGGAATCCCCTTTGGATCGAATTTGTTGCCATATGTCTTCGGCCTTGTGTCCGTCGGCTTGAAGAAGACTTTGGCACCAAAGGGTATGGCTTTTCCCTCGAAGTCCTTTCCAGTCATTCGCTTCCATGCTGAATCACCATCGCCCTCCACGTCTTCAACGTTGAGGTTCTGCATCACGCAATTAAGCGCAAAGGACCAGTATTGAGCGGGCAATCCGGCGTGTAGCATGGATGCTGCGACTGTGTTGATCACTTCTTGATTTGATCGTTCAGCGAGTGAATTGTTACTGGGTTTCCCTGGAAGGGAATGATCTATCACGATCTTCAACTGCGCCATAGCTGAATCGAACTCTGGTGCTTCATCACTATACGCCATATGAATCTTGCGTCTTCCCATAGGCGTCTGATGGCCATGACGACTTCGTCAGTGCTCCTTGAAGCCGTGGGAATCGCTGCGATCATTTTGGTGGCGATGTCTCTGATGACTAGAACTTCACGTGCTCCGTCATCGAGTCCGATGCCTGCTTCGGCGGCCTTGCGCATGTCAAGGAAGTCGAACGTCACAAGATCTCCCCAGTGTTTGATCACACGTTGAAACGCACCTCGTTGTGTTCGCAAGTGCTTCATCTTCGCGCGTATGCACGATTCGCAATATGGATTGCGGTAGCGATGAGTACACAGATGTGCCAATGTCTTAGCTTCGGCTTTCAGTGTTCCGACTCTGGCCTTGCGGCTCGGCGCACCGTCGCCTTCCACATCAATGATCACCTCATCGTCACCATCCAATGGAATTTCACCCACTCCTTTTCCTTCGTCGTCGTCCGGAGGGCGTCCGGCCTCGGACTCTGGTACTTCTTCTATAGGAGGTTCTTGGGGTTCAGGATCAGGAGGTCGTTCGTGATCATCACCTTCTTCTTCTGCTTCAATCTCGCTCGGTGCAGCTTCAGCGGCAGCTGCGACGCTGACGTCAACATTGCCCGCTGTCAACGCACCCTTGAAGATTTCGGTGATCGCTTTGGCCTCCGGATCATCATGAACCAATGACTTGGAACTCCCGGCACGAACGTACGGGATGTCACCGTTCACGAACAGAGATATTCTCTTGCCCTGCGGGTTGATCATGAATGGTTCCCTTCCGGGTGGCCACACAAACCCGTAGTTGAAGTTCATACATCTCTTGCCTATGGAAAGCACCGACGGTGTGTCGTCCAACACATAAGCGTTGATCGGTTCCTCGAACGACTCAGTCTGGAAATTCGACACGAGATCGGTATCGGTGATTCCATTGGCTGTCTGAAATGATATGGGCTCTGGAGTCACGAGTGTTTCGAGACTGTGCTTCTCGATCTTCTTCTGAGATATGAGGTCATGACCACACCCAGTGTCCATGAGAAACTTGATCTTCTTCTTGAGGATGACTGGTTGAACCATGCATTTGAATAAGCCCTGATTGATGATCCGTTTGCTGTGTGCAGCATCGAGTTCGCGCTCAACGATGGAATCTTCACCGTCGTAGAACGAAACTTCTTCCACTCGAGACGTTCCTGGGATTCGTACGAATGAAACTCGATCTCCGCATTGATCATCATCGTCGTCAACCATGTCTCTCATGATCTGTGCCCTCAATCTCGCTTTGTGCTTGGCGAATTCCAAGCTCACGGCGCGATCCTCATCATTGATAAACGCTTCCATGTCGACGTACTTCACCTTCCGCTCTTTGTCTTTCTTCGATCTTCTAGGACACGAAGAAATGAACTTCACGTCGTTGGCAAATGTCACATTGCGCTTTATCACTTTTCGGGTCGACGTAGTCGTTCCCGAGGATTCGTCATCTGTTGAACAATCCGAATCAGCGTCGCTGTCAACGGATGGACAATCTGACTCCTCCTCATCTTGTCTTGAAGATCGCTTCCATATAGCCGGAGCTGATGGATTCCACCTTCGACACAATCTGATGGCGGGTGCCGCAGGGAGTGCCTTGGCCTTGGCATTCGGCTTCGCTGGAGCTGCCTTCGCTTCGGATTTAGCTTTAGCTTTTGCCTTTGGTTCCGGAGCTGGGGTAGCTGCTGCCTCATGCTTGAAAGGACAATTCTCTCTTGAGCACGAGCCTGTGTTCTTGAACGAGTAGCATATCCTGTTTCCTCCTCCTCCAGATGGACTTGGAGTTCTCGTCCTCGGCGTGAAGGGTCGCTCTGGAGTCTTCTTCGAGTGACTGAATGGACACTTATCGCCATTTCGACACCCTGCATCTGTGAAATGGAACTTGCAGCGGATTTGCTTCTTGCTTTTGTCACCTCTGTTGTCCGCTGACTCACTCCTCGTCTTCTTCTTGGGCTTTGGTTTGGTCTTCGCATGACTCTTCGCTTTGCTTTGAGGTAGTACAGGTGTTGCTTTATCCGGCTTGGTTGGCGAAGCCTTGACCTTTGCGGATGGAGCTGCGTTAGGCGTAGGTTTCTCGGGTACCTTGGCCGGTGCAGCAAGCAAATCCTTGCCCTCAAGCATCTGGCGCAAGCCAATTTGGGTCTGAGTGAGATTTGACTGTTCTCGTCTCCGCATGATAGTACGATCAATGCTCTTCATCAGGTTGTCGTACGATCGGTCTTCATGATTGTAGGGCAAGTGTTCGTAATGCATGCCCAAGTCCATTTTCATTGCGGGCGAGTCCTTGATCTTGCTGTACAGGCAATCACGGAGAGCTGTTTTGGATGGAATGTCCTCTGGTCTCATCCGTCCCAGAACTTCCAACCACGTCTGCTTGAACGTATGAAGCTTGTTGTCGCCTTGGTACTCGAGCTTCACCAAATACTCAAGAGTGATGATCATGTCAAGACGATCATGCGTTCGAAAACTTTCATACATCATCGCAATGACTTGTCGTCCTTTGATGATCTTCACGTCAGGCCTGCTGATGTAATCGTTGGCCTTCCGGTTCACCTCGAGATACAGGTCAGCTGATTTGTCACCACCGGCACGTAGCATTGCGACCATGGCGATCCCCAATTTGACGTCTATGCTCTTGAACTTCTTGTGTCCTGAATCATTCAATGCTTCGACATCAGGGAATGGGTGGAACGCTGGTGCCAGCCATAACATCCAGTCCTCATGATGTGGGTCGGCTGATGCCCCTAAGACATTGGCCGTGCACACGGATCGCCAGTTGTTGAGATGAGTGAGAGTAGGCCATGGAGGAACGGTCACTTTGTCGGCTTCCCTCCTGGAAATTCTCACCTCTGTGACTTCAGGATCCGCATCTCCGTCAGGATCACGTGCATGCGAACCAGGATCCGATTCAGGTTTACCCCCTCCGCCCTTCTTCTTGTCATCATCATCATCAGGCGGATCTGGAGGATCATACCCCGTGCCGGTTCCTTCATCATGCTCGTCCTCTCCGTTCTCGTCGCCAGCTTCATCACCGTCATCGTCTCCATGGTTTTCCTGAATCGTTTCAGCGAATGATCTCCACTCATCACGATCAGCTCTGAGACGTTGTTCGGCTTTCTGAGCCTTGAGTACTTCACTTCGCAGATCAGCAATCTTCTCCTCGTACTGTTCCGCGATCTCTTTCTCGATCTGACGCCTCCTTGCCTCATGGATAGAATCGTCATAGGCGACAGGGGGACCAACGAGGTCGTTGCCCTTCGTAGATGCGGTAACACCGTCGATGCCAACAGGTCTTGAGGAGCTGGCCGATGCTGTGGACTTTGATCCCAACATCCCGCGATCCCCCAAGAGTTCGCGTAGCTGTCGATCACGCACGGCTGCCGCATCACTTTTCCCATGAAATCCGCTTGGTATGCCGAACAAAGTGGCTGCACTAGGCGGGGAACGCGCAAGTGCTGGGCTGCTAATACCTGGCACGTAGTGCTCGGGCATTGCATCCGCCACGATTGGCATTGAACTGCGGCCAGTGAAGAAGTTTCCACCGGTGAATGGAATTCCATCCATCACAAGGTTCTTGTCCTTGTCCGATTCCGAGAATGCGAACTTCTCTTTGGCGACTGGACTAACTTGACTTGGGGACCGTATTTCAGGGGATCGTACCTCATCTCCTACGGAAAAGGCAGGCATTACTTCCTTTCCTACGTGCTCCCAGCCAGACTCAGTAGTCCTCGAAGACATGGGCATGCTCGAAGGTCGCGTCGCTCCTCCTTGATTGGAGTTTCGCGCTGCCTCCAATTCGCTGCGTGTCCTCGCTTGAAGATCCTCTTGTGCTTTGAGCGTTTTCCTGAGTTCACTCAGCTCGTCGTGCAAGGTAGGCAATGATCGCCTTGCATGATCTTCATTATGATGAAGTCGATCCTCTGCTTCTTGCATCCTCTTCACAGCCATTTTGCGGTACTCTTCCTCTTCACCAAGACGTTCGCGAAGCCGAAATCGTTCTTGCTCAATGGCTGCGCTGTTTCCAGCCAGCCCTTGGATCTCGTTCACAGCCCGCAACTCCTGGTTCTTGACCAAGTGGAATCGTTCCTGCATTGCTTGTAAGGCTTGTTCCGAACTTGCTGTGTTTGACCGGAGGACCAAGTTCTCTCTGGCGTGTTCATGAAGTTCATGAGTCAGACGCTCATACTCACGTGCCATAAGCTCACCATCGCCTTGCGCTCTTGCCTCCAACTGCACAAAGTTGGTGGCTGCCTCCGTGCGAAACACGTGTAGCTGTTGAGCTAAATCCTCGGCAACGGCATGTGCTTGACGTTGTTGCGCAGAGTTCTGCTCATCCATGCGAAACAAAGCTGTTTCATAGTCTCGCTTCATCTCCTGATTGACATTGTTGATGTGCCTCATGGCTACGCATGCATGGTCACGTTGTCGTTCCAATTCTTCAATGCGAATTCCAGATCCTTCATCTTCTTGTTGCATCTCCTTGATCTTGTCCATCAGGGTCTGGACGATTCCTTCGTATTCTTGCACCTGACTGCGATAGTACATCTGCTGTGCAAGGTTCGATGCTTCGAACTGTTGCGAAATCGTCAGTTCCTGGTAGGCATTCGGACCGTCAGCGATTGCAGGCGTGGCCACGGATGACGCATCACCACGTGCAGGAATCGTATCCAGAGTCATGTCCAGATCGTCAGTATCGCGTGGTTGATTGGTAACCATCCGATTCCAAGTCATGGACTTGTCACGCCCACGAGTAGCCGAAGTACTCGATCGTGCTGAAGAGCTTCTCGAAGATGATGGTCTTGACTTCTTTTCCAAGGTCTTGACTCCTTTGTCCTTGGCCCTGGACGTAGTCCGAGGTGCCTGAAAACCAGACGCTTCGGCCCGTCGTTCTGAAGCCTTGCCCGTCCTCGAACCTGTGGATGTCGGACGCGAAGGCGTAGATGCTCTTGGTAGACTCTTTGTTTTCCCCTTGGGAACTGCCTTTGCAATGGCAAGCGCAGAAGATTGACCTTTGTCATCTTCCGTGGAGCTATCAACGGATTGCACCACTGTGTCATCAGCTGTTGAATCACCAACGGCTGGCGCTGCCACATCGGCACCGAAAGTCATTGTCGTATCTTGGCTTGATCCCGAGTTCATTGTGGTCGTAGTAGATCAAGTAGTCGTTGCTGTAGAAAGGCAGAGCCGCGTACGGCTGATAACCTGCGTGGGGGATTGATCTCGACTTGGTTGCTGCTCTCCCCACCAGAGCTGTAAGGAATGTAGGTGTGGCTGGCTAGCACTCTCCACAGACTGGACCCTGTCTCTCCCTCTTACTTCCACACGTGCGATCCTATGCAGGCAGAACCGGCGGCCGTTCCTTTTGCACTCACTGCCGGCGGCGGTTCGTCTGTGCAACGGGATAGCTCTATATAGCTCTGATTGCTCAGGATAGAAGACACATATAGCACTTAGCTTTGGGCATTGACTTGAGCCAAACGTTGCGTTGGCGGTCACATAGAAAGGTAAAGATGAGGGATGCGTAGCATGCCCCCTAGAGTCGAGGGACGCGTAGCGTGCCCCCTTCTCTTACACTTTACACGGTCTTGCTCACAGCTCTTATAGTGACACCTTAGAACTTGACAAGGCATCGCAGTCCGTTCGCAACTACTACTACTACTACTACTATTACTACTACTACTACTACTACTACTACTACTACTACTACTACTACTACTACTACTACTACTACTACTCCTACCGCTACCGCTACCGCTACCGCTACCGCTACCGCTTCTACCACTACTACCAGTACTACCACTACTACCACTACTACTACCACTACTACTACCACTACTACTACTACTACTACTACTACTACTACTACTACTACTACTACTGCTACTACTACTACTACTACTACTACTACCACTACGACTACTACTACTACTACTACTACTGCTACTACTACTACTACTACTACTACTACTACTACTACTACTATGCTAGAAGAAAGATACTAGAAGTATAACAGGAACTCTAAGGAATAGCATTGTTATCGTTCGCATTTAGCCCCAAGGGGCTGTGGGAAATTGAAAAACCCCTAAACCCAGCAACACAAATGACTCGGGGTGTTTTGCTGAGGAGAGCACGACGACTATCTGGTTTTCCCTGCCAAGGCATGACTGAATCCGGTTTCGGGTTTAGGGTTCTGAGCTCGGACCCAGAGACTCCAACATCCCCAATTGAGGAATATACCTTATATTACACAGGATCCCTAGTATGATCTAAGAATAAGGGCTGTTGGAGTCTTACGAGCATCCACTGGTTCTTTGGCCTCGAAGGTTGAAGACTTCGCCTTACAACGAAGGATCGCTTGGAGAAGGAAGGGTCTGGCTGTGATTGTAGCCACCCCTGCCACAACGCCTGATTTCGGATGTGCTCCGGTAAACAAGTGTGTTATGTACTCCGCCAGAACCTCAACCCAATGATGGTCTTCACCTAGACCCAAGAGTAACCTAGGAATAAAAAGGGTGCCCTTTTTGGTTTAAAGGGGGTTATAAGGGAACCTAAACCCTTAAAAAGGGAATGAGGGCCTACTCTGGGTCCTAGTCACGACTTCTCCAAACAATAAACCCCGAACACTTTAGGCTGAACCCTGAAACCGAGCCCTTAAACTAGACTATCAAATAATCAAACATCATCCTCATGCTCCGAACAACGAAACCTGACTTGAAGAGAACCCTAAAACCCGCAACCCTGAATCCAAACCCAGATTCCACCCTCCCAAAACCCGAAAATCAACCTAAAGACGAAAGCCTAAACTCCAGACCCTAAAAGGCCCTAAAATCCAAATGCACGACCCTAGACCCCAAACGCACGACGGATTGAAACGAAAGAACACCAAACGCTTCCTGGGCCATCGCCGCATCCGAGGCCGCCGAGTGGCCCGAGGTCTCGGCAGTCGTCGTGGCTTTTTTCAATTGCTCCATGTACCCCTTAAGGGTTCCTTTGAGGGTTCTATAAGGGTTCTATAGGGTTTAACGTATAAGGGTCCATGTACCATTATAGTAGGTAGTTAAGCCTTAGAGGGGTCCCTATGTAGGTACCTTTAGGCCTAAGTATATACTATATGGGTACATGGTCGTGTATATACATAGGAAGAAATACAACATATCAATCTACAGTCATAATGTTTTAAAGACATATTATACACATACATAAATGCATACGAAAGTGTAGCTATGCGTCGCATGTAAAAGCATGTGGATGCATACGACTAAAAGTAACATCGCACAGCAAATCATGTCGGTGTTTTACGTTTGTCTGCATGATATCAATGTGTATGTGTGCGAGATCGTATGGTACACGTATACGTATGCGACCAGAACCTTGAACATGCGGGCCGCAGAGCAAAATGGAATCTGTCGGCGCAGAAGAGCACCAAACTTGGCTCTACTCACGCATATGGAGCCTTAAGGCTAGGGCGGCTAGGGTTCAAGCTTTCCGGAGTGTCCCTCTGAACAGAAAAAAGCTCCACACACGGAGCCCCCAACCCAGTTTGGGGCTCCGAAGACCCCCCGCCTGAGTTCATAAGCTCCCAAAATGTACACTTTTAGTTTTATGGTGGGTAATAGTATCCCCAAGAGTGTAAATAAGTGTATCCACTCAGCTACTAAAAATAATACCCCATATAGTCAAGTGGTCAGTACGGCGGTCGGCATTCAATTGCCAGTCTTGAGCGGGGCTACTGAATGCTGCAAGCCTACATCCTAAACCCTGATCCCAGCCCAGCATGCTAGATCTGGCACCTTATGACCCTTGATAGGTTTACTTTGGGATCCGATAACCTACCGTTTTAAGGTTTCTACCTTCTAATTCAGGGGTCATAACCTACTATTTTGTAGGGTTTGGGGACACAGGTATCTTTTCAATGTATATAGGTTGTAGCTCGAGCCACAGGTATACGGCCCCTCTGCAAACCTTTGTCAAATCCCGCAGAAGTCAATCCCAAACCTGCAACCCTGAAGGCAAAAACTGAAGGCTCTTAGGAACAAGGTCTAACAAGATGAAGGTTTGGGGTAATTAGGATGTGCTAGATCTGGTGGATTTATAGCAGAGCAGTGTTACTAGTTACCGGTATTCCGACCACTATACCAAGCCCGTACGTGTGGCTACACTTTGACGCTGCCCAGCGACGAGTGCGCACGGATCAGTGCAGGTAGAGATCCGCTCCACGACGAAATCCTAAGCTGTAGGGGTGCGGGATTCGGCTTTAGGTTTAAAGCTTGGGATATAGGGCGCTTTTGGAGTCGGAGCTTGCATGGGCTTGTTTGTACTTCAACCTTACCTTGTACTTGCTTAACCCCTCGGGAATCACTGCTTATCAAACCCTCCGCCAATATCTGCTGCCCCCACCACTGGATCGTTCTGGCATCGTTCATCACAGACGTTCCACGTAAAAAGAACCCAACCCCGTTTCAGCTTCACAGAAACGCGCGCTTGACATGACACTCGAGCTATATGCACTTTCCCCAACTACTACCTGTAAGGGAACCCCTTTACGGCCTAGGTTTCCACATGAGCCCGGTAAACACCATAAATAATCAAGCCTAAAAAAATCCCAACTAGGCCCTAAAATAAGAACCCCTTAAAGCATTAAAGAAGTCATACATACATATATATATATATATATATATATATGTATGTATATGTATATATGTGTGTGTACCGTACTTTCTGATCCAAACGCAAACCTTGAGCGCTGCTCCTAGCTAAGGGTTCGACTGCCTGTATAAGCCTAAACCTACACCCTAGCATGCAAATTCCAGAAACCTTGGGGCATCGGCACCGTGACCTGTGAGGTGAGCCAGGTGGCGGCACCTGCAGATGCGGGTTCGGGGGTACTCGTGGCCTTCCCTAAGGCTCCATGTACCCACATAGTATATACTTAGGCCTGAAAGTACCTATATAGGGACCCCTTGAAGGCTTAAGCATCTACTATAAAGGTACATGGAGCCTTTGGGCTTTGATCCTTTTGATCCTCCGCAACCTCTTAAACCCTACGTAGTATGAACCGTTAAAATATATGGTGGCAGCCCCAAACTTGGAAGATGCGCACCCAAAATTTCAGCACCCCACAATTGGAATAAAACACATCTTCCAACTTTGGATTCTTCCAAGTTTGCAACCTTCCAACTTGTGACCACAGCATGAACCGCTCCAAATGCCGGGACCTAAAGTTGGAAGATGGGACCAAGCAGACCCAACATTGACTTGCAGTTTCTCCATCTCTCTCTCTCTCTCTACACTACTGGAGTAATTGCAGTTTTTCTCCCTCTGCAATACTTGAGCGGCCATGGTATTTGCAGTTTCTCTCTTTCTGCAATATTGGAGCGGTCGCAGGAATTGTGCAACACTGGAGCGGTCCTAGGAATTGCAGTTCTCACTCTCTGCAATATTATTGGAGTGGTCGTAGTATTTGCAGGTTTTCTCTCTGTGCAATACTGGAGCGGTCGTAGTATTTGCAGCTTTTCTCTCTTTGCAATACTGCAGAGGTCGTAATACTTGCAGTTTCTCTCTCTCTCTCTCTCTCTGCAATACTGGAGCGGTCGTAGTAATTGCAGGTTCTCTCTTTCTGCAATACTGGAGCGGTCGTAATACTTGCAGTTTTTCTTTCTTTCTGCAATATTGGAGTGGTCGTAGTAAGTGCCGTTTCCCTCTCTCAGCACTACGAGAGCGGTCGAAGCAGTTGCGGTCTCTCTCTCTGCATTACTGGAGCTGCTTCCCAAAAACCGAAAGTTGGAAGATACGGTTACCGCATCAACCGGTCCAAACACCGGGACCTAAAGTTGGAAGATGGGACCAAGTCAAACCCAAAGTTGGAAGATGCCGTTGCCGCATCAACCGTTCCAATTGCCGCCTTCCAACTTTCCGGCGGCTACTGTAGGGTCTAATCCCTAAAACGCGATCCACCGGTATGTAGTATGAACCCTTGATTAACTCGGCAGGAACCCCAAACTGTACCTCATGGTGCGTTTTATAGAATCTTCCGGGAACCCGTTAACCAAAACATACATCAACCCTGAATCCTCCAGGACCCCCCAATGGCCCTTTCATGGAGCCCTGATGGTCCTTAATAGTGGGTATTTGGGGGTATATTAGAGGGTGGTTGGGGGGTCTAGGCTTGAGCCCTCTGTTCTAATGCCTAAACCCTTGCCCCTGATGGAACCCCTAGCCCTAAACCCGTAGTTTATTGCCGTGACACCATTGGACTAAAAAACTATCAGCCCAAAACCAGAAACCTTATACCGTAGAACAACCCTACTTACTCCGCAGAGGAACCATAAAATCCTACGGGTATCCCTTAAAGGAACCAGGATTGTATCAGTACCTAGTACGCCGATAGGATCCGGGAACCCAAAACCCCTAAACCCTTAACCCAAAACCCAAAACCCGTAAACCCTGAACCCTTAAACCCCTAAACCCTACGGCCTGAACCCCTAAACCAGACTTGAAGGCATCCACTTCCGCTTCTTCGCCCGTCCGAGTCCGTTGCAAACGATGGTAACTTAGACTTAAACCCCTAGACAGCAAAAAACCTACATCTTACACTTGCAACCGTCAACCCTAAACCCTTAAACTCTAAACTCAACCTGTGACCCCAAACCCTACAAAATAGTAGGTTATGATCCCTTAATTAATTAGAGAGTAGAACCCTTAAAACGGCAGGTTTTCGGATCCACAGGAAATCCCTAAACCCAAAGCCTGATATAGTATGGTCCGGTCATTGGGACCAAAACCTTTAGGTTTAGGGCTTGATATATCATTCTTTTTGAACCCCTCAAACCCCCTACCTGTGGATCCAAAAACCTACCGTTTTAAGGGTTCTAATTACCTTCTAATTAAGGGGTCATAGCCTACTATTTTGTAGGGCTTGGGGTCAGAGGTAAGAGAAAGGACCCGAAGACGAAGCCGCGCCTCAGCCCCGGCCCGCGAACGTAACCACGAAGGCTCAAGGAGCCGTCAGAGGGCGAGTACCTGGAGGTGTTGAAAAAACTTGGAGGGTCGGGGGACATAGTAAGTAGATTTATAAGTACCATATCCCCAATTGGGAACCCACTTAGGGTACTCATAACTCTAGTTACTACCTACTTACTAAGTCCCCCGACCCTCCAAGTAGGGGCCTGAATAATTAGAATAGGGCTCCTGTAAAGGGCTCCTAGGAGGGATACTCTAAGGCTACTATAAGGAGTATGGGGATATAGGGGGCTTAATAGTTAAAATAGCGGTTCCTGTTTGAAGCCTCACTGTTTAAAGGGGTTTAGGGTTTATGGCTTATTAGAAGGATTTTGAGACTTATAGGGTTTAAGGTTATAGCCTTTACAGGGGCTGTCTATAAGGGTTAGGATTAAGGCTATTATAAGGATTTCATTTAGGGGCCTTAATAATTAGACTAGGGCTCCTTAAAAGGATTCCTTTAAAGGGGATCTAGTAAGGCCCACGTACTAGAAGAGCTCTATGATATAGGGGCCTTAGTAATTAGAATAGGTACCTGGAGGTGTTTAGACCCCCCCTAAGCATCCAAAGGAGCCAATAATTAGGAGTTGGGGTTTAGGGTTTAGGGTTAGCTATGTAGCTGATAATTCAGGAGAGTATACGATCATAGGATACTTTGGACCCTAAGCGTCCTGTTTAAGGGGTTCAGAGTTTAGGGCTTATTTTGAGGTCTCAAGGTTTAGGCTTTAAAGTTATCCGGTTTAGGCGTTATGGGGGGCAAGGGTTCTCTAAGGGTTCTATGGTGGTTCGGGGTTTAGGACTCTGTTTCGGGGCTTGTCAGGGTTCTATAGCGGCTCGGGTTCGGGGTAAGGCTAAGGGTTTAGGTTCAGGGTTTGGCTTTAGGGCTCCGTTGCTAAGGTTTCTATACTTAGACCCCCCAACAACAATGTAATATGCCCCAAATACCAACTACTAAGGACCACAAGGTCTCTATTAAAGGCAATTGAGGGGTCCTGGCAAGTTTAATGGTTCATGGGTCCTCGAACGGGATCCATAGGGTTGAGGGTTCCTTAAGAGGGGTCCTCGAAGGCATCTATAGGGTTTAGGGTTTTGGGCTCCTTTCTACGGGTTCTACAGGGCATCGGGTTTGCCTTCCTCTTAGGGGTTTTATAAGGCTTATGGTTAACCTACGGATCCAGAACCTACCGGGTTAAGGGTTCTACCCTCTAGTCGCGATCTAGGTAAGGGGTCATAACCTACTATTTTGAAGGGCTCACGGCTGGGGGTTTCGGCTTCTGCTGCAGGCTTCTACAGGAGTTACGCCTAAGGGGCTTTCTCTAAAGGGTGCGAAAGCTCTTGGAGTTCAGGGTCAGGGTCGAGAGACTCCATAACCCCTCAAACTATGGCATTAAACCATAAATCCTACCTTGGGATCCGAAAACCTACTGTTTTAAGGGTTCTACCTTCTAATTAAGGGGCCCTAACCTACTGTTTTGTAGGGTTTGGGGATACAGGTAAACCCTAAACCCTAATTCCTAAACCCTAAAGCAGTGTCAAGTTTCGTTTGACACGCTCTTTCGGGATTACTTTAAGGGTCCTAACACTCTGAGGAACCTCAGAATGTAGGATTTCCGAGAGCCCAAACAGATGCAAGGACTCTCCTGGGACATTCCAGACCCTCCTAAGGAGATACCTGGACCCTGAGGGTAGGGGACAGGGTTTAGGGCGGGCCGAAGCTTCTTTTCCTGAAGGGTCCGAAGTACCTATAAAGTAGAATGTACCTTTAGGCTTCCTTTGTTCCTTTAAAGGGATTTGTATAAGGCTCTATATAGTACAGTGTGATAAGGGTTCCTTTAAGGTTTCTTTAGGGTTCCTGTGTAGGGATCTATACAAAGCTCAACATAGTAGAATATCGGCTTTGTTCAGGGTTTCAGGTTTTTTTTATAGTAGAATGTAGGGTTTCTTTAGGGTTTCCTGTTCAAGGGATCTATAAGGGCTTTATTTCGTAGAATGTATGGCTTCTGTAGTGTTTCCTTTAAAGAGATCTACGAAAGGCTCTATACAATGGAATGTAGAGTTTCGTCAGGGTTTCCTCTAAAGGTATCTACAACAGGCTCTATACAGTTGAATATTAGGAATTACTATCATGATTTGGGGAAGGATCCCCTTACTAGTACCAAGGATCATTTGGGTTTGCAGGGTTCTGTAGGGGCTTGGATATAAGGTTTAGGGTTCCTTTCAAGGGTTCTATACGTGTTAGGATCAAGATTTAGGGCTTCTTTCGAGGGTTCTCTCGGGTTCAAGGTCTACGCTTTAGGGGTTCTGCTTTGGCTGTAAGGGTGCTTTTCAGCATTCATTTACGGGTTCCTTAAAGGCAGGGTTCCTGTAAATGTTTAGGATTTGGGGTTCGTAGGGGTTTAGGGTTTATTTAGGCAGTACCCGCGGGATTTGTGTGTTCGTAGGTTTAGGAGTCTGAGTTTAGGAATCATGCAGGGGGGGGTTCGTGAGTTTAGGAGTTTTCCAGGTTTCTAGGGTTTAGCATAGCTTAAGATTCTGATGAGGATCTGAGGGTTCAGAGTTCCGTGGCTTTAAGAATCGTAGTTTCTGAGCCTAAACCCTCAAGGCCCTAAACCATTTTCTTGTAAGCTCTGAGGACTCATAGTTTTAAGGTTTTTGGGCCCAAAGACCATACTATATAAGGCTTTTGGGTTGTTTGAAGCCTTAGGGTTTTTTTGAAGCCTTAGGGTTTAGGCTAGCACTCGGGTAGAGGCCTACACCCTAAACCCTGAAGTTAAACAGTCTAAGCACCCTCTAAGCACCCCTAGGCTCCTTTTGGAAGAGCCCTGAGGGGCAGACTCGTTTTGACAGAACCTCGCCTGCATGTGATGATGCTATTCGCACCGCTTCTCTTTGCAATCCTTGTGCAGCTGATCTGCTGCAAATATAGAGCATTGGACGACGTGCAAGACTAGAATGCGCTGCTTATTCTACATCAGATCCCGCACAGGAGGGTATTTACCACCGGCGCTAGACTCACCCCAGCTCACGATCGAGCCGTCAGCAAGAACAGCTGCAAAAACATGCTGAGTTGCTTGGATCTGCTGCACATTCTTCAGCTGAGCCTGCACAGCAGTGCAGTCTCCACCAGAACCCGCACGACCCCAGGTGACGACAGATCCGTCACCAAGAATGGCTGCAAAAGCAAACCAAGTAGCTTGAATCTGCTGCACATTCTTCAGCTGGTCCTGCACAGCACCACTGTCTCCACCAGAAAAAAGAACCCCAGGCCACGACAGATCCATCGGTAAGAATGGCAGCAAAAGATTCTCCAGTAGCTTGAATCTGACGCACATTTTTCAGTTGGTGTTGCACCCTACGACTGTCAGCACCGCCAACAACACCCCAGGTCACGACAGATCCGTCACCAAGAATGGCAGCAAAAGCAGTACCAGTGGCTTGAATCTGCTGCACATTCTTTAGCTGATCCTGCACAGCACTACCCAAAGGCTCTTCGATTGATAATTATCGATCGAACGCTCGAAAATATTGTATTTTCTATCTACGCTCGAAAAACCTTTTTAAGCTATGCAAATCAGTCGAACAACTGGGTGGTTCGCTCGATTCCTCGATTGAATTTACATGAAACTTCGCTCGATTCCTCGATTGCATTTACAACTCCACCGCTCGATTCTTCGCTCGATTCCTCGATCGAATTTCAAGTGACCAAAGTGTATATTGATTTCCCCATATATCGTTCATTTTTCTACTCTGTATATATATATATATACATATACATGTATATAGATGTGTATATATATATATATATATATGTATATATATATATATATATATATACACATATATTTATAGATGCATATATATATACACACACACACATATATATATATATATACATATATATATGTATATATATACATATACATATATATATATATATGGTGTAATATAATATATAATGTCTGGACAGACATTATTTGTCATGTTGTTTTATAATAGTAATCTTATGAATGCCTGGACAGGCAGCAAGTGCAAGTCATGATGTATATACCGAACCGAAGTTTTTCTTCAAGGATATCTAGCACCTCGATCGAGCCATGGAAACACCTCCGAAGAGGACTCGAGAAGCTGCAGACAGCACGCCCGAGCACGCCGAGAAGAAGAGGAAGAAAATGGATCAGTTTCCAGCACATGTGTTGGCGATGATCGAAACTCTCTCGCACATGGCTGTGAGGGCCACGAACCTGGCGAACTCCCTGATCGTCGAGTCCCATGAGCCAGAGAATCCAGACGATGCTGTGACTTTGATCTTGGGACACCTCGACGACATCGACGACCGGATTCGGGCTTTGGACGAGGAGCTTGAACAGATCGAGAACATGAACTGATGTAGATACAGGGAGTCGCCGAGCTGTAGCTATAGGTGCAGTTTTGGAATCTGAGTGTCTGCCAAAAGAGCATGGAGGAAAGGTGAGAAGAAAATGTTCTTGTTGCAGTGGAGCATGGACTTGTCAATGTCTGGACAGACATGGAAGACGATTTTGCAACAGTTGGTGTGCATATGATGCTTGGAGATCAGTTTTAGGAACATAGGGCCAGGCAGCGAGCCTAGAGCCAGCTCCCGAGCCATGGGTAAGGGAGGTCCTCACCGACGAAAGGTGCCAGATACAGACTTGGTGCATCTACAGGATGTGCTGTCGGAGGCGATTAAGCTGGAGGGAGGCCTGAACTTCTACGAGTACATGAACATGAGCAAGAGTCAGGCGATCTCTGGGGCCTCCTTGTGTTCCCTGAACTCCTTGATCACCAAGGTGATGGAAGTGCAGCCGGCCCTGATCTTTAAGTATCAGGACCTGAAGACAGTGTTTGGGACTTTGGTGAAGACCTTTGCCAGTCTACGAGAAAGTGTGCCAGTCACCGAACAAGGAATCCTGCACCAGAAGTATGCGAATGCCCTCATGACGGTAGCAGCACACACCCGAAGACTCCGAATCGATCAGAAGTTCAGAGAGTGCTGCAGCAGCCTGAGCACGTGGCAGACAGACAAGCTGGCTGCACTGCGAAAGTTGCTGCTGGAGTGTGACGACGATGACAGCTCGGAGTCCAGCAGTGAGAGTGAAGAGAGGACGAAGAAGAAGCAGAAGAAGAAGACTCTGGCCAAGGACGACAAGAAGGAGAAGAAGAAGACGGACAAGGTCAAGAAAAAGACCACC
The DNA here is from genome assembly GCA_905221615.1 of Symbiodinium sp. CCMP2592. Taxonomy (NCBI): domain Eukaryota; class Dinophyceae; order Suessiales; family Symbiodiniaceae; genus Symbiodinium; species Symbiodinium sp. CCMP2592. The sequence continues at coordinate 28,745 of CAJNDT010002224.1, forward strand.
AAGGACAAGGGCAAGGACAAGAAAAAGAGCAAGGACAAGACCGACGAGAAGATCACCAAGCAGGACAAGGACAAGAAGAAGAAGGACAAGACCGACGAGAAGACCACCAAGAAGGACAAGGACAAGAACAAGAAGAAGGACAAGACCACGGAGTCCGACGACGACGTGCACAGTTTGGCAACAGTGGACCTGATGGACTTGGAGATTCCTGCTACCCAGTCGTGCTCAGAGGCTGAAAGTCAGGGCGACCTTCGAAAGGAAGCTGCAGAAGCTGTCCCTGTACCATGTCGCAAGAGGACAATGAATGAGCAGATGAAGGAGACGAAGGTTGAGCTGAAGACGAAGAAGAAGGAGCAGGACGACGAGAAGAAGAAGAAGAAGAAGAAGAAAGTGATGAAAAAGCCGACGACGACGAAGGCAATGGCAAGTGCTCCTGCAGACACCGTCGACCTCACGAAGGTGAAGCTCGTGCTGATGCCGTACAACTGCGGACGAGTTGCAATCCGCATCCAGAACGGCAAGCAGCTCTTGCAGATTTCGAAGTACACGCCCAAGAAGAACCGGAGTACTGCCCTGAAGCTGAAAGAGTACCTGGAGATGGGAATGTCTCTCGATCGTGTGCTGGAGATGAAGGCACAGATGTCCTGAATTATGAACGATGGCATATATGGACATATGGATCCGTGATCAACGAATGCAGTCTTGAGGTAGAAAAAAGAACAGATGTTTGAAGTGTTGGGGGGGAGCTTGCTGCCTTGTAAGTTTGGTAATGTCTGGACAGACATGCTTGAGCTTTCTGGTGATAATGTCTGGACAGACATGCTGAAGCATTTCGGCTGCATGTGTTTAGTGTATTGTCTGGACAGACATATACTTGACTAATGTCTGGACAGACATGACTGCAGAGCTTTCTGGTGATAATGTCTGGACAGACATGCTGAAGCATTTCGGCTGCATGTGTTTAGTGTAATGTCTGGAAAGACATATAATTGAGTAATGTCTGGACAGACATGCTGAAGCATTTCGGCTGCATGTGTTTAGTGTAATGTCTGGACAGACATAAACTTGAGCAATGTCTGGACAGACATGCTGAAGCATTTCGGCTGCATGTGTTTAGTATAATGTCTGGACAGACACATGAAGCAAGTTTCTGCTTTTGAGCTTGCGAATATCTGTGTTTTTGTGTTACATATTGCTCAAGATATCGTGGCAGACAACAGAGCGCCAAGTGTAGCAGGAGACTGCCAGGAAACACATGCAAGCATATGGAGGCAGGACCAGGAACAGAGTAAGTAGAAAGATGGCCGACCTCGGCACTGGAGCCTACGACCGCAGAGGCCGAGATGTGCCAGCGAGTCTGGGCGGGAAAGGCTTCGACAGCCTGGGCGAGGACATGTCGGGCGGCAAAATACTTGAGTAATGTCTGGACAGACATGCTGAAGCATTTCGGCTGCATGTGTTTAGTATAATGTCTGGACAGACACATGAAGTAAGTTTCTGCTTTCTGGGCGAGGACATGACGGGCGGCAAGATGGCGAGGTTGTGGCGAGACAATATGCGAGCCATCTGGAGCCGCAAGTCGTACGACATCCCGCTCAGTGCCTGGATGGACTTGGTCGTCGAGGAGGCGGAGGACAAGAGCCAGGTACCAAGAGGAAGCGGGGAAGCACACAGAAGCTACCTTCGACGTGTTTTCGTTGAGAGCCCGTTCAAGACCTACGAGCAGATGATGGAGGAGATAGTCAATGGACTCGAGAAAAAAGATGAGCAGGAGAGGTCTGAAGGACCCGGGACAGACCTCAAACCCTAAACCCTCAACCCAACCCTGTGAACCCTAAAACCCAATAAAACCTCGAACCCTAAAGAACTCAATTTCAAACCCCTAAACCCACTACACAGGAGATGGAAAAGGAAAAGGAGGAGGGAACATGGACGTGGACCAGCGAGACTGGCAGGCTGGCCCTTGGGTTTCGGACTTTGAAATGTCTGGACAGACAAGCTTATAAATGCATGGTATGATTGGGTTTCGGACTTCGAAATGTCTGGACAGACAAGCTTATAAATGCATGATTTGATTCGTTTCGGCCTCTGTTGCAGGACGATGCAAGTCAGTGGTCTTGGAGTCGAGAGGCCATTGAAGCAGAGTGTTATTGTCTGAGAATGAATGCTGAAAAATTTTGCCAGGAGTGGTCAGCATGGGGTGCTGGCTACCAGAACGAGTGGGACTGGCAGAAGCAGGACAAAGACCATTGCCGGGGTTACTTGTTAGGAGAATAGTTTGGAGTTTGCATTTGTTTTAAATGTCTGGATAGACATGTTTATGGATCCGAATGCATCGGCCCCTGCAGAGGATTGGACCTGGGACCAGAGCCAGACCCAAGAGACCCAGGACCAGGATCGGAAAATAAAGTCCGGACGGACTTTTGTGAATGTGTTGAAAGCATCGCCCCACGCACAGGCCATGTGGAGCCAAGAATCCCCTCGAGAGGACCAGGCCCAGGACTCGTGTCATTGACAATTTTAAAGTCTGGACAGACTATTTTTAATGTGTTGAAATAGCATCGCCCGCTGCAGAGGCCATGTGGAGCCAAGAGCCAGGAGCGAGCCAGGCCCACGACCCATATATCATTGAATATTATAAAGTCTGGACAGACTTTTTGATGTGTTGAAATAGCATCGCCCCCTGCAGAGGCCATGTGGAGCCAAGAGCAAGGAGGGATCCAGGCCCACGACCCATTGAATATTATAAAGTCTGGACAGACTTTTCAATGTGTTGAAATATAGCATCGCCCCCTGCAGAGGCCACGTGGAGCCAAGAGCAAGGAGGGATCCAGGCCCATGAGCCGTGTCATTGACATTATAAAGTCTGGACAGACTATTTTGAATGTGTTGAAATAGCATCGCCCGCTGCAGAGGCCACTTGGAGCCAAGCGCCAGGAGGGATCCAGGCCCACGACCAATATATCATTGAATATTATAAAGTCTGGACAGACTAATGTGTTGAAAGCATCGCCCCCTGCAGAGGCCACGTGGAGCCAACAGCAAGGAGGGAGCCAGGCCCAGGACCCATATATCTGGACAGACTTTTGAATGTGTTGAAATAGCATCGCCCCCTGCACAGGGCCCTTGGAGCCAAGAGCAAGGAGGGAGCCAGGCCCAGGACCCATATATCATTCTTATATTATAAAGTCTGGACAGACTTTTTAATGTGTTGAAATAGCATCACCCCCTGCAGAGGCCACGTGGAGCCAAGAGCAAGGAGGGAGCCAGGCCCAGGACCCATATATCATTGAATATTATAAAGTCTGGACAGACTTTTTTTGACGCCCCGCCCCGCACAGGTCATGAGCCAAGCGGCCTACGGACAACAACAACAACAGCTCCAGTGGCAGGACATGTGGTTGAAATATGGCAGACTTGTTTCGATCTGTGTTTTTATTGACATTTGCCCCTGCCCAGAGCCCAGAAGAGAACAGATGGGCCCATGTGAAGCAGCAAGTGCACGAGGACCCCATGCAAATTGAAGTCTGGACAGACTGTGATGTTTTTGAGAATGCTTCGGCCCCTGCATGAACAGGCGATGAACTTGAATCCGCCGCCATGGCGACCTGACCCAGAGAAGGACCCTGTGTGATTCAAAGTGGACAGATTTTTGCATGTTGGTGACCCTGCCAGGACGGCGATGCAGCCAGTGCAGCTGCAGCACAGGATTGCTGTAGCCATGGTGTTGATGTCTGGACAGACAAGATTAATATG
>CAJNDT010002224.1:37500-196103 GCA_905221615.1 Symbiodinium sp. CCMP2592
TTTCGAGGAGCTGCAGGACATGGAGCAGGTGAAGGAGATGAAGATCGACCCCGACTTGAAGTCTGTCATTACGAAGATGAATGATGACCAAGACCAGAGCTCCAGCGACGAGGAAGACAGCGAGGCCAGCCACGCGAAGAAGGTGAAGAAGAAGAAAACGAAGAGGACTTCCTCATCGTCGAAGTCGAAGGCGAAGAGCATGGATTGGGAGAAGTTGTCGCAGATTGAGGAGACAGACAACAAGAGTGAGTTCAACAAGAAGTTGACCCTCTTCAAGTCCGAGCTGCAGAAGGAAGAGACCTTCTTTGAGATGCTGCTCCTGGAGTCGAAGCTCAGGAAGAACGAGAAGAAGGACGTCCAGCAGAACCTGGAGGATCTGTCGAAGACCTTGAAACAGGTGGGGTCGGGCATTGAGAACCTCGCCAGTAAGGATGCTGTGAAAAAGAGCCTCCTGATGGCCCTCAAGTCGTTGAAGGCTTCGAAGAACCTGAAGAAGAACTTGGCAGTCTGCAAGGAGACCCAGACCAAGGACAAGAAGCTCAAGCGCCAGAGCAGTGATGCAGAGAGCTGAGCCCTTTCGATTTTGAGATCAATCGATTTGAACATAGGTTGTTGTGACCAAGCGGCTGAGGCAGACTGAAACTCGATCAGTCCTAGACCGAAGCCTTAAGACTTGGAGGTGAAGTCTCGCTTCCAAGAAGACCGAGACGAGTGCAGAATCAGGGCCGAGCCGTGAAAAAGCTTGAAGCAAGTTTGTTCATGCACGTTCACTTGCCATGTTTATTGCTTTTGATATTCGTCGTGGTAGGCAGATGCTGGAGAGGGAAATACACTTGAGTATGTAATGCCTGGACAGGCAGAATGTCGGTCGGCATATTGCAGTTCCTAAGCATTAATGCCTGGACAGGCACTTCCGAGCATTAATGCCTGGACAGGCAGGACATATACTGCACTTCCAGGCATTAATGCCTGGAAGTGCACTTCCGAGCATTAATGCCTGGACAGGCAGAATATATACTGCACTTCCAGGAATTAATGCCTGGAAGTGCACTTCCGAGCATTAATGCCTGGACAGGCAAAATATATACTGCACTTCCAGGAATTAATGCCCGGACAGTCACTTCCGAGCATTAATGCCTGGACAGGCAGAATATATACTGCACTATAGGCATTAATGCCTGGACAGGCACTTCCGAGCATTAATGCCTGGACAGGCAGAATATATACTGCACTTCCAGGCATTAATGCCTGGAAGTGCACTTCCGAGCATTAATGCCTGGACAGGCAGAATATATACTGCACTTCCAGGAATTAATGCCCGGACAGGCACTTCCGAGCACTAATGCCTGAACAGGCAGAATATATTGCACTAGGCATTAATGCCTGGACAGGCACTTCCGAGCATTAATGCCTGGACAGGCAGAATTTGCTGCACTTCGAAGCATTAGTGCCTGGACAAGCAGAATGGAATCCGATGATATTTGATGCAGCTGCTCGAGCATGTTTTCGAAGATGTAGATTCACCCAAAGAGGTGAGAAGTGAGAGAGGCCATGGGGAAGAAGAGGAAGGCTAACCTTCTTGAACCGGCCCCGTCGCCTCTGAGACTCTTGTTACTGGAAGAGTTCGCTTTTGGACGACTTTCAGCTGCTCAAGTGCAAAAATGGCGAGTGCAGCAGTTCGGAGCTGCAAAGAACCCAGCCCAGACCTGGCGAGTTTGCAGATGCTGGGAGGACAAGGCACTAGTGCTCAGAACTGCCACAGAGACTTGATGAAGATGCTGAATGTGTGCAGAGCGCCAGAAAGTACCTTGATCAGCACCCCGGTGTCCTTGAGAGACAAGAAATCTGGTGGTGCCGTGGTGGAGTCGAAGCAGGTGCCTTTGCGTCTTCCCCACGAGTGGTTCGATGTGCTGGAGAAGAACGATGTGCTGGAGATGTTCACTGCAACTTGGCGAGTACTTTGAGCTTTGAGTTTTGTGTTTTTTGCAGGTTTTTTTTGGCAGGGTTTTCTCAGTGGTTAAGGATAAAGTTTAACTTTGATTCGCTGCTATTGGCTTTTTCAGAAATATAAGGCAACAAAGAATGAGATCCGAGAATTTTGGCAATGCCAAAACTTTCGAGAAAATGAACAGCTGTGGAGAAGCAGACAGTTCTGGAGAGACGTGAATGTGATGGAATCGCTACCGGTTCCGTTGATCCTCCACGGCGATCACGCCTCTTTCAGCGAGACAGATTCGCTCTTGATTATAAGCATGCGATGCGTGATAACCAAGAGGTCGATTAAGACCTCGGAATTGCTGATCGGCTGTTTGCCGAAATCAGCAAATGCTGGATCGTGGCCAGCTTTGTGGGACAAAATCTGTGAAAGTTTGACACTGTTGGCCTCGCGACACAAAGCTGTGGTCATGGCTTTGGTAGGAGACTTGGAGTTCTTCTCGCAGGAATTCGGATGGCCTACTGCGAACAGCAATAATTTGTGTCCTTACTGCAAGTGTGACAACCTTTTCAAAGATGCAGATGCTGTCGCCCCGTTCAATGACTTCAGAGCAAGTGCTGAGTGGAGAAAGCAACCCAGAGATCCAAGAGAAAATGATCACCCTTTGTTTAAAGTTCCAGGGATCAATTTTTGGTCCCCGAAACTTGATGTGTTGCACATGCTAGACCTTGGAGTCAGTTCGCATTTGTATGGAAACTTGATCAACGACATCTTGGAGGACCACCTACCTGGGAGCTTCGCTGCATCCATTGGAGCTTTGAACTCAAGAATCCAGGAGCTGTACGAGAGTCAGTCGACCCCAGCTGCTGCCAGAATCCCGAAGTTGAGCAAAGGGAACATTCAAAGTCAGACTGGGTACCCGTGCTTGAGCCATGTGAAAGGGCGACGAATACGAGAGTTCTCGAGTGTGGCTGTGGGGTTGGCAGACTTGTACAAGGATACAGTGGCAGGAAAGCATCGTCTTGAAGCAGTGAAGGCCATGGACGAGATTTACGAGCTGTGTGACTGCCAGAAGTATCGCTTTGACAGAAAGGAGTAGCTTGCATGCATGTGAAATGAATTGAACTTTGAGCTTTGTGGTTTTCCCATATACCAAGTCCTGAACCTTGAAATAAACCGCATAAAGGTTAACATAAACGGCAGACTTTTGTTGTTGTTATATTGGATACCAGGCACAGAAGCATGGAGAAGGCGATTGACAGATTGCTCCTGCACTACACTTTCTTGAGCAGAGATGCTTTCAACAGAGGAAAGAAGAGGTACAGTGTCACCCAGAAGTTCCACTTGATGGCACATTTTCATGTTCAGTGTAAATGGATGGCACCCAGACTTGCTTGGACCTATGGCCCTGAGAGTTTCATGTCGGTGTGCAAGAAAATCGCTGCTTCATGTGATAGAGGAACGCCGAGCTACCAGATTCCACTGAAGATTTGTGGAAAATTCGCCTTAGCTTACGAGCTCCTGCTGCGAGGATGGCTGAATCTGGATGAAGATGAGGAGTGAGGAGAAAAAAAACGTGCTCAATAAGATTGAATCAATGTCTGGACAGACAAGTCATGCATGGTGCATGTTGTGTTTTAGGATGAAGTCGACAGGGCTGAATCAATGTCTGGACAGACATGTCGCGCATGGTGCATCTTGTGTTTAGCATATAATTTCATGGCTGAATCAATGTCTGGACAGACAGGAAAAGTAGCACACAAAGCAACCTAGTAAATAAAAAAGGTTTGCCAAGACCATCAATGTCTGGACAGACAGGAAAAAGTAGCACACAAAACAACCTGGTAAATAAAAAGGTCTGGCCAGACCATCCAGGATCCAGAAATCTTGAGCCGTATAAACCCTAGAAGGTCTATCCAGACCAGGCCAGGCATCCAGAATCTGTCCAGACTCACGGTTTAAGGTTTTAGGGCTTATTGTTTAGGGTTTATGGTTTAAGGTTTAGGTCTGTCCAGACCATTAAGAATCTGCCCACACTCACGGTTTACGGTTTATGGTTTAGAGTTTATGGTTTAAGGTTTAGGGCTTAGGGATCAGGGTTTGGGGTTTAAGGAACAAAGGTCTGTCCAGACCAAGCATTAATAATCTGTCCAGACTCACGGTTTAGGGTTTATGGTTTAGAGTTTATGGTTTAAGGTTTAGGGCTTAGGGATCAGGGTTTTGGGTCTACGGTTTAGAGAAAAAGGTCTGTCCAGACCAGGCACCAAGAATCTGTCCAGACTCGTTAACCCTATACTAAGAAAGAAGGTCTATCCAGACCAGGCATCAAGAATCTGTCCAGACTCTTGAAACCCTACATATAATAACCTATAAGCCCTAAACCATAAACCCCAAACCCCGGACCCTGAACCACAAACCCCGGCCTAAACCCCAAGCCCCCTAAACCCCATACCCCTATAGGCCCTAACCCCTATGTATATATGATATACATGTATGTATGTATGTATGTATGTATGTATGTATATGTATGTATGTGAATATATAGGCCCAAACCCTATGCGCCGAAACCCCTAAACCCCAAAACCCCTATAGGCCATAAACCCTATATATAGAAACCGCATAACCCGATAACCTGAACCCCAACTTAAACCCTATAAACATCAAACCCGGAACCACAAAAATCAAAACCTGCACTGAAACAATCTACATCTATCTATCTATGCATCCATCTATCTGTCTATCTATATCGATCTATGTTTCTTTACATATCTTCACATATCTCTATATATCTTTATATGTCTTTATCTATTTATCTATCTATCTAGATATAAAATCCACAGTTGCCTCGATATGCTATATATACATATATGTGTATGTATGTATGTATGTATGTATGTATGTATGTATGTATGTATGTATGTATGTATGTATGTATATATATATATATATGTATATATGTATATATATATATGTATATGTATATGTATATGTATACATATATATATATATATAGGCATATGTATATACACATACATACATAATATATATATATATATATATATATATATATCAGTTTTGTTAGACAGGACAATACGAAATTTTGCGATGTCTACGATTGATTTTTAACATCCTACGCTCGATTCTTCGCTCGATTCCTCGATTGAATTTATGAAGGTCCCCGCTCGATTCCTCGATTGAATTTATACTTCGTGTACTATGTGGATCCTCGATTGATTTTATCAATCGAACGCTTGAATTTTTTTGTTTTTCGATCGGCGCTTGAAAACACCATCCTCGCTCGAAAAAAATCAATCGGAGAGCCTTTGGGTACTGTCTCCACCAAAATCCGAACGACCCCAGGTCACGACAGATCTGTCACCCAGAATGGCTGCAAAAGCAAAGCGAGTAGCTTGAATCTGCTGCGCCTGCTTCAGCTGATGCTGCACAGCCCAGCAATCAGCACCCCCACCAGCAGTACCCAAGGTCACGACAGATCCATCACCAAGAATGGCTGCAAAAGCAGCACCAGTGGCTTGAATCTGCTGCACATTCTTCAGCTGTTCCTGCACAGCACTACTGTCTCCACCAAAATCCGCACGACCCCAGGTGACTACAGATCCGTCACCCAGAATGGCTGCAAAAGCCAAGCGAGTAGCTTGAATCTGCTGCACATTCTTCAGCTGATGCTGCACAGCACTACTGTCACCGCCATCGTGGGCATCACCCCAGGTCACGACAGATCCGTTACCAAGAATGGCAGCAAAAGCAGCACCAGTGGTTTGAATCTGCTGCACATTTTGTAGCTGATCCTGCACAGCACTACTGTCTCCACCAAAATCCGAACGACCCCAGGTCACGACAGATCCGTCACCAAGAATGGCAGCAAAAGCAGTACCAGTGGCTTGAATCTGCTGCACATTCTTCAGCTGATCCTGGACAGCACAATTGTCTCGACCGCCGTTCACATCACCCCACGTCACGACGGATCCGTCACCAAGAACGGCAGCAAAACCAATATTGGTACTGACTACTTGAACTCTGGCTATGTGCAGGCCTAATGAATCCCCATTCTGCAGTGGAGTACATTTGATCGTTGCGCCTCCATCCAGCACGCCTCCATTCGAGTCTACCAGCTTCCCAACCCCTACTTCAAGCGCCGCTTGTGCCCGACGCTTCAATGTTCCGACCTTTTCGTCCAAGCTTGCATTCACCCAAGCCCTCTTGCCACTCAGCAATGCCACTTCCACAGAAATCGACGTGCCGCAAATGTCAACCGAATTAATGGCTGCAGACTATAGTACCGAAGCCCTGTATTTAAGCACGCAAAGCACCAAAACCCTACTTACAGACAAATACTGGGTAAACACTTTCACAAGATGCCGGGCTAGGGAAGAACTGTGAGAACACAGAATCTAGCTAGTAAAAGTCCAAACCATCCAGCTATAAGCTCCGCATTGCGATCTGGGAGATCGTCAATCAAGCTGTCGTACTGCTGTTCCTCAGAGGTAATTAAGCCGAAACTGACTCTCATTCTCTTCCCACTGAAGCTTTTCCTCAAACTCGGAACCCAAATAGGCTATGAGCTCACTATGGTTTTCATCGAAGGAAGCACGCAGCTCAGCGAGATGATGTTCGTGCTGTCTGTGTTCCGCGGTGAGTGTGCGCGCAGCTGCATCCAGCTCGGATCGATGTGCATCAAACTGCATTGCCAATGACCGCTCGTCTTGACATTCCCTCTGTGTGTGTGTCAGCTGTGCCTGTAGCTCTTGTGCTGTTCGTTGTTCTGCACGGGCAATGCTTTCGAGCACCCTAGCTTCACTGTGAAGTTGCCCTACCAGCACATTGGTAGACTGACTCACCAAGGCTAGCTGCTGTCGGTGGTTAGCATCTGCGGTGGCTTCCAAATGCGAGATGTACGCATTCGCCTCAGCATACACATTGTCGAGGACGAATTGATGCCGTCGCTCTGCTCTGAGTTCCAGTGCATTCTGTATGCGAGGATCGTTGAGGAAGATATTGACCTGGTTGTTTTCCTGCAGTAATTGTAGGAAATACCGATTGGCCTCCGCTTCTGTTCTCTGACCATCCGAGTTGCCCGTGGCCGCGATAAACGGCACAATGTCCATTGTCAAAGCAACCTACGGCTGATAACCTGAAGTTTCCCAAGCTAACAGCTAGACACGACTTACTACCGGTAAGTCAACCCTGTGGGCTTTTTCCATGGGGACTCGAGCCAGGCGGTGCGTCGCGTAATAGAATAGCTAAGGACCATGAAAGCAATGCTGGAGGCAGGGTAAAATCTACGGTGCTTGGCCTCAAAAAGAAACTAACTTTGTAGTTGAGGGTTTTGGTGGTACAAGCTGTTCAGGCTTGGGGATACACTTGAGAAGGCTGTGAGAGCAACTCCTGCGTGGACTATTCCGTTTCTCGAAACCTATAACAACACTAAACCCGAACTAATAAGTTAACCCCTAAAGCCTACATAAACCCTTAACAATAAACCGTTTAAAGCTTAAGGGTTTAGTGTTTAGGGAACTCCCGAACCCCTCAGTTAAGGAATACCTTAACCCCAAGTAACCTACCTTTTCAAGGAATTGTATAAAGAAATAATAATTGGGAACCCTATCAGGGTAGGTTCCTTAGGGTCCAAGTATACCTTAAACTACCAAACCCTACTTTTTGGTAGGTTCTTACTGTAAACCCTTATATGGAATTTATAGGGACCCTGCAATAAAGTAGGTTTTGGTAGGTTAAAGTAGCCTAAAGTCCCGGGTCCCTAAACCTGATTTATGGTATACTCCGTAATTGAAGATTAGGAAGTTCCCGAAAATAGAGGACCCCTATACAGTACCCTACATAGTAGGATCCTTATTATAAGGGCCCCAAAATGAGGTACCCCTAATTTTCGGCAACTCCCATCTATGGTACCCAGAGGGTCCAAGTACCCAAATAGTAGGGTTTTAGGTCCTAACCTCCATACTCTGAACAATTTTTGGAATTTGAAACCCTACTATTTGGGTACTTGGACCCTTTAGGGGTATATATACTCCGTAATTGAAGATGTGTGGGCCTCTAGGAAACCTTACACTCTAAACCGAAATCCCGCAAGACGTTGACCCTGAGGTTTGGCTTCTAGGTGTTACGTAAGCTCTGTGGGTACACGACACTGAGGGACGGCTAGGGCTTGAATCTGGGGTTAAGCTTAACGTCTCGCTGGGTGTTCCCACATTCCAGCGGAAGCCGCCTTGACAAAACCGGTATGATGCTAAACCTTCTTACAACTTCTAATCCTCCACTGCAAATGGCCCTACACGCCAAACCCGAGTTAAACTTGATGTGGGATCCTTGAGTCCTTAACAAGTATAGTGGTGTTTGGATTTATTGCGGAAAGTTTGTAGCAAGGAACCCGAAATTTCAAAAGAATGCTATTCCCTAAGGCTCCATGTACCCATATAGTCAGTATATACTTAGGCCGTAACGTACCTACATAGGGACACCTTTAAGGCTTCAGTATCTATTATAATTATAATGGTACCATGGACCCTTATACCCTAATCCCTATAGAACCCTTTAAAGGAACCCTTAAAGGAACCCTTCAAAGGAACCTCTTCAGGAAACCCTTTAAAGGAACCCTATATGGGTTGGGGGTGCATGGAGCTTTTGGGATGGCTTCTGCTTAATCGGAGCAGGAATCCCGGTTACTTGAAGGTTTATAGGGGTTTAGGGTTTAGGGGTTTAGGGTTTACGGTTTGGCAAGTTACGAACCGTAGGGATCCAAGGACTCATATATTAGGGCTTTTGGGCCCAAAGACCATACTGCGTAAGGCATTTGGGCAATTTTGATGCCCAGGGGAACGGCGGCAAGTGTGTATGCGTTACGATTTAGGGTGCATGTGTTTGTGGCCGTCACTTTTTTGATGCTTGTCAATTTTTTGATGCCTATGAAATTTCATTTCTTTTGATGCCCATGCCGCCTTGAAAGATCCCCCGAGACGACAGAGCTCAGAGGGCACTCGGCTTCCTGTGCTAGCATATATCCGCGCCCGGCGCGCCAGGTCAACTCCTTTTAGGGGCTCTTGCAGAGGGGTTTCGGGTTTTATGAGGGATCTTTGGGGTTTAGGGGGTTTAGGATTTGGGTTTGTTTGCTAGGGCTCTAAGTACACAAGTTGCTGTCAAAAGTCTAGAAAGACCCACCTACTTCGGGCTCATTGGAGCCCTGGGTTGTTTATGTACCGGGTTTGGGATTTAGGGCTTGTTCTCAGCGTTCCTCAAGAGCTTCCTTTAGGGGTTCTTCAGGGTTTCGGCTGTTAGGCTTTGGGGGTTTAGGGTGTCGGGTCTCAACTGGAAAGCATAAACACCTTATGAGGGTCCAAAGTATCATTCGAGGGCACAAAGCATAGAACATTCATTATTAATCAATCAAATTTCTCTTGTTTTATAATCAACATCACCAAGTAATTAACCATCATCCATACCATCTCATATACTATGTGGGTGGTTGTCAAAATTATGGTCCCTTTTGGGGTACCCTAAATATTATAATCGGGACCCAAAAAGGGACCCTAATATTGACAACCACCCATATGCTATACCGTCTTAAGGTAAAAGCCAGAGAGTTGGAATATGATTATCCTTCTATGGTAAATTATAGGGTATCCTACCATGAAACCATATTCCAACTTTCTGGAGTTCCCTGTATATGCCAGGTACTTTGGATTCGGATCGTAGTCTTGTGACTTCGACACTGAAATCATGAAATCCAACACAATCCCTAAGGTTCCAAGCACCCAAATAGTAGGGGTTCAAGGTCCAAAAACCATTCAGAGCATGGATCTTGGGACCTAAAACCCTACTATTTGGGTACTTGGACCCTCTGGGAATGTTTTGGTTGGCTTCTTTTCTTTCTGTGGGCACCTAACCATACACTAGGTCAGCCCCGAAACTGAATCATGCAAGGGTCAAGGACGGTTAGAATGTTGGGACTATTAACATATTAGTATGTATCTTATACTTGGAGGGGTGTCTACTGCGCTGAAAAAAGACACACATCTGTCCGACCTTAGTTATTCATCAAAAGGGCTTTTGGGCTGGAGCCTATTGTGGCACACCCTAAACCATAAACCCTAAAACCCTAAATCCCAACATCCCAAACTCCAGAATGCCTAAATGCATGCATTGCATGGATTCGTGTCCCGTGGTGCGGCGATAGTAGGATTCGTAGACTCCTCTAGCCCAATACATCCTAAAACCTAAAAGCCTGAAGCCCTCAAACCCTACACACCCTCGCGGCTGCCCTATGGCCTTATGCCCTAAAGCTACAACCTAAACGCCGAAATCCCAAACCCCAAACCTCAAATCTCACATCCTTGGCAAACCTCCACCCCCAAACCTTACAGAATACTAGTTCATGACCCTGGAATTATTCGGTGTAACACCGAAAGCAATAGGTTTGCTGATCTCCAAAAAAAGTCCACAGCCCCCTGATGATATGCCCTAAAACCTTACATTTTACGGTGTCTTCCTTAACTAAGGGGTATTGGGTTCTTTGGGTTTGCGGATCCCAGGGAAAAGTCCACAGCCCCCCCTTTCGAACGCCTTTGGTGTTGCGGCTGCTACGGCTCGAACCATGGCCTTCGCCTCATGAATGAATTGCTGAAGGTGCTCAATAATCCCTAAGGCTCGATGTACACATATAGGGCTCATTTACGGGTTTCTTTAAAGTGTTAAATAAGGAATCTATAGGGTTTCGAGTATAAGGGGCCATGGTGCCCATATAGTATATAGTATATACTTAGGCCTTGAAGTACCTAGACAGGGACCCCTTTAAGGCTTAGGGCTACTATAAGCTACATGGAGCCTTTAATATTCTTGGGGCCTGAACTACTCGACTGGCATGGAGTTCCTTGAAAGGGTTCTGTGAAAGATTCTTTAAGGAGTACTATTTGGGGGGATGGGGTATTATGGGTTTAATGTAGGACCATGTAAGAACCAGTAAACGCCTTAATACAAGCCAAAAGGTTGTGGTGTGATTTTGGAATAGCCGCAGCCAGGATCAGACTTCTGACGCATATACTGCTACAAAATATACACGTTTCTCTCTCTCTCTCTCTCTCTCTCTCTCTCTCTCTCTCTCTCTCTCTCTCTCTCTCTCTCTCTCTCTCTCTCGCTCCCTCTTTATCAAAATACAACCTGTTGCTTAATCTAGATTTTGTCATTACCTTTCCTAAACATAAACCGGGTTATGCTAAACAAAAGGTGCACATCACAGTTTATCAAAAACGAAAAACCTTTAAATCCCAAAACAACGCCGCTACACACAATACCTCTTTTGAACACTTCCAAGAACCTTTAAATGCGCCCTATATGGAGGTTTCCGAAAATAGGGGACCCTAAAATAGTACCCTAAATAGTAGGATCCTTATTATAAGGACCCCCAAAATAAGGTACCCCTAATTTGGGGAAACTCCCACATCCTAGAATCCCTACTGTTGATGATAAAAATCATCCTGCTTTACCTGAAGGCCCCTAAACTATGGGAATTATGGTATATTCCTTATTATGGGTAATGCAGGACTTATATCATCAACCGTACATCCTAGAATCCTGAACCCTGGGTCGGAAGAACCCTCAACCCCAAACCGCCCCAGGCATCCAAACCCAAATCTTTTCTTTGAGAGTTAGGATTAGGGTTTAGGGTTTAGGTTTTAGGGTTTAGGGTTTGGAACCGAGTTTAAAGCTCTGGACCTAGTGTTTTCTTTGTAATTAAACAACTTGGGGGCCGTAGAGAGTAGAAAACGGGTTTGGGGGTTTAACAGTGCTACAGTTTTGCCGGAACAGTACAGGGATAGTAGGACCACTATACTCGTGTTGTAGCGAAGCAACATCGACAATCAGTGGAACTAACTCTGAAGATGGTAGCGGCTAGGGTTTAGGGTTTAGGGTTTAGGGTTTAGGGTTTAGGGCCGCGATTGTAAAAGACGTCGATGCCTGCTTTTTGCATGACTAATGGAACCATGAGAGGCTTTGAGCACTCAGGGGTCTACAGTAAGCTAACTCGCATGCCTTACGCAACACTGTCAGCCTTCATAGTAAATAACCCTAACACAACCCATATGCAGTCAAACCCCTAAAATGTCCGTAAAAAGCCTTAACGGAAGCACTAACGGAAGGCTCCAACACCCCTGCGTTGATGAATATACCGTAAACTATACAGAGAGGTCCTTGCAAGGCTGTAAGACGTAATGGCTCAATCATAAAAGCCTAAACTCCGAGACGACGGAAATCCTTTGAGGAGTTTGTATATGCCTAAACGACGCTGTTTTGGAGACTCCGGGAACCCGCATGGCTTAACTCGCCGACCTCTTCGTCCGTGATGGCTGGGAAGAGCTTCGTTTCAGCCTCAGGAAAGCTAAAGGTGGCTATGGATTGCACCTGTGCCCTCTGTTTGACAACCGGTTTAGCAATGGCCAGAAAAGGGTTTAGAGCATTAGGGGTTCAGGGTTTAGGGGTTTTTGTTTTGGGGTTGTTAGGGATTTAGGGGTTTGAGTGTTTAGGGATTTCGGGCTTATGGTCTCTAAGATGACGTTCCGTTCTTAGAAGTAGACTAAGGTTTGGAGTTATCATAGCATATTTCAAGCTTTTGCTATAACGGCTGACTTGTGAAGTTTTTATGAGGTTCTTTAAAAGGGGCTCTACGAAGGTTACCAAGGTTGGGCTTGAGGGCTCCAGGCCCATTGTCAACTGTCTGTGTTATCTGGGTGGTTGTCGAAATTAGGGTCCCTTTTTTGGTAGCCTAAATATTAGGTGCCGTATTATAATAAGGACCTCAAAAGGCACCCTAATTTTGACAACCACCCATCTATACCTGGAGATGTTTTGGGACAGGCGCGTGCTGGGATCGAACAGTGTCGTTCCAGCAACAGGCACCGAGGATGTAATGTCTTGTTTCAGTTCAATCTACTGTGGATGCCAGAGAGTTGGAACATGGATTTAGGAAGATTAGTGCTAGGATCCCGTCAAGTTTATACTAGGGGCATGGGGATATTCACGTTCCAACTTTCTGGCCTCTACTGTACTGTATAGCTTAGTGATTGGAAGATTTGTTTTTGTAAAGGGTGGAGTGTAAAGTTATGTAACAGTAAAAGCCCTCTGCCTGAATTTGAAGAGATCTACAAAGAACCCTCATGTAGACCGTCATAGGAACCTTGACCACGAACCCTCACAGGAACCCTTCAACAGAAAACTCCCCTTGGCAAAAAATGCTCTTCGTCGGCCCGTGGATAGCGTCGATCTAGCAGTCATCCGCCATTTCAAGATGCCGTACCCAGACCTTGCAAAATCCCTGAAATAGGGAATGTACCTTAGATTATAAAGAATCCCTAATATGAATTAAGGTAGATTCCTTAATTAAGGGATTTTGGAAGGTCGAACTACTACTACTACTAATAATTACTACTACTACTACTACTACTACTACTACTACTACTACTACTACTACTACTACTACTACTACTACTACTACTACTACTACTACGGGTACCACTACCGTACAAGTGCTGCGCTCTCTGCAAGCCTCGGGATCGCCTTTCGGGATCCTCATGTTCCAGATCCCTCGATCGAACTTCCATGCATATGAAGAACCCTAGGGCTCTAAGGACTCATATTTTAAGGCTTTTGGGCCTAACGACCTTATTATATGAGGCTTTTGGGCCATTTTGAGCCTTAGGGGAAGGGGACCCCAAATATTAAGTGCCGTATCATAACAAGGACCCAAAAAGGGACCCTAATAGTGACAACCACCCATATGAAGAAGGGTTCAGGGTTTAGGGTTTATGGTTTCTCTGAAACTCCCAAACTCACATGTTAGAAACAGAAACAGAAACTCTTACTCTTTGAACGTCCCTAAGCCCTACCTGTATCCGCAAACCCTAAACAAACTACTAGGTTATGACCCCTGAATTAAAGGGTAGAACCCTAAAAACGGTAGGTTTTCGGATCCACAGGTAAGCCTTCAACCCCGTGCTTAGAACCTTAACCCCACGTAACCTACCCTTTTTAAGGACTTATATAAAGAAATCATATTAGGGAACCCTGACCCTGAGGGTCCAAGTACCCAAATAGTAGGGTTTTGGTCCAAAAACCATTCAGAGTATGGATTTTGGGACCTAAAACCCTACTATTTGGGTATTTGGACCCTCTGGGTGAAAAAGGTAGGTTCCTTAGGGTCCAGGTAGGGGTTAGGGTTGAAGGAGCCCTTAACCTGGACTGCAAGGCTCACCACGACCCCCCCCCCCCCCCCCAGTGCCCTTTACTGGAGCCCTTAAAGGGAACTCCAGAAAGTTGGAATATGGATTAATGGTAGGATCCCCTATAATTGACCTTAAAGGGGTTACGATAATGATATTCCAACTTTCTGGCTTCTACTGTAAACCCACCTAAACAACCCTAAACCCCTAAACCCTATAGATCCCCTTAAAAGGACCCTTATAGATCCCTTTAAAAGGAACCGCCATAGATCCCTTTAAAGGGAACCTACATTGGGTAGTTGAAGTTCCGTAAGGTCCAGGAAGAGCTCCGAGAGCTCGACCCCGAGCTCAGTGTGGAAGTAGCGTGTCACGAACTTCCGCGCCTCCCCGCGGCCGTGCGTAAAAAGGGTAGTAGGGTTTACCCTGGGGCTCTAAGGACTCATGTTTTAAGGCTTTTGGGCCTAAAGACCATATTATATGAGGCTTTTGGGCCATTTTGAGCCTTAGGGTTGGGGTTCAGTCATCTAGCAATAATTGCAGTGGTACTTTCTGAGCATACTGTTGAAGGAAAAGAAGAATGATGAATATGACGGGACATCTAAGCAGTCCCACGATCCAACAATAAAAATAGCGGTAGTTCTGATAACAACAAGGCCAGACTAATGATTACCACGACTTTAAGCAACAAATGCTTCTTTTGTAGACACCTAAATCCCTAAGGCTCCAAGGTATACATACATTACGTATATTTTGGGGTCTAAAGCCTTTTAAGACCTATTTAACAAAAGAAAAACTACCGACTTTGGGCTATTTGGAGCCCCAGAGACTAGCTCGGAGCGTGGGAGCTTTGATTTCACATAATAGATGATGGGAGGCCAAAAGGGGGGGTTTAAGATTCTTGGGGGTTGGGATTCCTTAATATGAACCCTATTATGGGAACCCTAATCCTTACTAAACCCCCATATGCTAAAACCCCTTTTGGCCTCCTATGAATAGAGGGGCCTTTCTAATCAGAATAGGGTTTCGCGGTATTCTGTACTCTAAAGATAAGAAGGACCCCGCCGCCCAAAGAAATGTCTTGGTAATTATTTAAGCCCCTATCCTAAACCCTGAACCCTATAGATCCCTTAAAGGGACGTTCAGGATCCCTTTGAAGTTGTATAGGTGATTACTAAGGCCCCTATGTTACTCGAAAACGGCGACTCCGAAGCAATGGTGATCTTAGCCTATCGGGCCTCCATACCCAAAGGCTCCATGTACCAGTTCAAAGGGGTCCCTATGTCGTACTATAAGGCCTAAGTATATACGATATGGGTACGTGGAGCCTTAGGGATACTAATTACAAGGCGCAACAGGATGGCCTTTAGAATGCCGCTTATGTTTTTTGTTCTATTGAACAGCCATGGTCTGGGGGTAGTACTTGAAGGATCGTGGAACTTAGTAACTGGGGTTATAAATAAGGTAACCATACTCATGCTTACTTATAACCCCAATTAAGGTACTTATAACCTTACTTACTAAGTCCCATGATCCTCCAAGTAGTGTATAGGATTGAGGATCTAACTAACATAGTTTTTTTGAGGGCCTTTTTCCTTTCAGAATCCGTAGAGAGTCCCATGGAGCAGGCTGTCACCACACTGCCTTGTCTGGTTGTCACCCGAATGGAAAAACCACCCCAGAGGGTCCAAGTACCCAAATAGTAGGGTCTTAGGTCTCAAAATCCATACTCTGAGTGGTTTTTTGGACTTTGAAACCCTACTATTTGGGAACTTGGACCCTTAGGGCACTGCTTCACTGCTTGATGTTCCCACTCACACATGACCCGCTCACCAACAGTCTTGAGACTCGAGCCAGCCCAGTCACCCGCCATACGGTTTACGGTTTAGGGTTTCGCGCCAAGCCCTGGCAATGAAACATCTCCTTGGTCCTTGGTTCCTAAACCCTGAGCTGTAGTACCTGTTTGTTGGATGAGCCAAAAGGACCAAAACTAAATCCTCAAACTATATGGGTGGTTGTCAAAATTATGGTCCTTTTTTGGGCACCCTAAATATTAGGTGCCGTACCATACAAGGGACCCAGAAAGGGACCATAGCTTTGACAACCACCCATATCTTGGGTGGCATTTCGCCTCGTTCTGCTTCTTGGTGGTGGTAGCCATGGTAGTGTCAGACCTGCAAGTCGTTCGAGGCTTACAGTAGCAGCCAGAAAGTTGGAATATCATTATCGTAACCCCTTTAAGGTAAATTATAGGGGATCCTACCATTAATCCATATTCCAACTTTCTGGAGTTCCCTTTAGGGCTTAAGGGTTAGTCCAAAGGCTCCATGTACCTGCATAGTAGATACTTAGGCCTTACAGGGGTCCCCATCTAGGTACGTTAAGCCCTAAGTATATACTACATGGGTACATGGGGCCTTAGGGTAGTAGCCTTACCTCAAAGGGGAAAAGGAGGGACCCTTAATAAGGACCCCTAAGTATATACCCTTAATATAGCCATTATATACCCATTATGTAGCCTACTACAGGGTAGGGGTCCCCATTAAGGGTCCCTCCTTTTCCCCTTTGATTACCGGCTTCGCACAAGAAGTGTGCGAATCTGGGCCATTGTTACTGGTTGCTGCTGAGCCTTTCACCCCCACGAGCTGACCTCCCTAGGGTTTAAATTTCAGGGTTTAGGGTTTAGAGGTTTAGAGGTTTAGAGGTTTAGGGTTTAGGGTTTAGAGGTTTAGGGTTTAGGGGTTAAGGGTCCCGCATACTCCCAATCCTTTGACATATGTAGAGGCCTGGATATTTAGACTGAGGTCGTTCTTATGGAAGAAGTACTGTTGCTGCATTCGGTAACCTAAACAGCCATAGCAGCAATACTTTATATGATTCGAATTAGGAAGGTCCTGAATCTTGTCCTGAGCGCAGGGATTGCTACGCGACTTTTCAGCTCCACAACACCAAACCCGTCGGCCCCCCGTCCTATCCCCACCAAAGCCTCCCAAAACCCTCGTTAACAAACATAAACAACCTGACTAACGAGGAAAAATGTAAAATCGTCTAGCCCTAAGGGTCCATGTACCTAAATAGTATATACATTGGCCTTAAAGTACTCCCTATATATGTACATTGGGCCCAAAGTATATACTATTTGGGTACATGGAACCTTATACCCTAAACCCTCATAGAAGCTTTATGGATCCCTTAAAGGAACCCTTGTGGTACCCTTAAAGGAGCCCTATTTGGGTACATGGACCCTTAGGGTAGAGCAAGACAGAGAAGCCCTAAGTCCCGAAATACATTTTATAGGATCCTTAAGGGGGGGTGGTTCAAGGGGCCTATGCCTTGAGTTTAGGGTTTAGGGTTTAGGGTTTAGGGTTTAAGGGGGGGTGGTTCAAGGGGGGAGGGTACTGGGGAGCTTTGGGGAACCTTAGGGAAGCTTAGGGAGTATTGGGGAATAATGGGGATTACTAGGTTACCTACCCCCCCTTGGACCACCCCCCCTTAAGGACATCCTAATACATTGGGTTACCATAAATCCTACACGACCCTTTCTGAGTCCTGGTTTGTTCTTCGCATGCTCCTCGCACTGCCTATACTTCGTCATGGTACAATACACCCAACACTATGTTACCAATCCTGAGTTGCTTATGTATGTACACATGTATGTGTATATATACATATACATATACACATATATAAATTGTTAACACCAATGGTGCAAAACACATGATAATGAACACCGTGTATTTACAACGTAAAACTTCATAATAAAAGCCCTGTAGGCTGTTGAACCGTGGTAAGACCCGGAAAAAACCGGTAACAAGTTTTCTCCGCCGAAACCCGACCGTCCACCGGTGCATTTTCGCCCTGACCTCCACCTGTCACCCAACTCCGCAAAATGGTAGGTTACCCTAGGCATCTAAGGACTCATATATCAAGGCTTTGGGGCCCAAAGACCATATTTTATAAGGCTTTTGGGCTATTTTGATGCCCAGGGTTATGACCCTGTAATATGAGGTTCACCCCGTAAAGCTGTAGGCTTCTGGATCCGCAGTTGAACCCTTACTCCTAAACCTTGAGGATCCCTATAGATCGCTTAAAGCAACCCTGTGAGGGGACCCCACTCTAGATCCCTTAAAGGAGCCCTTCAAAGGGACCCTAACCAACGACTGCGTGGCGACGAGGAGCCCGTGGATGGCGCCGAAGACCAGGGGCAGCCCCTGCGCCTTGAGCGCCTCTGCAGATTTTGCCTAGCCCTAAGGGTCCATGTACTCAAATAGTATATACTTTGGCCTTAAAGTAGTCCCTATATATGTACATTGGGGCCGATGTATATACTATTTGGGTATATGGACCCTCAGGGTTTGGTTTAAGGTTTACCCTGGGATCTTAAAACCTGCTGTTTTAGGGTTAGACCCTCTAATTAAGGCGTCATAAGCTACTATTTTGTAGGGCAGGTAGGATTTACGGGTTTATGGTTTAGGGGTTTGTAGGGATTGAAGTTTTGCTAGTGTTTAGATTGGCGCGTTTGTTATGTTGTTATTGTTGCTGCTGTTTTGGTTTCTTTTCACGGTGTAAAAATTCGCTCACGTTGCACGACTTTGTTTCAGTTCAGGCAAAGGCTCACAGTTTAGGATTGGGGTGCCAATGTACGGCTTTGAACTGTTACCACGTAGAATTCGGGATTCCTGTGCGGCACGGCAAGGACTTCGCAAAGAGCTTCCGATTTTCGGGGACAGGTTCTGATAGGAGCTCTTGAGGGATTGCCTATTTTTGGAAAATAACTAACTACAAGTTGGGTTTGGGGATTTCAGGGTCTCTTCGAAGAATCCTACCTGTGACCCCAAACCCTAAAAATTAGTACATTGTGACAATTAATGGGACGAGCCCGAAAAACGAAAGGTTCTTGGATCCCAGGTAACCCCCCAAACCCTTAAACTCAAAACTCTCTAAATATCCCTTATAGGAGCCCTTAAGGGAACCCGAAGGAGCCCCTAAACCCCAAACCCTTTACCCTAAACCCTGACCCCTGAAGCCCTAAATCCCAAACCCCAATTCCTTCAAAGTTTAAAATCCGAACCCTTGAAAGCCCCTAAACCCCAAATCAAGCCTAAACCCAAAATCCCTAAGCCCTAAGCCCTAAAACCCTAAACCGCAAATCAGGCCGTGAGGGTCTTGTACCCGAGATCGTCAAAAGCCGGCTCCTGCAGCAGCCAACGCTTTCGGCATGAAGGAGGCTTCCACGGATTTAGCCTACAAAAGTAGTTGTGCTTATTTGGGGTGTGTGATGTATACAAACCGGATTGTTCCGCTGTCATAGGACGGGGGCAGCCCCCAAGGTTTAGGGCCGTTTAGGTTTAGGGTTTGGGGAGGCCTTGATGAAGAGCTACACAGAAGCACTTTACACCCCAAGCCCCAACACGACCCTTCTTGGCCTGCAAAATGCTGAACCCTGAAACCAGCTGGAACACACAATGAACACACAACCATCAACCATCTTCCCTTCCAAAGAGCTTAACCCGTAGTGCTATTACAGCAACAGGTACCGTAAGTAAATGCATATGTATATATATATATATATATATATAATATCCATCCCCACAGGCCTACTAATGCTAAAATCTAATGAGGCCCTTGTAGAAATCCCTTGTAGAATCCCTGCCTCCAACCCGACAGAAAAATTGATACTGACACTATACATACAGGACTTAACCCTGGAAGACATAACCCATAAAAGTAGAAGCCTGCAAAATCCTGTGGGAGCAGCGATACAACCCGACAAAGCCCCTTACTACAAGTATAAACAAACGCCTACCAAAACACACACAACCCTTGCTTTCTAAACCCCTACCTAAACCCTAAACCCTAAACCCCAAACCTGGGGAGTCATGGGTCCTCCAGACTCGCGTGGGGGCCGAGTACACAGAGAACCACGTCCGCGCATTTGGCAGCATCCATGACCTCGGTGTTTTGGCTTAAGGGTCAACGTGCCCACACCGTGCTCATGTAGTGGACACGTTGGCCCTAAAGTTCTTTTATACATATATATATATATATATATGTATGTATATACATGTATAGAGGGAATACTTTCAGGTCGTTGTATGTGTGTCACTAACAAGCTATTACTTGAACCTTACGGTTTAGTTCTACGAGTTTTATGAAAACAGCTTGACACCGCTTTGAGTTATAAGGATTTAGGGCTGAGGGCTTACCTGCGGACGCGAACCCTACAAGATAGTAGGGTATGACTCCTTAATCAGAGGGTAGAATCCTTAAAACGTTAGGTTTTCGGATGCCAAGGTAGGGGTTTGAGGGTTGGCCTTTTTTTAAGGACCCTTTTCCGTCTCGCTGGGATGCCCGGGTTGTGACGGCTTGGGGTTTAGTAGCTCAGGATCCTCAAGGGCTCAGAGTTCAGATTCCGGGTTCCATGGGGGGGGGGGGTTGAAAAGGCTTTGCATGGTTCCCCGACGGCCCCACTGCCGACGAGGACTCTCTCGCCGCGGCAGGAGGCCAAGATGTCGCAGTCACTGAGCTCGGGCTCGCCGTTGACGAGGGAGATGAAGGAGTGCCTGTTGCCGCACAACTCGCGGCTGATGATGACGACGCCCTTCACCCTAGGGGCGCGGTAGACACTTGCCCCGAACAATCCAACACTAAGCACCGGGCCGGCTGGCGCTATGAGCTCGGCGGCGATGCCTTTGGGGAGAAGTCGTTCTGGCCAAAGGCGCTGCAGTCGAAGTCCTGGCCGCTGCCGCCTGGGCCAACTACCCTCAAGGCGTGGCTGTGGCAGAAGGAGACGGAGCCGTCGTACTCGAGGTTAAAGACGCCGACCCAGGAGCGGACTTCGTCGATGAAGGCAAGGAACTTGTCCTTGCCGGTGAGCTCGCAGGCGGCGCCAAGGAGGATCACTATTCGTTTCAATCTGGGCTATTCTGTGGATATTTATAACCTGTGCCTCCAAAAACCTACCGTTTTAAGGGTCAGACCCTCTAATTAAGGGGTCATAACCTACTATTTCGTAGGGTTTGGGGATACAGGTATGGTTCAAGGAGGATCACTATTCGCGTTAATCTGGGCTATTCTGTGGATAATTATGAGGTTTCAGAATCTACCAGGGCGCAGGATTCAGCGTTTCGGGTTATTTGTTGCAGTGGCTAACTGCTAAGCCGTTTAGGCTGTCGCTTTTGGAACTCAGCACTTAACCCGCCCAAAAAAACTTTACAGCTCTTCTAGACTCGTTTGAACGCACCCTGTAAGCTCTAAACCTTAAAATTCTGCAAAATCGGTATAGAACCCTTTGCAGGAATCCGACAGAACCCTATAAAGCGTACACCCTAAGCCCTACGAACATTAGACCCAATAAAAAGGAAAACCTGAACCCTAAACACTAAACTGGCCCTATATAAACGCTGTAGTTCCCTGAGCCCTAAACCGCAAGAGTCTCTAAACTCTAAAGCCTAAACCTTAAGCCCTAAACCAGAAGAGACCCAAAACTCCAGAACCTACATACCAGGACCCTCCGTGTACCCTCAAATAGGGGTATATGGTCCCAAATAAGGGGCATTTAGGGTCTAATAGAGGGTAGATGGAGGGTCTAGGTAGAGCCCCCCAACCTGCAATCTCCTATACCCCACATACCCACTATTAAGGACCAAAAGGGATCTAGCACGGGGTACTCGGAGGGTCCTGGTAAACCTTAAGCCGCTAAACCACAAGAGACCCTAATTCTAAACCCTGAACCCTAAGCTCCCTAAACCCTCAACGCCCTAATCCCTCAACGCCCTAATCCCTCAACTCCCTAAACCCTAAACTCCCTAATCCCTGAAGTCCTTAAGTCCTGAAGCACTACTACACTCCCGGACCCCAAATAACCTACCTTTAAAGCATTTCCCCTAAACCCTATACCCTAAAACCTAAATCCTAACCCTGTAAGGAAATCATAATAATGTGAGGTTCAGGGAACTTTAGGGATCCTTAAGGGTACTCTAAGTAACTGGGGTTCAGGGGTTCCTGTCAAGGGTACTCTACGTTTAAGGATTCATGTAAGAACCTGATTAAGAAACCCTGGCCCTATAACCCCATATATTTTACGGTTCATATAAGGAACCCTAATAAGGGCCTTACAAGGTTTCTTAATCATGGTCCTACAACCGGGAACCCTAAAAAGGAAGGCTTTTGTAGGGCCCCAGATGGGTACGGCCCCCACTCAGTACTAGTTGAATACTATTCCTTATGTAAACATATTCGGACCGTAATAGTAGCCCTATTATAGACTCTTACTGTAAAGTGGCCGTACCTAAGGCCCCAGGTAAGAGACCCCCGAGACTGTCAGGGACTCCGGAGATCGTCTATTAAGTTACCATGGACCCTTATTTCCTACACCCCACAGCAACCTTTAGAGGAACCCTTAAAGGAACCCTTTCAGGGAACCCTATATGGGCACATGGAGCCTTTGGGTAAGAGACCCCAGAGATCGCGTCAGGGCTCTAAAAAAGCACAATATATATATATATATATATATATACATATATATATATATACATATATATATATATATATATACATCCCCTTATTATGAAGCCCAATAAGGTAGGGATATCCCCATGAACTGCTTATGATTCTGTGCTTTTTGGGTCCCTAAACCCTAAACCCTGAGGGCTCCCGGACCCCAAAGACATGCCGCGGCGGGTCAATCAGAAGGACCTTACCCGAAGCGGCGGTTTGGGAGTTTCATGGGGTTTAGGGTTTGAGGGGTTGAGGGGGTTTACGGAGTGTAGGGTTTAGGGAGTTTAAGGGTTAAGGGGTTTAGGGAGTTTCAGGGGGTTTAAGTAAGGGGTTTAAGGTTTAAGGAGTTTCATGGGATTGAAGGGGTTTAGGGGTTTAGGGAGTTTAGGGAGTTGACGGGTTTAGGGGTTTAGGGCTTGGGGACGTTAGGGCGTTTAAGGGGGCTGGGGTATATGAGTCCTTAGAGCCTAGGGTAGGAATAAAAAGGGCTCCCGTTTTTGGTATTGGGTAACTGAATAAGGAACCTAGGACTACAAACAAGGGAATAAGTATACTACTGCGCATCCTAGGCATTGAACGCACCGCAGAAAGTCTAGAAACATCCTGCGATGATTTGCTTTTGCCAAAACATGACAACCCGAACCCCTAGACCCCAAAACCCATCACCCTAACCTCCAAGCCCCTAAACCCTAAACCCTAAACCTATACACTATACCCTTGAACCCTCAACACTAAACCCCAAACTCAACCTGCAGGATTCTGGCTCCCTCAATGGCCTTGATCTCGAAGCTCGTGTTTTGTTTGGGTTTGGGGGTTCGGGTTTTAGGGTTTTGAGGCTGCAGACGTTTAGAGCTTAGGGTTTTTCGGGCTTGCCCAAGAAATGCTGGCTACAGCCGCCTCGAAAAGCTATTGTCGGAAAGAATCGTCAAGCCCATTTATCCGGAACGCTTATATACCAGCTCTGGGTATGGCGATTGAGTTGCAGTTTATCGTTAATGACTTTATCTGTGTTGATCTGGTACAGTAATAAAGTTCGTAACGAATGTTCTCAAAACAAGAACAGGGCATAGAACCACCGGAAGAAAAACATCGTAAAAAGTACGGACGGACCTCCCGAACACCATGCACCGTAAAAGGCCACCTAGAGGCTCGCACCCCACCCCCATTTTTGGGATACCTATTTTTTGGCTAGGATCTGGTGTATAGAAAAGTAAGTACCCTAAAAAAGGGGTAGGGTATGAGCCTACAGGCAGACCCTAAAACACTTGCAACCTTGTACACATCACTGATTTTCAAGGACACTAGCTACTCAACCATTGCCAAACTAGCAAAAGTCAAGGTCTGGGGCGTGCTTGAAGATTCATGGGACTTAGCAACACGGTGTAAAGTAACTACTTCTATAACCCAAGGTACTTGCAACCCTACGTGCTATGTCCCATGATACCGTGAACATCCAAGTAGCAAGCCCAAAGTTTCAAAGCCCTAAACCCTGGAGGGCCATCATTGTAGGAAACCTTTAAGCTCTAAATGCTGGACCCCTCAAACCCGAGCGGTTTAGGGCTTAAGGTTTGGGGTCTACTTGGACGATCATGGGAGTTAGTAAGTAAGGTTATAAATACCTGAATCGGGTTATAAGTAATTATAAGTATGGTTACCTTATTTGTAACCCCAATTACTACGTCCCATGATCCTTTAAGTAGGGCTTGGGGACTGGGGTCTAGGGTTTGGGATCGGATATCTAGGGTTTAGACTCTGGGTTTAGGGTGGTCTCTAGGTCCCTGGCTCTTTGTCGCCCCATACCAGGCCCCTGCTGGCTCGAAAGTTTTGGGGCTTAGGCCATCGGCCCACCAGGACCCCCCCCAATCAAGGGTTGAAACTATGGACCCCTACGATTAATGAAATGAATCCTGCATTACCCATAATAAAGAATATACCCTAATTCCCATAGTTCAGGGCCCTTAAGGTAGTGCAGGATTTATATCATCAACCGTACCCTGGGAGCCCTAAATGCCTACTATATACCCTATATAGACTCTTAAGCATGCCTAGAACTCCCTCAAAAAGGCCTAAGGGTCCATGTTAGGGGCCCATACTTCCTAGACCCAGGAGTAACCTGGTAATAAAAAGGGTGCCCTTTTTGGTTCAAAGGGGGTTTATAAGGGAACCTGAACCCCAAAAAAGGGAATAAGGGCTTACTCTGGGTCCTAGCTTCTAAGCTTAGACCCAAGTGTTCTTCAATAGAACCTTATGGTCCTTAATAGTGGGTATTGGGGGCATGATCGAGGGCAGGGCTGGGTGGTCTACGACAGCCCTGAAACCCAAACCCACAACCGCTTTAAACCCAAACCCTAAACCCCTAAACCTTAAGCCCTAAACACCTGAACCCAAAACCTTAAACCCTAAACCCCTGAACCCTAAACCTTAAACCCTAAACTAACCCCAAACCCTATACAAACGCTGGAGGGGCTCGGGACCGCTCTTCAGGTTGTGGGGACTCGGGTCCGGGTTCCCAGAGACTCCAGTAGCCCTTAATGAAGGAATACCTAGGGTTCCTGTACTGTAGTAAGGGATCTATAGGGTTTAGGGTTTGGGGGACTCCTATATCCCTCATGAAAGGCTCTACCCTAAATCATATTAGGGACCCTGTTATAAGTGTTAAGGCATATTCCTAAATTGAAGGATATTGGAATCATTGGTTTCAGGTTTTCGGGTCACGGGCTACCTCTGACGCACTGTAATGCCTCGGCTTTAGTGGTGGTCTTAGGGTTTTTAGGGTTTGGGATTTGACGCATGTGAATCTGTCTGGAAGCGTTCTTTTTTTTACAATTTCACTTGGTAATTTCTCGGATTCACCCGAGCCCCCTAAGAGTAAAAAAAAAATAGCATATACACCCAAGTACCAGTTAGTTTTCATGCAAGCACCTACATAACAGGGTCAGTATCTCCGTCGTATATCTTGGGTTGCATAGGCAGCGGTACTCAAAGTGGCTCGTTCGCGCCTGTCGGAGCACGATTCGCAATCCGACTCTAAGCCCCGTTGCATTTCGATCCCTAAATGGGCCGCTGCAGACATCTTACGGCGTCACGCATGCTGTGCTCGTCCAAGGCTTTTCGAAGAACAACCATCGCGGAGCCTCGTGGCACCGGCACGCCTAAGAGAGGCAGCACTTTCTCCATGATTTCGTCCGAGACGTTGTGGCCAGATGTCATGTCTTGACGATCGGACATTCCAACAACCGTGCTTTGCACTGACCGAATGCTGAGCCCTTGCTGCAATCCACATCCAAGGACTCGCTGCCTAAACCCGACCTTAACCGCAAATAACCTACGTGTTTAAGGACTCAAACTAGGAAATCATGTTACGGAACCGCAAAAAGATAGGTTTTATAGGGTCCAGGTAACCCCTTACCCCCAAACCCGTAAACCCTAAAGCCTTAACCGTTGCTGTAGTTGTTCTATGCAGCGTCACAGCTCTCGCAGTTCCTCCTGGCTGCTTTGCCGAGCCGGAACCCTAGAAAAAAGACGACAACACACTCTGCACGATCATTACTCTTCTTATAGCACGGCATAAGCATGACCCTCTTGAAGTCTTTTGCATACACCAACCTACACCCTAAACCCTAAACCTTGCCATTACGCTCCCCCCCCAATCCCCCCACTTGAGGCCGCAGTGCCTGTGCCCAATTGGGCAGCGCAGCAGTCGCAGGAACATGCGGAGGTCTCGGTTCACGGGTCTTTGTGTGTGTAAAGGCTTTAGAGGGTCCTCATACAGGTAGATGTAAGATTTTGAGAATTCCTAGACCCTCCATCTACCCTCTATTAGACCCTAAATGCCCCTTATTTGGGACCATATACTCCTATTTGAGGGTACAAGGAGGGTCCTGGTTAGGGACCCTTTGTCCTTTGTAGGTCTCAAAATAATACGGCACCCCTATGACAAGGACCCTGCAAGGGAGCCCGGGACCGGGATGATAAATGATCTTAATGTCAGTTCCACAATATACCCTACTTGGAGGGTCGGGGGACTTAGTAACTGGTTATTTTGGGGACTTATAAGTACCATAACCCCAATTAGGGTCCCTTTTAGGGTACTTGTAAGTCTACCTACTACCTACTTACTAAGTGCCCCGACCCTCCAAGTAAGGCTCCATGTACCCATATAGTATTTACTTTGGCCTTAAAGTACCTACACAGGGACCCCTTGAAAGCTTAAGTATCGACTAGAAAGGTACATGGAGCCTTTGGGATAGTACAGTCTCTACTTTGGTTTCTCGTACTTCAGCTAGGGAACAAACTCAACCCCAAGCGCCTAAACACATATTATGGCGCAAAAGCTCAAACTTTCCAATACGACTACCTTATCAGAGCCCCAAAAGTTGGGTTTTGGGCCCATAATACCCCTTATTATAGTCAGCTTTATAAGGAACCCTAAACCCTGAACCCTTTAAAGGAATCCATTTAAAACGGCCACTACGCTTTAAGCCTGAAGCCCATGCTCCTAAACTGAAGCTCCCAAGCCCCTGAACCACTGAAGCCTAAACCCCTACTTAAAGGATCATGGGACTTAGTAACGAGGGTTATAAATAAGGTAACCGTACTTATAATGACTTATAACCCCAATTAAGGTACTTCGCCCCCAAAAAGTGGACGCTTTTAGTTTAATAGTGGGTGATACTATCCCAAAAAATGCAAAGTGCATCCACTCAGCTACTAAGCCTTAAAAGAATCCTTGAAGGAACCATTAAATGCAAACTTTAAATCCCACAGAACCTATAAACCCCAGTTAGTAGAACCCATGTAGAACATCCTTTTAAGGAACCTTTTCGGATGCTACTCTCAACACCCCAACCCTATGCTTCCAAGGACCTTATCCTGGCTGCTGAGTTCATACGCTCCAAAAAGTGTACACTTCCAGTTTTATAGTGGGTAGCCCCTCGAGGACCCAATGATAGGGTCCCTGGAAGCATAGGGCAACAGAATTCCACCGAGTGCCCGACAGCGCAGCTACTTCTTCTGCCGAGTGCCCGCAGAGGGCCAGGATCTTCCTGCGGAGGAGGATTTTTAGTGTTTACCTGGGGATCCAAAACCCTACTGTTTTCGAGTTAAGCCCTATAATTAAGGGGTCATAGTCGTAGTCATAACCTACTATTCTGTAGGGTTTGGGGATACACGCAGGATCCACACAGCTTCAAGCATAAAGTGTGTTCAGGGTTTGGGGGTGCAGGGCTTAGGATATGTAGGGTTTCAGGCAGACTGTTAAGGAATTAGAAACCATAGAGTGCTCATTTAAGGCATTCCTTTTCCTGCTTGTCGGGTATCATGGGGAACTAAAGGTTAACCTTTTTGGTTATATAGGGGTTATATAGGGGCTATACTACCCACAAAAGTGAGATGTTACCTACTCCACTACTTGGTTTGAGGGGCTTCCATAAGGGCTTAGCCGCCTGGAGGGGTGGGGTTGAGGATTTAGGGGGTTTAGGGTTTAGGGCTTACCTGGGGATCCAAAAACCTACCGTTTTGAGGGTTCTACCCTGTAACTGTAACTAAGGGGTCATAACCTACTATTTTGTAGGGTTTGGAGTTACACGTAGGATTTAGAGGCTTCAGGGCGAAAGGTTCTACTCTTGTCACTCTAGTCAGCAATGCTTCGCTGAAAATGGCGCCATCGTAGGTGCTACCTACGTATGGGTTTCAGACCCCGAAAAATGTAGCCGTGAAGTTTTGCTGAAAAACTGTTGAAACTGAGGATGCCATATATGCTGCTTGGATTTCAGGCACTATTGGAGTGGGCTTAGCGTTTTAGGGCTGTCTCGTACCTTGTATTATATGCTGCTTGACCGCAACTTGCCGTGGTGAGCGAACGGTTCAACATTCCACGCCTCACCTACACAGGCCAAGTTAGTTTCAATTCAGTCTGACCTGATCCGATTCGTTCTGAGCTGCTGACCTGCAACCGCACGTGTTCAAGGTTTGACGAGGCATATCATTGCAAACTGCTTAGACCCAAATATTACTACGTAAGGCATAATGCTTTCCGGAGGTTGTTCACCCTGAAACAAACCACATAGACACTACACTGAACGCAGACCTTTGTGGAGCCTAAACCCTAAACCCCTAAACCCCCGGGCTTCAGAACCCTTCTAGAAGCCGGCCCTAAACCCCGTAGTTTAGGGTTTCGGGTTTAGGGATTTATAAAGGTTTGGGGTTTAGGGATTTAAAAGGGTTTAGGGTTTAGGGTTTATACACCGTCTCCACTCCTCTTCAAGGAGAGTGGACCTGCTTGGGTGTGGAAGCCGACCAAGCATACCACCTGAAGCGAGCCGAGGTGTGGTTTGGGGTTTTCCACGGACCGGGAACCCTAGAAACTTTAGGGCTTTGGGCTTCGAGTTTTACCTGTGCCCCAAACAAGTTAGGAAGTTCTGAGCCATTAAATAATAGTTTTACGACCTACACCTCAGCACAATAGGTTTACGGATCCACAGACAGGGGCTACACACTTAGGAAGTACGATGAAAAGGATTTGGGATGCTGCATCGTGTACCCACCACATTTCAGGGCCAAGGGTCCGGGTACACATAAGTACTCGCTCGGCTGTACACGCAGTACACACGCATACCTCGCCTGCGCTCGTCGTGATTTTTGCTCGGTACTGCAGAGCTTTGGGACTGGTGCCAATACGCTCAGTCTCCCTGGCGTGACATGCATTGGTCACCACCCTGCTCTGCACACAAAGCTCCGGATTGCAAGTCATGACCCCAAACTTGTAGGGTATAGCTGGAATATATCCGTACTATACCCTTCGAAGTACACTAAACCAGCAGCGAAACCCCAACAAACCCTAAAACACAAGACCAAGGGTTCTTTGGGATATCCAGTGTGAGGCTGCGGACCTGCATTTGGGAGATTAGGGTTATTGTTCAGGCTTTAGGGTTTAGGCTTGTCGAGAAGTCTCATGTGGGGCCTCGATCATGAATAGAAGCGTTCTGTGAGTCCTGGAAGGGTTTGGTTACTATACGGTGCATTGTCGGGATTTAGCATGCGAGCAGCAACAGAGCTGTGGGGAATACTCTACTATAAACAGTAGACCTTAGAAGCTGCCCCCACCCTGTAATAGCGACTATAAGGATTATTTGAAACGCTGCTCGTCGTCCGCCTCGGCCCGGCTGTACGCGCATGCGGCGAGTGGCTACTGTCTGCAGCAAGCTCTTGTAGGAAAAAAGTAACAGTTGGAATCGCACTTATAGTAAAAGTAATGTTCATAGCAACACGAAGCAGGATGATTGTGAGTAGTATTAGCAGTGGTAGTATCAGTGCGAATTTTGGTGTTTTCAGGCTGGGGTTAGGGAAACTTGGCCCCTGAGCCCACACACCAAAAATCAGGGGCCACTGCCCCCCCCCCCCTCCCTTAAAAATGGAAACGTGTCACTGAGCTTGAAGGTCTGGCGGTGAATTCTCGGTTCCTTCTTGTGCGGGTAGTCCCACCCCCCCGTCCCCCCTCCCCTCCCCCCCCTCCCCCCCCCCTCCCCCTTCCCTCCCGCCCCTCCTCCGCTCGCTGACAGGTGCGAGCTTTCTGGAGTTTTCGACGACACGGGACTGCAATGTAGCATCTTTATGTGTTGAGGCTCGCCTTTAAGGCTGCAGTACCAAGCGAGTTTCAAACCTGAATTCCTAACCCTACACCCTGACCCCAGCCTGAAAAATTGGGGCTCGTCTTTAAGGCTGCAGTACCAAGCGAGTTTCAAACCTGAATTCCTAACCCTACACCCTGACCCCTGCAGAAGCCTCAGTCTAAACTTGACTTTTTTCCTACAAGAGCTTGCTGCAGATAGTAGCCACTCGCCGCATGCGCGTACAGCCGGGCCGAGGCGGACGACGCGCAGCGTTTCAAATTAGGGACCTATTAGATTCCTATTATACCATTATTACAGGGTGGGGGCCCTTTCTAAGGTAGACCCTAAGTACCAGACCCTAAACCCTTAAACCTAAATTAAACGACCGTGGGGATCGGCACCCAGATCATCCAATATCCCTTACTCAAGGAACATACCTTAAAATACAATAAACTTAACATCATTTAAGGTATACATCTGGGTGGTTGTCCAAAATTAAGGTCCCTTTTTGCGTACCTTAAATTAAATACTAGGTGCCGCATTATACTAGGGACCCAAAAAGGTACCATAATTCTGACAACCACCCATATGCCCCTAAACCCTAAACCCTAAACCCAGTCGAGGGTTTCTGGAAGCTCTGGGCCCCTGGGCTTGTAGATTACCTACAGTCTCCATTGCAGTTCCTTTTTGGGGTTACCTTATAGGATCCTACTTATATATTTGGTTAAACCCAAAAAAGGAACTACAATGGAGACTATAGGTAAACCCCAAGTATGCAGCATGCTGACCCTGAAAGCCCTGGAAAACAACAATCCAATCAAAGAGTCCTCTGAAAACGGTTCGAGCTTTGGGTTCAGGGCTTTAGGGTTTAAGGTCTGGGGTTCAGGGTGTTGGGTGTTGCTTTTGAATTTGGGGTCTAAGGGCAACACACATCGACAAGGGAATTAGCAAGCGACGTAGCTTGGCCCAAACCTCAAAGTAGAACATCCGCAACCCTGCCATAAACCCTCGGGTTCAGTTTAGGAGTTTATAAGGTTTGGGGGGCTTAGGGCTGAGGGGTTTAGGGGTGTATCGAGCTTAGGCCGAACTCCACAAGCGCAAAACCCAAGCCTAAAACTAAAACCCCATAGAAACGCTAAAGCCGAAAGCCCCTGGACCCCCAAACCACAAGCCGCCCGGATCTTCCAATATCCCTTACTACTATTTGCTTAAGAACCCCCAAAAAATAAAAAGTATATTCCTTATGGGGGTAATATGGGGATTATTATTTTTATTTTTTGGGGGTTTCTTAAGCAAATAGTAGCTTAAGTAAGGAATATATCTGAATATATGGTAGTAGCCTCTCTGAAGGATTATAACTTAAAGTGTAGCAGGATCCTGGATATGTAGTTGCTGCGATCCCCGAAACTTTACTTTAATGGCATGAGGATATTGATGTTCAAGCTCCCTGGCTACTAATCTATAACCTTCAATGGAGTAGTGTACGTTATGTATATGCTAAACCCTACATGTATATACACATGCCTACTATACGTGTGTATATACATATGCGTATGCATTTCTCAATTAAGGGATTTTGGAAAGTCTGGGTGGTGCTGTCCGGCCTTCGGTGGCAGCGGTCGCTCTCCAAAGTCTACACCCAAGCGCTTCTTCTGCCAGATCTCCTGACAAAGTTTAGAGTTTAGGGTTTAGGGCTTAGGGTTTACAGGGCTCACTATAGTTTGGTTCAAGCTTTGGTAGGGGCGATAAGGAATTATTACTGCCCTCGAACCCCAACCATATGCGGCGGCCTTATGAATTGGAATAGGCTTTTGGAACATATTTTATGGTATAGTTTCACAGGGACTATAAGGCAAGGGTTAAGGGAATACCACTAGTAGGCTAGTAGCTATAAATATTCAGATCTCGTGGCAAACGTGTCGGTGTCTTGTTCGAAGCTTCAGTGTAAAAGATATAGGGTCTACAGAAATTTCGAGGTTCATTTTACGGTTGAGGGTCGGGTCCTGGTTCTGAGATTGACGCTTAGGGGCTCCCAGTGTTTATGCCTAAACCCTAAACCCGCACAAAGTCCTGCGTTCAGGGCATATGTCTTGGGTTTTCAGGTTTAGGGATGAGGGTTTAGGGATTTAGGGTTTAGGGATTAGGGTTTGGGTTAGGGATTTAGGGTTTAGTTGTTTGAGTTCTGTTAGGGCTTCATCTTCATAGGTTACAGCTGTTAAGCCCTACTCTGTGTATTCTCGGGGCCTTGCACAAAAACAGAGTATTCTAGGTCAACCTTCAATGCTCCAAACCTTTTCGAGAGTCTACACCGCAACCCCAAGCCCCTAAACATTTCAGCAACCTTGCGAAGCCCCTGCGACAGGCTTAAAGGCGTTAATGAAATGTTTTGCTTGTATGCACCCTGATACAGCCCTTGTGAACCCTGAACCCTCAACCCCTATCCAAACCCTACAGCACTAGAACACCAAAATCCCTATGCCTACCTGTCGGGTATCATGGGGAACTAAAGGCAAACCTTTTTGGTTATATAAGGATTATATAGGGACGATATTACCCAAAAAAGGTTAAGGTTACCTACTCTACTACAAGGTATGATCCCTTGTGGGAGCTCTTCAGGACCCCGAACGAAGGCGAGACTGAACCGCTAAAAGCTGTGTAAAAGAACCCTCCAGCTTCCACCTCCTTCTTCGATTCGCGCAGCTGCTTCAAGGTGTTGAGTCGGTCCTGTACTAAAGCGGGCCAAAATTAGAATAGGGTCATTAGGGGTGTGTTATAGCACGGGTCCCAAAGGAATAGCATTAGAAATAATTCTAACCTCTATATATTGCAAGAGGTTTAAAAATTAAAAACAACTATTACTCGCCCCCGCAAACCTCCTCAAGACTCACAGATGCCTGGCACTTGTCGAACCCGAACAAAGATCCCGCCAACACCCCATAGAATTCCTTGCAACCCCTACAGAAAATCCATAGAACCTTTTCAAGAACATGTTTTGATGTTTTTCCAGAACCCTTTCAGGCACCTTTCGAACCCGATTAAACCCTAATCCCTATACCCTGAACACTATAGTCACTGTAGCCTGAGCCCTTGAACTGCCAACCAGGAGCACTGCAATGCAAAAACCTGTCAGCACAGAATACATCGCTCAAGCCGAAACCCTGGGCGCAGTCACGGGCATCGCAGGTGGACTCTTTCCGCTTCATGGGTTCGCGCAGTTTCAGAGTCTAAAGTTTAGCCTGGCCCTGACATTCATGATTTAGTTTCCGGTATGTCTTTGGACTATGATTCTTCGGAAGCCCAACTTAATTCACTGTCATCACCACTGCCGGTGCCGCTACCTGACCCAGAACCGTAGCTCTTCTTGCTTTCTATGAACATAGCGGCCTTAATAATTGGAGCATGGTTTTGTGGTATATTGGACTCAACACTAATAATAAGGATCCGCCCAAAAAAGGCATTTTGGTAGACTCCTGCTTGCTGATTGCCGCAGTGTTGATCTTCTTGACAGAGGTGCGAGTGGTCTCGACCCGTCCCTGCCAGCTGCGAAGTCCCATCGTTTGATTCTACAGGGAAACTCCAGAAAGTTGGAATATGGTTTCATGGTAGGATACCCTACAATTTACCATAGAAGGGTTAGGATAATCATGTTCCAACTTTCTGGCTTTTACCTTAGCAGATTAGAATTGAGGGTCTCGGGCTTCGGGTTGAGGGTATGTGGTTTAGGCTTCAGGTTTCGGGATTGTGGTCTAGATGCGGGAAACCTTCAACGATATATGTCGGAATCATCACATGAAAATCTACAGAAGATGAATGCTAGGGCCTTCTGAACCTCAGTACTATTTTTGGTGGCTCGAAGTTGAACCTCGAGCCTGAACTTTAATCACCTGCCTTTGCCTCAAAGTGCCAACCCAACTTTAAACTGAAAATCCCTGAACAGATGGAAAATCTCCGAACTCCAAACCCTAAAAAATCCCAAACCCCGACACCCAACTCTGAACTCTGAATCTTCTGCTCCCCAAAACCCAGACCCAAGGCCTTGAGATTCAGAGTTTTGAGTTGTTCCCAAAACCCTGGACCTCCCTTAGCCCCTAAATCACCTGCAATATATATATATATATATATATATGTTTAAAGAAACCCTATCATAACTAACATATGTAGCTTATTTGCAATCCGGGAAAAACCTTAAACCTCAAACCCGAATTCTCCCCAAAACCTAAACCCTAAACCCCTGAACCCAAACCTAACACCCTAAAGCGTAAACCGCTGAACACAAACAACCCAAAGCCCTAAACCCTAAAACTCCCAAGCCCAAAACCGCTGTGTCATCCACGTGTCCCAAAGCAGAGACAAAAGCACCCGGTAGGGTTCTGTAAGAGGATGCCCTTCAAGGGGTACCTCGGAATTCCTTGAACACTTCTCATCTGCACATAGTGCCGTCCGTTGTGATGCGGACCGACTCGTATCCTGATGGCAGTGAGCAAGCCACTTTCGAGACATCGTGTTCCGAACACGAGATGCAGACCGACCTGCCTTCAATGCCAACCATACGTTGCGACCACGAGAGCCCCGACAGTTGAAGCCCACTTCGGCGGCTGCGAAAGTGGCCACTCGTCTTATGAGCCGCTGTCGTGCAGATCGGCCTCATACGCAAGCTTCGGGATATGCTGTCGAGCACAAAAAAGACATGATGTCGCAGAGTGAACTTCCCGAAACCTCGACCAACCACATACTAACATAATGGCCTTAGTGCATTCTCTTGCACATGCTTTCAAGACGCTCCAGTTACAACAGAGTTTTAAG
This sequence comes from Symbiodinium sp. CCMP2592, assembly GCA_905221615.1. Lineage (NCBI taxonomy): Eukaryota > Dinophyceae > Suessiales > Symbiodiniaceae > Symbiodinium > Symbiodinium sp. CCMP2592. The sequence goes on from CAJNDT010002224.1 coordinate 72,591, forward strand.
GGAGAAATACCACTTCACTACAGCAAAAAACTAGAAGGACTTTGACAACCCAGAGGGTCAACATATACCCCTACCGTGAAATTAGGCCCAGAAGACCATTCTAATCATGGTTTTGGGGGACCTAATTTCCTAATGCCAGTATATAAGAACCCTTTTAACTTTTTGGCAAGATACAATTGCTTCTTATTCGGACGTCTATCGTGTTTGAAGAAAGGGTTCGACACACAGAAGCCTGCATAAGACAGGCCAATTACAGGCCCACAAAGCATCAAAAAGCCTGGTTCAATCAAGATACCTGACCCTGAACCAAAAACCCTAAACGTAAAAAACCCAAGATCCTACGCCCCGAGTCCCCGAACCTGCTAAACTAGGGCCCCCCAAAAAGCACATGAGCACAAATTAGGATAGGGATATCCCATATAAACCCCCCTTATGAAGGGATATCCCGAAAACATGCTTATGCTTATATGCTTTTTGGGACACTAAAAAACACTAAAACTGAAGTACGGAGAACCTCGCCTTCGACTGAGTGCGCTTCGTCGGCTTCTTCTCCTAGTGCAGCGGGAGCGGCACTCTCCTTTAGCCCTCTCCCAAAGGCTCCATGTACCTTTAAAATATAGCAGGTACTTAAGCCTTAAAGGGGTCCCAATGTAGGTACTGTAAGGCCTATGTATATACTATATGGGTACATGGAGCCTTAGGGTCTTAGGAGCCTTTGAAGGGTGTTGATAAGGAGCCCAACTGTTCGCAGCCTTGCTGGTACAAAACACATTCGTTTCCCTGGCCCTAAGGGTGCATGTACCCAAATAGTATACTTAGGCCCCAAAGTACCCTTTATAGGGACTACTTTAAGGCCAAAGTATGTATTATATACTATTTGGGTACAGACCCCTAGGGCGTTTCCCTCACATAAAGAAGCATTGCCCAAAGCTTTTAAAGCCTGCGTCTTCATGTATTGTCTTCGTGTCGATACGACAGCACCTCCTTAGCACTGCGTCCACCCACTGCTCCTGCATCACCTAAAGAAGGACTCTAAGAGTCCATGTACCTAGAGTGCAATATCGGTGCTCTGAAACCTAATACGTCAAGGTCAGGGTAAACATGCGTTCGGTACATGTACCGTTCCGCCAACGCTGCAAGCTGCTCCGAGTGTTCTGACGTCGTTCTACGTCTAGTCTTTAGGTTTAGGGTTTTGTCTGTGGGTATGATGTGCCTACCCTGGAGTCATAGGTTTGGGGATTCAGGACCATAAACCCCCAACATGCCTAAGCCCTACACCCGAACTCTGAACAACAAGCCCGAAACCGTAAACCCGAGATCCCTCAAAGGAACCCGAAAGGAATCCAACAGATCTTCGAGTCTCTGGGACATTCTGGGACCTTCGTCGAGCTGCGATGGTGGTGCATCGCTGCCAGCGCAGCTTCTAGGGACTGAGAGCCACCTCCGAACCCCACGGCACCTACGAAGGGCTTCGGCTACCTTTTCCATAGACGCCTTGAGGAAGGATTCTCTCAACTTTAGGGTGTTAGGTAGCCCTGCAAACCCAAACCGGCAACCCCGAACCCTGAACCCCTAAAACGGATGCACTGCGAAGTTTGGATGGAAGGAGCCACGGCCCCATGGTCGACTTACTTTGGGTCTGCTACGGCATCGAAGTCTTGAGACTTTAAACAGAAAACTTCCCCGGAAGATGAAAGCATGGGCTTTGGGGGTATTGCTCAGGGTACCGATCCAGTATCACAGTCAGCAAGTCTGCGCTTCGAGCCGTCAATCCCAACGCATGCCTTTCCACACCTCGCCCGGGAGCGCTGGGTAAGGTGTCTATGGTGTGTTAGGTGTTGCAAATTCTGACCTTTGCAAAAACATCTTTGTGATTAAGGACTTATGATAACTTACGGCCTAAAAAAACAGCAAATCTAACAAGGCGTTGCCATGAACTGCTCGACAGCTACCAAGAGGAGCAGAGAGGATCGATGTTTCTACTTTTGTGTTTTTTTCAAACTTCGGCTGTTCAGGTTCGGGATCTCCAACTGCGAACCTTGCCATGCATAGATTACAACGAGACAGGAAAGCTCTGAATACTGTGTCCACGGCTGCAATGACTACTGTGCTTACTTATCTACGTGTAGCTTGCCCACCCCTACTGACAGTGTCGCTCGGACCTGACTACTATGACAAGTTCGCTTCTGTAGCGTCCGGTCCTGCTGTTACATAGATATCTGTATCTATATTTGTATCTACACCTGCATGTATATGTATACATACCTAGAGTAGACAATGCGCCTTTGACCATGCGACAGTAAAAAACGGCTCATTTCACTGTGGTTCCTCTTGGTCTACACATCTTAAGATAAATATCTATATATATATATATGTATATATACATATATATTTATGTAAATGTATATATGTAATGTTTAATTAGGCGCCTGTATAATCGGATCGTGACTCGAAGGGTTTCTACCAAGACTGGGAACTGAGGCCCTGGCAACTGACACGACTAGGCTATACTGAACTTAGAACCCAAGCAAAAAAATTACAATTTTAGCTGCTCCTTAGGGATTATAATAACCCAAAATAAAAAAATCTAAGTACCCCTAAGTAGGGTTCATGGTTTAGAGTTCAGGATTTACAGGGACCCCCCCCCAAGTGCCCTCTGAAGGGCTCTGATATTTCTCATTAAGAGGTAATTCGGGGCTACAATAAGGGGTAGTTGGGGGGTCTAGGTAGGGGGATCAAGGCGTTCAGAATCGAGCTATGGAGCATTCGTGAGACATCGGGCATGTAACTGCGTGATTGATTGCATGAACGACAGTCAACCGTGCGAGCAACATAGTGCCAATGCAACGGACATCTCTATGAATGCATCTTTATGCTAACCCACACTCTGCAAGTTAATACGGGAGTTTTTGGGAATTTTGCAGCATGTTGAATGCGTGTGGGGGGAGGGGGGGTAAGGTAATATGAGTATTATGATTGTTTGTTCAGGCTTGTGAATCACACCCCTTAACACCGAAAAACTAAACCCTTAACCCGAACTCCTACACTCCAACAAATCCAAAAAAAGATGGTGGCTAAATTCATAACAAGAGATCTTCCCGTCTATGCCGGCTACAGCGATTGGAAGGAAAAATGTCCAACATTGTCCGCGTAGTTACAACTCCACTAAAAAGGTGGGTCGGCTCACAGAAGTGTTAGGATTTATCAGGTCCCATAGGGATGTCATACTTGAGTATAGAGAGCAAACGAGCAAACGAGTTCGTGGGATGCCCCCTGGTCCCGTTCTTAGCCTTCAGCCCCCTGTCTTATAGGCTGTCTGCCACCGCAACTTGAATTCTCGGCCGTAGCGTACCTAAGACCGATGCGCCGTCTTAAACAGTAGGTCAGTGAACTGTTAGGACGAGAAATCACAAACAACCACGCCATCAAGTGCATCAGGAACAGCATCAAAGGTGACAAAAGCCTATGAGATGTTTACATCTTCCGGCTTGACCCCAAGTTCCCCCCACTCCCATCTGCATGCGCTGCGCAAGTGGGCTGCATCTTTTTCTACTCTCCAAAGACATCTTCAGCGGTCAGGTGATGTTGCGCAGGCCTGCAACAAGTTGAACGTTGCTTCGGTATCGGCAAGCCCTACGAACATGGATCTCTCCCCTTTGGTGCAAGGCTTAGGGCGGTGTTGTACACCGGATTTCTCAGTCAGGGTTGATGAGGTTTACGTATACCCCTGGAAGAAGCCGACTTTGCTTTATACTCTGCATTACAGTGATCGCTTGAAGCGGTGCAGTGAAGCTTGTTCCAGAAGAAAAAGTAAAGCCAGACAGGAACCCTGAATGTTCCTCCGGTGAGAAACGATGGGGTAGTACTGCTAGTATACCAAAGTTCAGATGGCGACCATGACAGTGACTGTTACCAGAACACCTGAGTCACTTGTCCTCGCTGCCCTTTCTATAAGAATGTAGCATCGCATAGCATACTTCCTCAAATAATGTCGATTACTTTTCTAGCGCCATCACTTTCACGCTGATTTTGCGAATGTTAAGCATACCATAGGCGAGCTGCGGGTGAGTGTTGAAGTTACCGGCTTTGCGTGCTGTTCTGTTCCCAGAACCCTTATTTTAGTCCCAACTGCTTGGCTTGAGCTAGTTCGTGTTTCCGCGTCAGAGTCCAAATCTGCGAAACCGATAACCCTTGAGCAACTCGGCTTAGCGTTTCGGGCATATGGGTGGTTGTCAAAATTAGGGTCCCTTTTTGGGTCCTTATCATAATACTCAGGTCTGGGGTGTGTACATAAGGCTTAGAGTGTTCGAATCGTTGTTGGGGGAAGGGGGTGCGTATTCACCGGGCTTGAACCATTCAGTGAATAGGCCCGGGCTCAAAACTAGCATTTTTCGAGCTGAAAGCCTCAACAGCGAACTCCCAATGCAGCAAAGACCTTGCCCTAAGGATCGCAAGGACCTAGTAGTTGGGTACGAGCTAGTATGTGGCAGAGTATAAATGTGATCATCAGGTGCTTGCACTCTTCGGGTTTCTGAAACAAACATTGGCTCCAATATAAATTGAAAATACATGGCTTTCCTAGTGGCAATACTGCTGGAAACTCACGCACGAAAGAACTAAACTCTTGAATCCAGGGACTCCAATATGCCTCAATTAAAGAATATACCTCTAATAAGATTAGGGATCTAACTAAAGTTTGACGTAGATTCCTGAAGCATTAATGATATTGGAGTGTCTCCCAGAGCGCCAAGCTGGACCGGAGCTTCGCATAGACCACCGATCCTGAATTCACACCTTAACCTGTAAACCAAAAACACCTTAATCCATATATCCAAAGCAGCCCTACACCTTAAGGCCTAACCCTACACCCTAAACCTTAAACCCTAAATCCAAAACAGCCCTAAACCCTAAGTCCTAAACCTTGGAAACAGAGAGCCTTGGCAAGGATGGGTCCTCTGTACTCCCATCGGCTGCACCTCCCATGGAAGAACACTCAGTGCTTAGCCTTTCCCTAGGTCTCCAAACAGCCCAAAGTAGATATGCTAGAAGCTGCTCCCACCCTGTAATAGTAACTACAAGGATTATATTAGGGCCCGATTATATTCTTCCTTTTATACCACTATTACAGGGTGGGGGCCCCTTCAAATAGATAAGACATTGTTCATAGACTTTAGGTCCCGTCCCAAAGTAGATACTAATTATTTGCTTTCTTGCTTTCTTGGAGCGCTGATGGTTAAGCCTTCGGGTTTGGGCTCTACGGGATTGGAGTTTAGGGCTTAGCTTTCTGATACGAAACCAGAAAGCCCAAAACATGTTCCCTGCCAGCAAGCTGTCTGCAACACGAAAAACCCGGTTAACTCAAGAAACCGATTTCTTGCTCGGTTTAGGGTTTAGGGGTTCAGTGTCGGGATTTAATCTGCATGTTGTTGAAGCCTTCTCAGGGATTTTCAGATTGTAGGCTTAATCAACGTTATTGGTTCAGGCCGGTTTGGGTGGCGAATGTACTGCATTCATGAAGATTAAATCAATGCGGACCTTTGGCCATTATCTCATGAGTTTCTGGCACGCGCGATGCAGGCGGCTTCTGATGCTTTTGGGGGGTCCTTGCGGGTGTCATTTTGAACTGGGTTCGCCCACTTCATGCTAAGTAGGGTGGCTTATTTCCAGAACCTGATTGTTAAAAGAACACAACAACCACTCATCAAGCAGTACCCTACACCTTTCTCGTTCCTCTGCTGCTAGAAATATTGAAGAGTTTATCTGCTTGTGACTTCTAGACTCAGCAATTCTTTAAACCTACAGCCCACACACACAAAGAAACCTGCAGCGTGATGCTCACGTGCCCAACAGGCCTGCATCCACCTCGGTATCGACAGCCGGCTCTGCTGCATCCTGTCGATCCCCCAATGCCCCGAAACCCAACTATGCCCTGCCTAGGACCCTTATAGATCCCTTTAAGGAACCATTATATAAACGTACCCCTAATTTTCGGTAGGGATCCAAGAACCTACTGGTTTAGATTAGAGGCTATGTACAGGGGTCATACCCTACTATTTTGCAGGGTTTGAGGCTACTGGCACATCCTAAGCAGTGCTCTTTGAGGGATAAGTGAAGGGTACACCAACGGTGGGCCTTCGACCTAGCCGAACCTTCAAACCCTCAACTCTGAAACCCTCATTTCAAAGCTTACATTCCTAGACCCCGAAACTCCCAAACCTTAAACACTAAACCCTCATCCCTAAACCATAAACCCGATGTAAACCCTAAAACTCTGAACCCTGCAGCAGCAACCCTTGGGGCTTACGGAAAAAACCCTCAACCCCAGCGCTACGGTTGATGATATAAGTCCTGCATGACCCATAGTAAGGAATTCACCAATATTCCCATAGTTTAGGGCCCTTAAGGTAATGCAGGATTTATATCATCAACCGTAGCACTCAAACCCAGACAGACCCCCAAACCCCTTACACTCTGAACCCCTCTAGCAGTCCCTAAGGCTTCATGTACCGTTGCCTCTTTGCTTTGGCCCTAAAGTAGCTTCTAGTTCGGTATATTCGGGCCAAAGTATGAAATCTATATATATATATATATACATACACACATATGTATATACATATATACTATATTCGTGCCATGGAGCCTTATTACCGTAAACCTTGAACGGAGCCCTTCAAGGAACCCTTCGGGAGTACAGCTTAACGCTTTGAGGGGTCGCAGGCTTTGGCGGGGAGGTCTTAATCACCTAAACCGAAAAACCCAAGCCCAAAATGTATCACCTAAAGCTGAATCTGACACCCTAAACCAGAAGAACCATGCCAAATATGATATATATATATATATATATATATGTACAATATACAAAAACATATATATATATATATATATATATATATATATGACTATAGCAGGAGCAACACAGGGCAATGAATAGAATGAACAGGGGTCCTTTGAAAGGCTTCCTTCAAGGATTCCGGGGTATTGTACTAATTCGTACAGGAGCCTACCTTAAACCCAACTAGACTCAAAACCCCTAAATCCTCAAGCCTGAATAGTAGATGGCGTTTATACTGGCAATACAGGGACTAAAAGACGCCATGCCGGAGTCCTGCTGCTTCTTATTCAGACCTTCACATCAATCACACTTGGCAGGATAGAAAAGCATAAGTCAATGCCATCATCATCGCCGTGCACCCTAAAACCAGAAACCCTCCTCCCGAAAACCCTAAACCCGAATCGTATAAAACCTAAACCCACCATGTTCAGGGTAGTGTCAGTGCCGGTTCCTCCTCATTTTGTTGAGGCGACTGGGTTGGCTGCTCGTCCTGACATGGGTTTGGAGTTTAGGCTTTGAGGTTTAGGGTCTACCTGATCCCGAAAGAACCTGCCTTTTGAAGGACCTGTACTCATACAGAAATCATAGCAAAGAGGCCTGAAAAAGGTTGGTTTGCGGTGGTTAAGGCCGGGCAAAAAGTTCATTTGGAAGTCCAAGAAAGCGGGGACATGAATATCGACTTGAAGGTTTAGGGTTTGGGGTACCGGGATCCGCAGTAATCACAAGTTGCCTCAATTTTGGGGACCCCGATTTCGCCGGTAGAAAGAAAGAGTTGGGACGTTTCGCTGCTCAGGGTTTCGTATCTACAAGCTGTTCGATGCCCCCGCTTGCATGTTCACCCAATCATGACGACGACTGGTCGACTCGTCACAGATATCTTAAACCCCAAATAAAACCCTTAACTGCCCTAAACCCTAAACCCTCACCGTAAGCAGTCGTTGACCCCAAAGCCTTGAAACTCTTAACTCTGCTCTCCGTAGTCGCTGGAGATCGCTATGAAAGGGACCCAGAAGCGAAAAGGAAATTTAAAACACCATCGAAGCCACCGACAGCCTTGCTGTCAACCGTAACCCGCTCTGGAGCTTGTGCCGGCGCAAGAAAGCGCAACCTCAAACCCCCAAAACCACGAAGTGGAATCCAGCACGATCAGCGCCAGGCATCCCCGACCCTGATAGGCCCTTATAAACCCAGAGGGTCCAAGTACCCAAATAGTAGGGTTTTAGGTCCCAAAATCCATACTCTGAATGGTTTTTGGACCCTGAAACCCTACTATTTGGGAACTTGGACCCTTAGGGAAAGTAACCAACATACCTTTGAAAAGAACCTGTCCCTATAAATAATACGTACATTTCTCTTTCCTAGGTACTTGTGCTACTCTAGGTATAGCTCAAGACCAAATACGCATCAACTGAAGGAGTCAAGGGCTGAAACCATGGGCCCCTAGTATGGGCCCTTAACCTTGGGATCCCTAAATATCTAGTATATACCGTATATACCCTATATAGACTCTTAAGGGTCCCTAGAACTCGTTAAAAAAAGGCCTCAGGGTCCATATTAGGGGCCCATACTTCTTACCTTACAGGGATGCACAGTCGTCGCTCATATGTAGGAGCCTCCCCGCGATGTCACAAGGTTCGGTGAGTGTGAACAGTGGGAACACTGAGCCATGCTTCCTTTACCCCTTGGGCTCTACGGACACATATTTTAAGGCTTTCGGGCCCAAAGACCATACTATATATGGCTTTTGGGCTATTTTGAGCCTTAGGGTTAGGGTCCATGTACCCGAATAATAGATACTGCGACTCTAAAGTACCTGAAGGCCGAAGTATATGCTAATTGGGTACATGGACTCTTATACTCTAAACCTCAAAGGACCCCATAAAGGAACCCTATTTGGGCACATGGACGCTTGGGGCTTGGAGTCTGTGCGAGGAAATGCGGACGTCTACTTACACTTCACGCTGTAGATCTGTCTGCTTGAGAGTTTAAGGCTTAGGGTTTCGAGTTTAGGGTTAAGGTGTATAGGTGTAGCTGCAATATGACCTATATATCCATGCAAGTATTTTTGCATGTACATTCACGTACGAAATCATATAATGCATTTGCGTGCGTGCCCGAATGAAGCTGTTTAGGCTTGTGCGAGTGTTTGTGTGCATGTACAATGGCATATGTAAGTAACGTCAGTCACATGCATCGGGTGCAGGCACCGGGTGCACGCCCGCCAAACACTGCATACCAGAAACGCGTCCTGAGCGAGCTTCAGCTGATCCTGTCACTGCCATGGTGAGCAGCACCCAAGTCACAACAGATCCGTCACCAAGAATGGCAGCGAAAGCACTGGCAGTAGCTTGGATATGCTTGACATTCTTTAGCTGCTCCTGCACAGCACTACTGTCACCACCATAGTCGGCATGACCCCAGGTCACGACTGATCCTTCTGCAAGAAGGGCAGCAAATGCGGCATCTGAGGCTTGGATCTGCTCTACATCCTTCAGAAGGTCCTGCACAGCAATGCTGTCGCCACCGTAATCAGCAAGACCCCAGGTCACCACGGATCCATCGCCAAGAATCGCAGCAAAAGCGCCATATGAGGCTTGGATCTGCTTGACATTCTTTAGCTGTTCCTGGACAACACTACTGTCACCACCTTCGGGAGGGTATCCCCAGGTGACGACGGCTCCATCGTCAAGAACGGCTGCAAAAGCTCCACCTCTGGATGCTTGGATATAATGAACAGTGTTCAGCTGATCCTTTACACCTTCACTGTGGCCACCATGTTCATCATCACCCCAGGTCACGACGGATCCGTCGACAAGAATGGCAGCAAAAGCGCACTGATTAGCTTGGATCTGCTTCACATTGTTTAGCTTTTCATGCACAGCATGACTGTCACCACCATAGTGGTGATGACCCCAGGTCACAACAGATCCTTCGGCAAGAATGGCAGCAAAAGCGTAGCCAGTGGCTTGAATCTGCTGCACATTCTTCAGCTGATGCTGCACACCACTACTGTCACCACCAAAGTTGCCATAGGCACCACCCCATGCCACGACAGATCCATCGCCGAGAAGAGCAGCAAACGAGTTGCAAGTGGCGTGGATCTGCTTCACATTCTTCAGCTGGTCCTGCACAGCACTACTGTCGCCACCACTCTTAGCGTCACCCCATGCCACGATGGATGTGTCGCCCACAATGGCAGCAAAGGCCGATGAAGCAGCCTGGATGTGCAGCACATTCTTCAGCTGAGCCTGCACAGCACTACTATCACCACCGAATTCAACAGCGCCCCATGTCACGACAGATCCATCGCCAAGAATGGCTGCGAAAGCTCTGGCAGTAGCTTGGATCTGCCGTACATCCTTCAGATGCGCCTGCACGGCGCTACTGTCACCACCCATCTCAACATCACCCCAGGTCGCAGCGGATCCATCTCCAAGAATGGCGCAAAATGCGCCGTCGGAGCTACATGCTTGCACCCTACTAATGTGCAGGGTCAGCGCGTCACCATCTCGCAACGTGGAATCCTTGACTGCTACACTTGTGTCCAGAACGCCTCCAGACGAGTCCAGAAGCCGCCCTCTTCCGACTCCAAGTGCTGCTTGTGCCCGAAATTTCAGTATTTCCACCTCTTCATTCAGGCATGCTTTCAATTGAGCTGTCTCACCACTGAGCAATGCAACCGACACAGTAATCGACATGATGGCCAGTCCGATTACCCCAGTAATGTTAACAAGTCACGAAACTATCGGAAAAATCCCTAAACCCTAAACCCTAAATCCTAAACACGCATCCTTGTTCCACACCCTGATACAGGGCCTTGGTAATCAGAAGGGCAGTTTGGGAACTACCATGGTAAAAAGAGGAATAGGGTTTAGGGTTTAGGGTTTAGGATTAAGGATTTAGGGTTTAGGGTTTAGGGTAAAAAGAGGAATAGCAAAGTCATGAGTAACTACCGTGATCCCTGCACTACGAAGCCAATCATGTGGGTGGTCGTCAAAATTAGGATCCCTTTTTGGGTCTTTATTATAATACGGCACCTAATATTTAGGGCACCCAAAAAGGGACCCTAATTTTGACGACCAATCATGTGTGCTCAGTGGCACTCTTGGACTTCGCGATTCAGGACTTAACGTTCGATGCGGTGTGCGATCTCTGATGCTAGCTGCTAGTTACTGCTAGTTTTTATTTTTTATGGCGTTGCTTGCAGAAAGCGTGCTGAATCGAGCTGGTGCTGGGCATCCTTCATTCTTCCAGGAACAGTTCAACATGCAATCCAAACAGCCGAAAGGTCATGATTGGTCTGTTCGGTTTGGTGTTTACGGGGTTTCACGGGCTCAGGGTTCAGCGACTATAGTGAATGAAGTGAACATCTCTGCTCGAGCAAAGACAAACGAAGTTGGGCTTAGGGTTCCTTTACAGGATCCTACAACGGGTCTATAGGGGTTTAGGGGTTGGGGTTTGGGGGCTAAGGGTATTGGCTATTTACGTATATGTTTCAGATAGTACTGATAGTAGCTATGTATGTTAGGGAGAGTACGCGAATTTTTTGTGCTTGGGCCATTAGGGTTCTCGCGTAAAGCCCTCCGAGCTGTAAAAGGTGCAGTGACGGGCTTGGTTTTCATGAACTAGCAATGTCCTTGCCTGTGGCTCCCTGAAAGATGTATAGTACAAAAAAGAAACACACAGCCATGACAGTGGCGCAAGTCAGACATGATCCCTAAACCTCAGAAACCGGCAGCAAAATTCCAAAGTCTTAAACACACCGTCTCCTAAACCCTAGACCTGCAAGCCCTCACACTCCCAAACCCTGAATGCTCACCGCTGAACACCAAACACACACAAACTCTGATCCAGAAAAAAAGGTTGATGACTGTGAGGATTTGGTTTGCATAACTCTACTGGTCTACAGTTGATGGCTCTGGCAATTAGGGTTTGTGGCTTTACGTAAGGCTTATGGGGTTCAGGGTCTAAGTTTAAATACCTACACCCTAAACTAAACCCTAAACCCAGAAGCCTAACTCCTAAAGGAATAAATCTAAATACCAGCAGCCCGGCAGCTACCTCCAGCGATGACGAGCATGGAGCCTGAAGAAGGAGCGGCAACGAATGTTTAAGTACATATGTTTAAATTTGTACATACAGGATTGACAGAAAAGGCCTGCCAATAAGCCAAATACTTGTGGAAATTGCGGCAAGAGCTGTAATACGTAACAGCAGCCTGCACATGAACAAGTCATGACATACTGAACCCTGCACATGGACCCCCCCAATCAATGCCTTGATACCTATGGCAACAAAAATCCGAAATTCAAAGCCCACGGCCGCAAACTCTTGAATCCCACTTCGGAGCGCAACAACTGAACTGCAGCCGAAGAGTGATAAATTCACGAGACCAGAAGGGGTCCATGTTATCTACCAACCTATCTAACTACCTATCAAAGAAAGCAACAATCAATCAATCAATCAATCAATCAATCAATCAGTCAACCGATCAACAGTTCTATCAATCCATGTATCAATCTATCTGTCTGTCGATCTATCGGCATGTCGATCAGTCTAACTACATATAAACCAATTTCTATCTATCTGAACATAATTGCACGTATGTATGTATGCATGCATGCATGCATGGAAGTATGTATGTATGCATGTATATATACATATATGTACATATATATATATATGTACATATATATATATATATAGAGGCATATATATACACACACATACGTATGTATATGTATTTGTACGTGTATATGTATGTATGTGTGTATGTATGTATGTATGTAAGTAACAAAACTATGTATCAGTCAGAGCGCCTTCCTGGGACCACCAATTTGGCAGCTAAATATTTGGGTGGGTGGCAACATTTCAAGGGACAGGTGCAAGACGAAGTGGACAGTCGTGTTAGTTCAGCTCAGCGCTGCTGGATGCGGATGGGTTTCTTCTGGTCTCGTGGCACAGACGGGAAGCGTGGGAAACTGCTGGTATACACTTCGTTGGTGTACAACACATTGTTGTCCGGACTTGAGGCGTTGGTTTTACGGGATTGTCATCAAAAGCTGCTGGATAGTAAGGTCCTGCGACATGACCGAAAACTTATGCGGGGACAAGCATGCAAAAAATAACACCTCGAGGACGGAACAATCAGATACACGGCTCATCATTCCAATGTGGTGTGGAAATGGTTGGGACTCGTGCCGGCTCGCATTGAGCTACGGGTTCGCAAGCTGCGGTGGTACCAATCACTCGCTAAGGATATCTGGGCTCACAGAGCGGTGGTATCTGCGATTTGGGGTGATTTACGCATTGAGACAGACAAGAGTATACCATCAACGGTGGATGAGAATGGACGCGTGCGAGAAGGGGGCAATGCATGGGCTGAGCAGTTCGAAAATGATATCATGGGTCTGGAGGCAATCGATGCAGGGAAACAGTTGTTGGAGTATGTGGGCGATCGCGTCGCACTCGTCTTCACGGAGTTCCGCGAGGATTTTCTGGCCATTGATGTTTCTGCTATCAGCGGTACTTTCTTACCAAATCAAATTCCTCCTCCAGGTTGGGAACCTGCCAACAGACGATGTGGGGGATGATGCGCAAGAGATGCCGGAAGCTGCGAAGACGTATGTATGTGATTGCACACTGGCGGACGTATGTATGTGGAGAGACTTTTCCCAGCAAGCAGCAGCTTGTTCAGCACATGCGTTGGACACGTGGCGGAACACACGGAGAACTCCCACAGTACTTCCGGGCTACCATCACAAACCAATGTCCGTGGTGTCGTCATGTATTCGCAAACATTCGCACCGCACGCCAGCATGTACACACATCTTTGCAACGAAAGAAATGCACCGGTCGTGGTAGTTTTACCGTATTGGAGCCAGTACAACCTGTTGATTACATGTGTCCTGAATGTGATTTTACAGCGACTTCGCTGGATCAGTTACATGATCATGTGGTTGCTCACTTTGGTGGCCCTCACACGGGGCCCGAGTGATGTCGCCTGTAGCCTTTTGACTCAAAAGCTCAAGGGGCCCGCTTGCCTCGCTGGTGTCGTCATGGACGGATGGGACTTGACGAAGCGGGCAGGTGAGGGCAAGCCTCAAGCGTCACAGAAACGGCAGGCCATCGGCACAGAAGCGCTATTGGCCAAGGCCATGCTTTTGGTGTCGAAGCTAACTCTGAAAGCAGAGCTTGAAGTGCGTGAACTACAGGCTGCGACGTTTCGTAACCTCACCATCACCGAGATGTCAGCATTTGTCACTGAAGCCCGCCTCACCATGAAACCATATACAGCTGCCAGCAAGCAGGCTCGCGACAATGGTCAGCCTGCTCCTCTTGGTGAGCCTCATGTTCATGTTTGGTCATGCTTCTTGAAGGCCGCGTTGGATGTGCAGGGCATTTCGGAAGAGCACATGCAGTGCATCAATGAGCATCGCAAGCAGTCAGCAGATCCGCATGCGCTGGCCCAGCTCATCTTCTCGTTTGCAAGATCAAAAAAGCCTACGATCGCGGCATCGTTAAAGTGCATTTGGCAGGGCATCAGCAGATTGATTCCGTTATTGATGCTGTTGTCGCGGCCATGGTACTCAGTGGTGCGAGGGAGCGGCGTGGACAGGCGCCTCAATCCGGCATGGCAAGGGAGCTCCAAAGCCTTGTCGACGAATTGCAAGAAATCACAAAGTGAGCAGGTCCCGAGCAGGGCGATGTGAGCACTGTAGGAGGGTCAGACTGATGTTTGAGTTTTATCTCCTGGGGCTCATCTGAGCCTGGTGCTGGGCAGAGTCCGGTGACAGATTTTGTCAGGATGCGCCACTGGCAGCATCATGGATCTTACTACCGAGGGAGTGCTGCGACTGCGGCCTCTTGCTCCTCTAGCATGACACTCGTGCGACAGAGGTAGAAGAAACAAAAAGCACACTGGCGGATGGGCGGGAGTGTGGACAAACTTTCACATCGAACTGTGCTCTGTCACTTCACAAGACATGCACGCGAGGCGGCACGCACGGCACATTGTCTCCTGTTGCACGCGTCGCAGTGGCTAATATATGTCCGTGGTGTAGACACATTTACCAGTCGAAGGCATCCGCTAAAGAGCAGATTCGACGCACATTGCGAGTTGGGCGGTGCACAGGTGCCGGTAGCATGTTGTGTACAAAGTTGCAGTGCCGAGGGAACTCAGATGTCCTACATGTGATGAGGTATGTGCTAATCTGGATGCGTTACTTGCTCACGCTGTTACACATGTGCAGCTTCCAAACCCTCAAGGACATCAGGCAGTCATCTAATCCTCAGCTGTGCTACATGTCGCTGGTTTCTTGGAATCTCTCCAACAAGCGTGGAGGTGCCAGCAACGAGCAGGCCAGTAAAAAACAAGCTGGAGGATCAGAGAAGTTCCTGATGAAGGGCATGCAGGTTTTGGCAAAGTTGTCGGTGAAACACTCGATGGAAATGAGAGAGCTTCAAGCTGCAGTGCTCAACACGGTTGTCATGAATCAAGATGACCCGATCGTCAAAGCAGCCACGGATGCAACGCAAGAGCACCACAAGAGACAGCAGGCAGGAGGAGATACACCACAAGGGCCACCGCACGGTTATGAGTGGATGGGTATGCTGGAGGTGCTAGTCAATGAAGACATGGGCTTAGGAGAAGAGAATACGCAGAGTATCCGCCAGTTTTGCCAGGAATACGCAAGTGCAGAAGCTATGGCTACAGTGATCCATGTGTGCCGCGTCAAGAAAGCTTTCCAGAAGGGCAAAGTGAAAGTGTGTTTCGCAGTGCACGCTTCCGCTGAGCAAGTCTTGAAGTTGTTGGTCGACAAACTGACCGACAAGAGTGGGGAAGTCAAACGCGGACAGGCCCCCAAAGGAGGCCTTGAGCGCGAACTTCAAACTTTTTTGGACCAGCTAACGGATATGCTGAAGTAGGCTACCTTCTGCAGCATGCAGTTTTGATCCAAGCGTGCTGGCGACCGACTTGGCTCTGTTGCTCTCCTGTTTGCTCGGTTTCTTTCTGCATTCTGGATGAGTGGAGTCGGTTATGTCGCTGTTGTGCCCGTGCCCTCGGGATTGGAGGGACAGCGATGGGCACCAGCAAAGTTTATTGGGTCCCAATAGCGGGCTCTGACTCAGCTTTCGTGAACTCACGGGATAGCTGCGAATGATGTATGTATGTATGTATGTATGTGCGCATGTACATACATTTACGCACGAAATGTCTTATACTTAACACTTCTGTTATATGAGATGAACATATAACAGTATAACATAATGAAGTGTAAGATAAAATGAAACCAGCTGATGTGTAAATACCGCGGGTTTACAGGGGTATAGTAGCGAAAATAGGAATCAGTAATATAAAGCGACAAGGAGTAAATGATATAGCTCTAACATGAAAACGAACATGAATGTAGTATGAAACTTGTAAGACTGAAAGGATAGCTACTGCTATCAGCTGCCATCTCCCTCTTGCCCTAAAGCACGTTAACCCCTGCCCAAGTTTAACAACTCAAGCCGTTTGCAAGGTTTAAACTCGTCCCAGTGGGAATAGTGGTGGTTCCAATGATCGACCTGATGAGCAGTAGTAATATCAACAATAGCAATAGTCTTGTTAATAGTAGTAAGTAACAATAGTCGCAATACCAGAAGTAGTTGTAAACATAGTGTTGCAATCGTAATAACCATCGTATAGAGTTGATGTTGGAATTCAGGTGAATTCAATTGTCGATGTTCTTACGTTCTCCTTCTATTTGATTGCGCTCCAGTCATTCGTTTTGGTAGGGTTAAAAGGACAGATACTATTGGATTCCTCTGAGTGGAATTATGAATAGTGGTGCAACGTAATTCAGTCCAAAATCTCAGAAGCTTCCATAATTTCGAAGCTTCCAATAAATTCCAGGTATCAACAAATTCGAAAAATGCCAAAGTTTCAAAACAATCCAAAAGTGCCAGACCTAGTGGACAGGACTTGTTTAAAAACCTAAGGGCGAAATTTTCGTAAAATTTTGGAGATTTTGAAATTTTTGGAATCTTGAAAACTGTGTAAGGAAATTTTGGAACTCCGGAAAGTTAGCAGAGAGAATTTTGGTGATTTTGGAACTGATTTTGGAGGGCTGCTTGCCACCCGGCTGATGACAGATCATGCACCACGACTCGCTTGACAGGGCATGGTCTGTCAACGGGGGGGGTGACCCCATGTATACATATATATATATATGTATGTGCATACGTACATCAACGTATAAACTGGTATGTATATATATATATATGTATAGAAAACCCTAAACACTAAACCCAATGTACAGAAACCCCAGAGACCAGTTCCACACCTCGATGTGAGGAGGCTCTTCGTTTAGCTGTGGTGTTGCGGACGAACTGCTGGCCTGCGGCGTCTCTGGACTTGGGTTTGAGGGTTCGGGGTTGCGCGAAAAGCGCAGTTTCAGGTTTAGGGTTTGGGGTTCAGGGTCTGAGGGTCCGGGGTTGTACGAAAAGCAATGCATGTTGTAAGCTGTTTTGAGCAATGGCTTTTGGAACAGCCTGAGTCCCCAAATCCTAGACTGCAACAGTGGGGTTTCGGATTTGAGGGTTGATGGTTTGAGTTTTAGAGCCGAGGGTTTAGTACACCATCCGACATGGTCCTGGGTTGAGCAGACTTGACGACTTTTTAGAACCACAACAATTGGGATTCAAGCGTTTTCTAGAATCTGAAACACGAATGGTAAGCTTGCTGCGTAGTGAGGCTCTGCACTGTAGAACCCTTGGTGTGAAGCATCTGCTCGTGCAAGGGATCAATGCGACATTGGGGGGATCAGGACACACAACAACACGACAACACTTCAGAGTCGATCAATAAAGAATGAGTTACAAGAACCAGATGTACATGTACATAACTACATATATGATGATGATAGTGATGATGGCGATGGCTGAACCAGGTAAGATGTGCATGTCTATAATGACTTCATTGTACGTACAGATGCATAAAACATATGATATGTGAAGATCACACAAACAAACCCAATGGCAAATAACTACATCTCTCCTCTCTCTCTCTCTATATATATATATATATATATGTATATACATATGTTTACACATGTATGTATGTATGTATGTAAATGTGTATGCACGTAGGCATGTATGTATGTATGTAGGTAGGTAGGTAGGTATGGATGTATGCATGCGTGTATGTATGATGTGTGTATGTAAATCTGTACTGCGTGTATATATATATATACACATACATATTATACATATATAGAGACATGAAAAAAGTATATGTACATGTTTATACTTATGATTACAGAAAGAATAGTCAAACCCTCCAAACCTTGGTACAGAGCTCCCGAGACCTGTACAACCCAAACAGACTTATAAAGACCCTCCCCTATGCTTTGGGTCCTTAAGGGTCTAGGGCCCTAGGGTTTAGGGATTAGGGTTTCGGGGATTAGGGTTAACGGATGTTTAAGGTCAAGGGTTTTAGGGATTAGGGCCCTGGCTTTAAGGTCTTTGGAAGCATAGGGCTCTCTCATGAAATCCTATATCACGCTCTTCTGAAAACCTGCAAAAAGTGCCCTTGTAAAGTCCATTGTGCATGTCAAACCCGTTACGGCGCCTTAAACCCTCAGTCCTAAACCCTATTAGGCCAAAAACTCATAATTCCAATCAAACCTAAACCACCACCACTACCACCCTAAGCTCTACGAAACCTGCATACCCTAAACCCCTAAGCCCTCAAAGGAACCCCGTAGGAACCGGCTATAAACCCTCCCCTCTGGATCCCTTGTAGAAGCCCGATAAAGATACCTCTTTACGCCATAAACCCAATTACTACTAGCCCTAAACCCTAAACCCTAAATGCCTAGCCCCAAAACTCTAAACCCTAGCAGCCCTATAAGCCAAAGACTCTACAAATCCCTTGCAGAAACACTTAAAGGAACGCTAGCAAATCCTATAAGCCCTAAACTCCCTAAACACCCTAGACCCTTTTAGACGAAGCCCGTGAAACGAACCCAAACAAACCCTAAAAGCCATAGACCCCTATAACCAACGGGCCTAAACCCTACTAATACTAATATGGAGGGTATGGCGCTGCGATAAACCATAACTCCTTATTAATTCTAAACCCTTGTAAACCCTCAGCACTACACATTGCCTCTGCGATTTTGGGCGGCGGAGGCGGCGGTGGAGGAGGACGCCTCGGCTTGATGCTTCTCTACGGGTCCTCAGGACCCAAGAGTTAGGTACTTAGAGTTTATGGTTTAGGGCCTATGGCTACTAGTGTCAGGGTTCAGGGCTCAAAGAGGGATCTTTACGGGACTATAATAGGGTTTGTAGTTTAGGGTTTAGGTTTCGGGTAATAGTTCCCTAAACCTTAAACCCTAAACCTAAACCCTAAACCGTTACGTAGGTTGCTATTCGGGGAGGATATGATTTGTACGTGCTTGGACTATTAGGGTCTGGACTGCTCCGAAAAGGTCCTTGCGGGTTAGGGTGTTTGGTTTAAGGTCTGTGGATCCGAAACCCTACCATTTTAAGGGTTCTACCCTCTAATTTAGGGGTCATAACCTACTATTTTGTAGGGTTTGGGGTAACAGGAGGTCAAGGGTTCTAGGTTAGAAGCTGCCCCCACCCTGTAATAGTGGTATAATAGGAATATAATAGGGCCCTAATATAATCCTATATAATCCTTATGGTCACTATTACAGGGTGGGGGCAGCTCCTAAGTTTTAGGGTTTAGGATGTTCGGGCTTCGGGGGTTTTTATAAGAAAGTAGCTAACGATCAGGTTGCCTTCACCTTGTAGGCCTGTAGCGGTCCCTTAAAGATCCTCTTTGAGCCCTGAACCCTAATACTGGTAGCCCTGAGCCCTAAACCATAAACCTTAAGTACCTAACTCTTGGGTCCCTAAACCCTAGACCCTGAACCCTAACCCGTATC
Source organism: Symbiodinium sp. CCMP2592 (assembly GCA_905221615.1). Taxonomy (NCBI): domain Eukaryota; class Dinophyceae; order Suessiales; family Symbiodiniaceae; genus Symbiodinium; species Symbiodinium sp. CCMP2592. The sequence continues at coordinate 92,361 of CAJNDT010002224.1, forward strand.
AGTTCGGAATTAGAGCCCTATAGCTATACCCCTTAGTAGGAATTATTTAAGAAGGTCTACTAGCCGGTCTGTTGATTCTTTTGGGGGAACCATGAAAAAGGACAAGGCTGAAGTAGACTAGACGACCTCAACTCATCCCTGGGGACACAGGCCGTGAACGAGGAGCAGGTGGGCGATGACTTTAAGAGGATGCCAAAGGGATTCGTTTAAGGGTCCATGTGCCCAAATAGGGTTCCATTAAGGGTTCATTTAAAGTGTTCTATTTGGGTTCTATAGGGTTTTGGATATCAGGGTCCCTGGTACCCAAAACATATATACTTTGGCCCCTATGCACCTATATCGAGACAACTTTGAGGCCAAAGTATATATTACAAGTATTTAGGTAAATGGACCCTTAGGGTTCCACCTTTTGCATTCAACGCGTGTCTCCTCTGAAGCGTCACCGACACGAAATCTTCATCAGTCAAATTAGAGTTTAGGGTTTCGGCTTTCAAGGTTGACAGTTGAAACGTAAAGCCTGGCAACCCTGGAGAGTGCAAAACATTACCTCGGGATCCAAAAACATTGTGTCTTAAGGGTTCTACCACCCGGTAATTGAATTGAGGTCTCATAACCTACTGTCTTGTAGGGTATAGGGCTACAACCATACACCCCATTCCAAGGCATGTGCGCAGCTGCTGCCAGCTGCAGCGTGCTTTTGTTCTCTGCCCCAGCCTGTTCGAAACTGTAGGGTTTGCGGATTCGTGTTAGGCACACAAGCATGCCCAGAGACTCCAATATCCCCTGATTAAGGAATATACCTTAACTCACAAGAAGCATCCTACTGTAGCTTAAGGAATATTCCTTAATAAGGGCATTTGGAGTCCCCCAAACCCTAAACCCTGTAGATCCCTTCAAAGGATCCCTTGAAGGAGCCCTAGGTATCCCTTAATTAAGGGATATTGGATTCTCTGGGATCTTTACACCCTAAACCTTACAGATCCCTCAAAGGATCCCTTAAAGGAACCCTTAAGGATCCCTTTAAAGGATCCCCTGGGATTCCTAATTAAGAGACTATCACCATGCTACCGGCTGGAAGCTTCAGCGTAAGGGCATTCGGATTCAGCGGCTTGCGTCAAAGGGGAAAAGGAGGGACCCTTAATTTAGGGCTCTTAGGGTTCCTTTAAAGGGATCTATAAGGGTTTAGGGTTTAGGGGAAAGGAGGGGCTATACAATGGGTATGTAATAGCTATATTAAGGGTATATACCTAGGGGTCCGTATTAAGGGTCCCCCCTTTTACCCTTGCATTGTGCACAAGCCTACAGCAGACCCCATAAATTTGGAAACCGGGTTAAGGCTAAATAGTGATACATGACTCTTCAGGATTGAGCCTATGGGGTTTCCAACTTTTGGGCTCCTACCCTAAACCCTAAACCCCTGAACCTTAAACCCTAACCCCTAAACCCTAAACCTTTAACCCTAAACCCTAAACCCCTAAACCTTAAGCCCTAACCCCTAAACCCTAAACCTTTAACCCTAAACCCTAAACCCCTAAACCTTAAACCCTAAACCCCTAAACCTTAAACCCTAAACCCTAAACCCTAAACCCCTAAACCTTAAACCCTAAACCCTAAACCCCTAAACCCTAACCCCTAAACCCTAAACCTTTAACCCTAAACCCTAAACCCCTAAACCTTAAGCCCTAACCCCTAAACCCTAAACCTTTAACCCTAAACCCTAAACCCCTAAACCTTAAACCCCTAAACCTTAAACCCTAAACCCCTAAACCCCTAAACCCTAAACCCCTAAACCTCAAAGCTTCCCACTTCTACAGTTTGGGCTTAAGGCTCAGGGCTTAGCGTTTCGAGTTTAGCAATCATTCAGAGAATCCAATATCTCTTGATTAAGGAATACCTAGGGGAAAGGGATCCTCAAGGGTTCCTTTAAGGGATCCTTTGAGGGATCTGTAAGGTTTAGGGTGTAAAAATCCCAGAGAATCCAATATCTCTGAATTAAAGAATATACCTGAAGTCATATTCGGGAAGCTATAGAATGTAAGGTATATTCCTGAATTCAGGATATTGGAGTCTCTGCGACAAGGCCAATATTGCATACATGACCCTGAATCCGCACCTGTTGGAAACCTTGTGGGGGGCCCTTAAAGGAAAACAGCGTCGACGAGCGGGCTGGTGGCCATGTCCGCTTTGTGAGGATGTCTGATGATGTAATGCGTGTGGACCTCCTAAAGCTGGAGGCTATATACGCTATTGACAGCCCAACACCCTCAATCCCAAATCCGTTATACCCTAGACCGTAAACCCTAAACCCCTAAACCCTAAACCCTAAACCCTAAAACCCTAAACCCTAAACCCTAAACCCTAAACCGTATCAGACCCTGCTCTTGAGCTGGCGATTCGGGGCTGGAAGCCCTGAACCCTGCGGCCTTGAACTCTGCATCCTGAGCTTCTATCCGAAGGGTTTACGGTTTAGGGTTTACGGTTTAGGGTTTAGGGTTTAGGGTTTAGGGACCTGCGACCCCAAACCCTACAAGATACTGGGTTATGAACCCCTTAATTAGAGGGTAGAACCCTTAAAATGGTAGGTTTTCGGATCCACGGGAAGGGTTTCTAATGGAGAAGCAGAGAGCTTTCTTTGAGGTTTCAGTGCCGAAAACCCGGAGGACAATAATCAACACTTTGAGGTTTAGAGCTTGGGGCTTAGGGCTTCTTAAATCTTGCAGGTTTAAGTTAATCAACTCTTGGAATTTTAGAATGTAGGGCTTCTTAGATGTTGTAGGACTCAGAGTTGTTAGCCAAAACTTTGATGTGCAGGCTGCAGGGTTTCTCAAACCTGGTACCGAAGAACAAGCAGCTCAATAATCAACACTGTAATTCCTAAGTCTTGCGTGGTTCAGAGTTAAAGGTCAGGATTTTGCAGGACTGAAGCACCGCTCTGACTTTTTGCCCCTTCACGCATTGCCATCCCGGACTGTGCGAGTCCAAATGATAAGTGAAAGGCGTCCGCGATTCACTGTTTCGTGCTCTCGGGTACAGAGCAAACGGTTTCGGATTTAGGGCATGCCTGTATTAGTATCCCCGAAGCCTGCAACTTCCCTATCGGATAGCAAATCTCAAACAGTGCGTTTTTGGATCCCCAGGTGAGCTCGAGCTAAATGTTGTACAGTAGTAGGTGAAGGAACATTAACCCCCTGAACCCTTTTAGTAGTCGTTTAGAGGAGCCCTTAACTCTTTGAACACCAATCCTTGAAAGTAGAATACAGGCCAAAATAATTGCCTATATACTATTTTGGGGGCTCCTTATTTTCAAGGTAGGCTTATAGGGCTTAGTGGCCCAAGGTGGCCAAGAGTGCGCGCTTTCGGATTGGATTTTAGGTTTTAGGGTTTAGGGTTTCGGGGCGATTGATGCAATTTCCGACAGGTTGGCCTCAACCTTGGGGCAACAAGTCAACAGAAAACAAACCTAGGAGAAGCTCGAAGTCGACTTGGAATGAAGCTGACGATGTGCCCAGGCAGCTTAACTCTCCACCTATATCTATCTGCAACAGAGCCTGAATAAGAAGCACTTCAGCATGACCGTAGACATACTTTCCAGTGATAGTGAGAAGAAACATGAAAAGAGCGAGAAATGAAGAGAGAGAGAGAGAGAGAGAGACGCAGAGAGCGAGAGAACGACCGTGAGCGAGAATTAGAATGACTCATGACACAGCGCGCAGCTCACTTTGCTTTCATCGCGCCATAGGTCTTCGTCCACTCCTTAGAGCGACGGTTCTTGCTCGGCAGTTATCAAGGCTTATAGAAGGGTAGAAAGTCGCAATGCTGAAGCCCTTCCCTCGGCAGGTATAAACTTGCACGTCGAGGATGTTGTGAAAACACACACGCACCCACACACGCACACACACACACACACACAAACATTCACTATGTAACTAGGACCATGTTGCTTGGCATCCGTCTTAGGGCAGTTGGTGCAGTAACCCATTGCATAGGATTTTGTTTGGTGGTGTTGTCTTCATCGGTCAAATCTCTGGCATCTAAAGCCTACACACTGAAACCGCCCCACCCCCCCCCCCCCAACACATGCGTTCGCCGTTACAGAACCTTGGAGGAACTTCCAAGTAACCCCGAACAGAACTTCCCTAAACAAACGCTTTAAGGAACCCCAAACCCTCGGCATCAAAATAGCCCCAAAGCTTCTTCAGACGCAAAACGGTTTAGGGTTTAGGGGCTTAGGGTTTAAAGTTTTGGGCTTTGGGTTTCGGGTGTAGGGGTTAGGATCAGACCAGTTTCACGCTGTGTGAGACTCTGAAGCGTCAGACAAATATTGAACTGAGCTTGCATAAGGGCATTTAGGGTTTAGGTTTGAAGCCATTTGGGGTTTAGGGCTGAAGGCATTTAGGCTTCAGGGATTGTTGGCATTTAGGGTTTTGGGCAGGTTTAGGTTTCAGGGGACTTTGATGTGGTCAAGAATCGACCCACACCAAAACAGTGGCGAGGTATAGAATTGAGTTTAGAGTTTAGAGCTGACAGCCATTTACTAGGGCCGCTGTGTTACCACACCGGGTACTGCAATCTCGCCAAGATCCAGACAAATTATTTCAATCCACAGAAAAACCGTTTACACTAACAAAAACCCAGATCACCAATCAAGCGTCTAGTAAACCCAAAACCAAAGGCTCCATGTAGCCATTTAGTAGGTACTTAGGCCTTGAAGTACCCATATAGGGACCCCTTTAAGTAGGCCTACAGACCTACTATATGGGTACATGGAGTCTTTGGGAAACCTTATCTATAGACTGCTGATAAACCCCAACACAACTGACTGAGCAGACCCGCCACATAGGCAAAGCAGGAGAGGGCTACCAAGCCATAACATTTTCACTCCCTATTGACTGTAATACTTACATTACTGATGCTCATGATGCCTAGGTTGATAAAGATAGAAATAAAACAACCCAAACCCATCAATCCTGATATCCTGAAACTTTATTCCTAAACCCCTAAACCCAAAACCCCAACCCTAAAACCCGAAACTCTACACCCTAATGCCAAAGGCTCCATGTACCATTATAGTAGATACTTAATCCTCAAAGAGGTCCCTATGTAGGTACTTGAAGGCCTAAGTATATACTATATGGGTGCATGGCGCCTTAGTGAATTTAACCGTTAAACCAGAAACGAACGCAGCCAGGCGGCCGCCTCCTCAGCTGCCTCCACCTCCAGCTCAGCGCGGTGGCGCTGCACAGTGTAGATTCCCACCTGAAGGGAGGGTTTGGGCTATCTAGGGTCAAGACCTATTGCTATTTGTAACCGTCAGACCCCTAAACCCTAAACCCTAAGCCCCTAAACCCTAAACCCTAAAGCCCTAAACCCTAAACCCCTAAACCCTAAACCCTAAAGCCCTAAACCCTAAGCCCCTAAACCCTAAAGCCCTAAACCCTAAACCCCTAAACCCTAAACCCTAAACGGTTTCAGTTTCCGGGGCTGCAGAGGCCTTCGGGTTGCATATCAGGGGCTGGAAATTCGGACTACCTTTACCTTGGGATCCGAAAACCTATCGTTTTAGGGGTTCTAGTCATAACCTACTATTTTGTAGGGTTTGGGGATACAGGTAGCGCTTCTTTGGGATGTACGATACAACCTGCATGACCTTAATGACCCTCGACTGTGGGAATTTCGGTATGTCCCGTACTATATGGGTAATGCAAGATTTATGTCATGAACCGTAGAACAAGGAGCACTAAAGACTAGTGCTGCTAAGTTTCAGGCTTCTATAGTACAGGGCTCAGAGCTTCAGCATAGCCGTGAGCCAACTCGGGCTTGGGCCGTGGTTTATGTTTAGGTTGGCTAGACCTAAGAGTAAGCCAGGAATAAAAAGGGTGCCTTTTGTTGGTCTAAAAGGGAACCTAAACCCTAAAAAAGGCAATAAGGCCTACTCTGGGTCCTAGTTGGATATCGGGCGGCACCCCAAACCCTCTCTGTTCAAAAAGCATGATCCACCTTTTGAACGCCACGACCGTTAAAGCATTGAAGCTAAACCCTGGCACCTGAACCCTAAATCCCGAACACTACACCCCAAATCAAACAACTCGTTCAACCCCGCCTGCGCACAAAGTAGCCTTGCCGGGAGCAGTAAGGTTCACGGGATAGTTGGTGCTTGGGGGTTCACAGGGGCTGGGGGTTTGTGTTTACCGGACCCAGGCATAAGCTCCAAAGCCCTGAACCAGTCGGCAACGTTTTGAGAGCACAGCATGGCTCTACGCATCTTGGAGAAACCCCTCAGTAGGGTTTAGGGTTCAGCAGCTCCGGATCGAGCATTCGTGAGTGAAGCTCCGTACTCCGGTATCGAACATCACCCTATCCACCAAAGACGCTGTAACATTGAAAATACAGGGTTGTTTGTCTTTACCACATAGGACATGTTAGTTATCATCTCACGACACGATGAAAGTAGTTCGTGTTCTGTTGATAAGAAAAAACGGCAATCGCACATCCTCACGGCTGAAACACCAGGATAATGAGTATAACACGTAGTCGCTTAATGGATAGCAGGTAGTAAAGCCGTGGATGGACCTGTGCGGAGAGCTTGTGCGCTATCCAATGGTTCGCGACACTGTTGCTTTTGTGGCTAAGAAAACAACCCATTGAACGACGTCAAAGCACGGATAATAGCAAAAAAGAGATAAACAGAAACTACAGAACAAACACAAGTCTTTGCCGAGAGGTCATACGCTAGCAAACATTCCCTAGGCATCTAAGGAGTCTTATATTAAGGCTTTTAGGCCCAAAGACCATGTTATAAAAGGCTTTTGGGCTATTTTGATGCCCAGGGCTTTCGAAAGCTATCCTGAACCCTAAACCCTGAACCCTGAAACCTAAATCCTAAACCCTAAATCCTAAACCCTAAACCCTGAACCCTGAACCCTAAACCCTAAACCCTATACCCAAGCCAGCAGGACATTAAGACCCTGATTTTAGGGTTCGGCCCGAGGGTTCGAGGGTGCGGACGCAATTCGGGCCGGTAGGGTTCGATTTCGATTTAGGGTTCTGGCAGTGATTCCACCGGTTCGAAGCGAAACACTACTTCAAGGGTCAGAAACCCTAAACCCAAAAAACGAAACCCTAAACCCTAAATCCCTTTAAGTTTCAAGCTATGATATTAGCTATACTGGACTTAGAGCCCTGGCAACAACTTTAATTTTTGCTGTGTCTTAGGGATTATAATAACACAAAATTAAAAATTATTTCCAAGTACGCCCAAGCTAAACCCTAAACCCTTTAAGGTTCAAGCTATGATATTTTGGTTGAGGCTCTGGTCTTACCGTTCGGACAATTATTCGAAGGGTGCGAGCCCAAGGGTTCTAGGGTTCGGACTTGGACTTCGGCGAGTACTTGGAGGACCTAGTAAGTACCGTTATAAGTACCCTAACTGGGTTATAACCAATCATAAGTATAGTTACCTTGTTTGTAACCATAGATACACCAATCATAAGTATAGTTACCAAGCTTGTAACCATAAATACTAAGTCTCATGAACCTCCAAGTAGGAGCCGGGGCATCTACAAGGATTCTGAAGATTAGGGTTCCAAGTCATAAATACTAAGTCTCATGAACCTCTAAGTAGGGTTCCTTTTAGGGTTCGAGCAGTGACTTTGAAGTCAGAGCTGCTGTTGTAACACCGATTTGTTCAGGGTTCGGGCTTTGATTCTACCGCTCCGACTACTTAAGGGGTCATGGGACTTAGTAACTGCTGTTATAAATAAGGTTTACCGTTCCGACTACTTAGAGGGTCACGGGACTAAGTAGTTGGTGTTATAAAATAAGGTAGCCATACTTATAATTGCTTAAAACCCAAATTAAGGTGCTTATAACCTTACTTACCCTAAGGGTCCAGGCACCCAAATAGTAAAAACCTTGGCCTTAAAGTAGTCCCTAAACCCTAAACCAGAAACCCTAAACCCGAAACCCTAAACCCGAAACCCTAAACCCTAAACCAGAAACCCTAAACCCGAAACCCTAAACCCGAAACCCTAAACCCTAAACCCTAAACCAGAAACCCTAAACCCGAAAGCCTAAACCCTTATTATGTTAAAACTACGGTTCAGGCCCTTGGTGTCGAGTGTTCGGAATCAGGATCCGAGCAAAAGTGGGGCTTCGGGCAATGGTTTAGGGTTTAGGGTTTAGGGTTTAGGGTCCGTCCTACTATTTTCAGGTTCAGTCTATGATTTTTTAAGGTTTGGACTAAGGGGGCAGTAGAGTTCTGTTTAAGGGTTCGGGTAGTCTAGGTATAGGAGGTAGGATTTGGAGTTCAGGGCGCAGGCTTTAGTGATGGCTTGTTACTTTCGCGGTTGTGGCTTGCTGTTTTAAGTATGGGTCTAGGTGGGGCTTTTAAAGCCTTTGAAAGATATTAGTAAATCAGATCCTCTTAAACCCAATGCAATAAGGGAAACTAGAAACTGCCCCAAAGCCCTATACCTAGTGGGTTCGCTTCCATTCTGGAGTACAAGTCGATCTTAAAGGTCGAGGGCTGCAAAGCTTTGGATTTCGGCTCAGGGCCCAAACATCCATGAAACTATACTTTACGAGGGGATGAGATATGGAAGCCCCAAACCCTCTAAACCTTAAGCCCTAGACCCCTCAACCCCTAAACCCTAAGATGGAACTTTACTTTGGCCCAGAGGGTCCAAGTACTCCCTATTATAGGACTTTAGGGCCTTTTTAGGTACCAAAAACCATAAATAGGGACTACTTGGACCCTTAGGGTGGTGGTTCCAACATACAGTGCAATGAGGGCCGAAGCTCAGAGGCGCCTGGACCCCTAAACTACCATCGGCTTAAGAATCCCCACAAAATAAAAAATATATTCCTGATGGGGGTAATATAGGGATTATTATTTTTATTTTTTGGTGGTTTCTTAAGCAAATAGTAGTAAACATCGAAGGGAGCACCGAACCTTTCGAGGGTTCCTGGAAGGGTTCAAGAAGGGATGGTTCAGGGTAAGGGGTTTAAGTCTAAGTCCTCCCGAATACTCCCAAAATCCTGAATCCAGGAATCTCCTTTAAAACTGGTTAGGGATACTACTATACGTACGTAGTCGTAGTTTAAAATTGAAACTTATTTCCTGGTGAAGGGATAATGGGAGATCTGTGCATGTACAGCTGCTTTGCTACTGCTGCAAACTCTGGAGAAGCCAAGAGAGCTCTATGAGTGCCGGAGCAGCTTGCTGCGCAGCTATAGCGGCCAGCTGCCGTCGGCCCAGCTGGTTGGTGGATGCTAACCAGTCTTCAACTGAACCTTTGCAGCACTACTGTCACCACCAGCGTCTGCTTCACCCCAGGTCACGACGGATCCATCGCCGAGAATGGCAGCGAAGGCACTCGCAGTGGCCTGGATCTGCTGTACATTCTTCAGCTGCTCCTGTACTGCAATACTGTCACCACCGCAGCCAGGAGCACCCCAGGTCACGACAGATCCATCGCCACGAATGGCCGCAAAGGCACTATCTGTGGCCTGGATCTGCTGCACATCCGTTAACTGATCCTGTACGGCACTACAGTCACCACCTTTACCAGCATCACCCCAAGTTACGACAGATGAATCACCAAGAATGGCAGCAAAAGCACCGTAAGAGGCTTGGATCTGTCGTACATCCTTCAGCTGATCCTGAATCGCACTACTGTCACCACGCCGGTCACAGCCATCCCAAGTGACGACAGATCCATCGCCCAGAATGGCAGCGAAACCGTACACACACGCTTGTGCCTGATGCACATTCGTAAACTTATGCTGTACAGTTCTGCTGTCACCACCAACTCCCGCGGAACCCCAGGTTGCCACAGATCCATTACCAAGGATGGCAGCAAAAGCGCCGGCTGAGGCTTGGATCTGCTGCACGTTTTTCAGTTGATCCTGCACAGCACTACTTTTACCGCCCCAATAAGCATCACCCCATGTCACGACCGATCTATCACCAAGAATGGCGGCAAAAGAAAACCCAGAGGCTTGAATCTGCTGCACATTTTGCAGTTTATCCTGCACAGCACTACTGCGACCACCGCGTTCAGCATCACCCCAGGTAACGACAGAGCAATCGCCCAGAATGGCAGCAAAAGCGCCATCAGAGGCTTGGATCTGCTGCACATTCTTCAGTTGATCCCGCACGGCACTGCTATCACCACCGAATGCGGCATCGCCCCAGGTCACGACAGATCCATCGCCAAGTAGGGCAGCAAACGCAGTGCGAGTGGCGTGGATCTGCTGCACATTTTGCAGTTTATCCTGCACACCACTACTGTGACCACCGCAATCAGCACCACCCCAGGTAACGACAGAGCCATCGCCGAGAATGGCAGCAAAAGCACCATCAGAGGCTTGGATCTGCTGCACGTTCTTCAGCTGAGCCTGCACAGCGCCACAATCACCACCGCAGCCAGCATCACCCCAGGCAACGACAGATCCGTCGCCAAGAAGGGCAGCAAAAGCGGCCTGGGTTGACTGAACTTGAAGTCTGTTTATATGCAAGATCAGTGAAACGCCATTCTGAATCTTGGCAGCCTGAACCGTTGAACACTCATCCAAAACGCATCCAAATAAGTCCACCAGCCGCCCTTTTCCAACTCCAAGTGCGCTCTGTGCTCGAAGTTTTAATGTTTCCACCTGTTCATGGTGGTCTGCTGTTACAGTGGCTGTCTTCCCACTGAGCAGTCCAATATCCACAGTAACCGACATGTTAAACAGCGATCCTGTCCTCAAGAACTTTCTTCCCTACTTATCGGGTATCATGTGGAACTAAAGGTTAACCTTTTTGGTTATATTGGGATTATATAAGGACTATTCTACCCAAACAAGGTTAAAGGTTACCTACTCTACTACCAGGCTTCTGTATTGGGGCATTTTCTGAAGGGTTCATTTTCTGAAGGTTTAGGGTTTAGGGTCGGCATGTCCTGAAGGCTTCGCGTTTCCGACTTGGGTTTTGCAGCGCCTCGTTCCATGGGCCCCCGTACCCTAAGGCTCACCCATATAGTACAGACTTTAGGCCGTAAAGTACCTATAACAGGGACCCCTTTCGGGCTTATAAAGTATCTACTATAATGGTACCATGGAGCCGTATAATTACCCTAAACCCTATAGAACCCTATAGAACCCTTATAGAACCCTTAAAGGAACACTTAAAGGAACCCTATACAGGTACATGGAGCCTTAGGGGTAAGTGTGCGGCGAGCTTTCCGGCTGCGATGCAAGTTTTACGAGCTTGGCACAGGAGAAACCTGTAAGCTGAACTGAGCGGACAGCGAAGAAAATGCGGTTGAGTTGCTGTTGCTGTTGCTGTTGCTGTTGCTGTTGTTGTTGTTGTTGTTGTTGCTGCTGCTGCTGCTGCTGCTGCAAATGCCGCTGCTGCTGCTGCTGCTGCTGTTGTTGTTGTTGGTGGTGGTGGTGGTGTTGTTGTTGTTGTTGCTGTTGCTGTTGCTGTTGTTGTTGTGGTTGTTGTTGTTGTTGGTGGTGGTGTTGGTGATGGTTGTTGGTTGTTTGTGGGTTGTTGGTTGTTGGTTGTTGATGTTGCTGTTGTTGTGGCTGTTGCTCTTGCTGTTGCTGCCGCTGTCGCTGTCGAAGTTGCTGTTGCACTTGTTACTCCTGTTGCTGTTGCTGTTGCTGTTACTCTTGCTCTTGTTGTCGCTCTAGCTCCAGCTTTGGTTGCTGTTGCTGCTGTTGTTGTTGGTTGTTGGTTCATTGTTGTTGGTTGTGGGTTGCGGGTTGTTGGCTGTAGGTTGTTGCTTGTAGGTTCTTTGTCGTTGGTTGATGGTTGTTGGTTGTGGGTTCTTGGTTCTTGGATGCTGGTCGTTGTCTGTTGGTTGTCGGTTGTTGGTTGCTGGTTGCTGGTTGTTGACTGCTGTTGTTGATGTTGTTGCTGTTGTTCCTGCTGTGACTCTGTCGTCGTCGATGTCGCTGTTGTTGTTGTTGTTGTTGTTGCTTGCAACGAAGGTGATGACGACGATGATTACTATCAGTAGTAATAGTAAAATGATACTATTAGTGTCTCCAGATTTCGAGGGGAGCCGTCCAGACGGGCACCCCCACCCCCCCACTACCCACTATTGAGGACAGCAAGGGCTCTATTAAGCTCGAAACTCCGATTCGGGAATTGAGGCCGGGTCGGCGCGATACTACTAAACCTAAGAGTAACCAAGGAATAAAATGCGTGCCCTTTTTGGTTTAAATGGGGTTATAAGGGAACCCAAACCCTAAAAAGGGAATAAGGGCCTAGTCTGGGTCGTAGACTATGACCGCTATTGCAACCATATTTCGTCCAACACGTTGTGAGCTGATAGCAGCGCATCCGGTAGGAGTTAGAAGAGATAACTAACACTGGGGATCCTGCATGAGTGCGGCTGGAAAACGTTATGTTCACCCCTTCTGATCCATCATCAGTGATTCAGGGAAGCAATGACTGCGTGAGCCAACCAAGACCTATCACTTTTCGCGGGGTCCCTGTAACTTTAATTGTCAAGCATTCCTACACGAGAAGTACGTTATGGCTAACAGGGTGTCCATGCACTAATCTTGCGTATACTTCGCCTGAAAGTAGTCCCTATACACAGGTACTGTAGGGCCAAAGTATCCACTATGTTAGTACCTTGACCCTGAGGCCCTCAATACCTTGACACTATTGGGATCCCTAAACCCTAAACCCTAAAACCCTAAACCCTAAACCCTAAACCCTAAACCCTAAACCCCTAAACCCTAAACTAAACCCTAAACCCTAAACCCTAAACCCCTAAACCCTAAACCCCTAAACCCTAAACCCTAAACCCTTTATGCTCCGAGGTTTCAGGGTTCCGGGTCTTAGGTGCTCGGCTGCAGGTGCCGGCCTCAGGGTGAAAAGAGATTATAGGGAAGAAGTTAAGAAGCCCACATAAAGGGAACTCCAGAAAGTTGGAATATGGATTACTGGTAGGATCCCCTATAATTTGCCTTAAAGGGGTTACGATAATGATATTCCAACTTTCTGGCTTCTACTGTAAACCCCGAACCCTACCCCCCCCAATAGAAACAACAACAGCGTCTTAGGAAGAAGGTTGAGGTTGAGGGAGCGGCATCTGGGCAATGAAGAAACGACCGGAATAAACGTGTAAACGGTTATTTCATAATTGATGGTTCCGTCAAGGAACCTAAACCCTAAACCCTAAATAAAAACTGAAAGTATGGTACTCCAGAACCCAGGCATAGTTGAGTCCGGGAAGCAGGACAATACCGAAGACCGTAGTGTTCCACTCAGAGCGGCCCACCATACAGTAGAAGATGTACATCGGAACCTTTGCTGTATAACCCTAAATCCTCATTATGGGATCCTTAAGGGAGGGGTTAAAAAGGGGCAGAGTACTAGGGCCACTAGCGAGAATAGGGAATTTTGGGGTTATATATATATATATATATATTATGAATGCACCCCTTGAACCCCTCTCCCTTAAGGATAACTTACAGGGTTCGACAGGGGTTTACAGTGCATGATATTGGGTACTGAAGCATCTTATCGTGATGTTAAGAGGCTGCTGCTGTTTGACTCAGTGGCTTTGTAAGGCTCTAGTACAGATAACCCCAAGGTTTACGTACTTAGATATATACCAGCATGTGTGCATGTGTGCATGTGTGCGTGCCTGTGTGTATGTATGCATGTATGTATGTTTGCTTGTTGTATTTATGTATGTATGCATGCACGCATATACGTATGCGTGTATAATGTAAACACAGTTTCATATTCGCACCGTGCGGGGGTTCCTACATAGCTACTTTAAGGTCAGCATATGTAGGAGTTTCCGAAAATAGGGGACCTTCAAATATAGTACCCTAAATAGTCGGATCCTTCTTATAGGGACCCCAGAATAAGGTACCCCTAATTTTCGGAAACTCCCATATCGACACGGCAGAAGATGCACAGTACATCGGAACCTTGGGCCCCCTTGTTGTTGGTGGTTTAGGGTTTTTTTGGTGGTTTAGGGTTTAGGGTTTAGGGTTTAGGGTTTAGGGGGTTAGGGTTTAGGGTTTAGGGTTTAGGGGTTTAGGGTTTAGGGTTTAGGGTTTAGAGTTTAGGCTTAGATAGATAAATAAAAAGCCGCTTCATGCTCAAACCACGCGTTTCGGATTCCGAATCTAGCTTTTCTGGTTGATTACCGTCGCTTTTTGATTGCAGTAGAATTCAGAAAGTTGGAGCATCATTATCCTCATGCCTCTGATGTAAAGTTCAGGGAATCCCAGCACTAATCATCCTACAGTAGAAGCCAGAAAGTTGGAACATCACAATCCCCATGCCCTTAAGGCAAAGTATAGGGGATCCCAGCACTATTCGTCCCAAATCCACGTTCCAACTTTCTGGGGTTCGCTATAAGTCAACGGTTGAAATCATCGGCCACTAGCATGGGCCCTCAACCCTGAGATCCCTAAATACCTACTATATAGACTCTTAAGGGTGCCTCAAAAAGGCCTGAGGGTCCAGACCCCCGGAAGGATCTAGAAATTAGATCCCCTAATTTGGGGCCCTATACTACTAAGGGTACTTTATAGGAACCCCCATTGAGGGATCTACTTTTTGGATCCTCCCGGGGCTCTGGGGGTCCATACTAGGGGCCCAGACTTCTAACCTTAGAATCACGGCCAAGCCACCAATCTACCAAGATGCACCCCCTGGCCTGATCTGACCCCAAAGCAAGGTTAGGGTTTAGCGTTTAGGGTTTAGTGGATCTAAATCCTCCGGGGCACAGCTGAGCTTGCCCTGCAGACGTACTTCGCGACGGCACTAAGCTTCCTTGGGGCGAACTTGCGGAAGGGTTCCGGGTACTTGGACGGTCATGAGTCCTAGTAAGTAGCGTTATAAGTGCCTAAACAGCTACACCTGGCTATAAGCCTAGATGCTCAGTCCCATGACTCCGTGATCCCTAAACCCTAAACCTTCTAACCCCTAAACAACCCAACAAACCGAGTCCCATGACTCCATGATCCTTTAAGCTCACTGGCACAAAACCCAAGGAAATGAAAGTTGACACTTTCAGAAACGACTACCTTGTAAGAACCCCAAAAGTTGAAAAGTTGAACTTACAGCCAACAAGTAAGTGGGTAGTTGTCAAAATTATGGCCCCTTTTGGGGTACCCGAACTATTAGGTGCCGTACTATGATAAGGACCCAAAAAGGGACCCTAATTTTGACAACCACCCATATACTACCATTACGGAATTAGGTCCCGAAAACCATTATGATGATGGTCTTTGGAAGCCTAATTCCACAATGGTGGTCTATACGGACCCGTGAATATGTATGAATTTGGCAGTTCTCTGTTTCAGGGTGCCATATCATTTTGGGTACCTAAAAGGGGACCCTAATATAGGGAACCCCCCATATGTACAATGTGTGTATACTGTATGGGCTCCCTTACATGTGTTTAATCTGCTTAGGTTTTATACCCACGTGATGAGGTCAGCACTAATTAGACTCTTCCGTGCCATCGAAACACCCGCGGATGTTTCGATGTGCGTCTTGTCAGTTTGCTCTGTTAGCAATCAGGGTACATCCTATTTGCGGAAGAAAAAAGAGCATGTCGCATGATCGCGCATGCGAACAACACATAGATCGATCGGTCGATAATTGAATGTCCGCTCCTCCAACATATGACTAAAAGACACAACACCCACACCTAGCCACAAATCCCGCATCAAAAGCCGCCATGACTTGGAGGATCCTTTCAGAGGTTGTGTCTCTGAAGTTGTCGCCCCTAAACCCTAAACCCCTAACTATACATCTGAAGATATGAAGCCACCAAGCCTCGAAGACGGACACCCTCAGAGACTAAGCCTCTGACCCTTAAAGCTCAAGGCATAATCTTTATAGCCTGTCATAGCATATTACAGTATGTCATAGTCAAATTTAGTATACCTACGAGGGACGCTTTTGAGGCCAAGTGATTCCAACTACATACTATAGAGGTGCATTGCCGTGTAGGGTGAGCTGATTCAAGATTTCAGCTTGGCTGCCGGAAGACCAGCGCAGATGATACAGCCTGGGCTTATAGGGTGTATGGGTTTTGAATAAGGGTTTGGGGTTTACAGGGCTTTGGGTGCAAGGTTAAGTCAATTTAGGGGTTTAGTGTTGTCTTGAGATGATACCTCGAGGGTTTATGAGTTGCTACGGGGCATTGAACAGCCTTGTTCACTATGTGTCCAAACAGAATTACATGCACATATTGCCCAATAAATGCAGGGGCCTTAATAGTTAGAATAGAGTATGGGGTATCTTATACTCTAACAGCTAGCACTATAACCATAACCAGGAACCCCTCAAACTAGCATTGGTGTTTATTTACGAGGACCCTACAATATTCCTGCAAACATTGTGTTGTCGGGGTTGTTGGGTCAAGCTCGTGAGCCTCGATTCACAGAAACCGTCGAACCCTTTCAGTGCTTCTTCGCTCAACGATGTACTCTAGCCTTCTGTTGCCTAAGATTGAAATCAGTCTGTTGAAACTTGCTGCTGGAGGCACAAAAGTATATGGCTGCCATAACTCTAATGGCATTATGAAGAACGATATTGCACCTAACTGCTGATAATCTACAACTGTCGGCGTCTTGACTCGCATATTCAGCGCAACTCGAAAACGTCACTGCCACTCCTGGGTATTTGACGGCTTTTGCGAGTTTAACTTGACCACCCGCTTCGCGAATCTGCTGCAATTATCGATTTCTTCAGGTACTTGGATGTAGTGTAATTACTGAACTTGAAAAGCCCAAGAGGCGTTGCTCAGGTCCGCAAAAACCGCCAAGAAGGTGTTTCCATCCCAACCTCCCGAGAAACGTGTGGTTCCTACACCCTAGACCCTAAACCCTAACACCTAGCCCTGAACCATAACCTTCATTGGGCTTTGCCGTTAACGGTACAGATTGTGATGGGTTTAGGCCGGGTTTGGTTACGGTCTAAGGTTGGGGTTTAGGGACCACGCGTTATTGAGAGTGAGAAACGCCGGCAACTGCCAAACACCCTGAGCCCTAAACCCTAAACGACGATTGTGACAAGGTGCCTCTAAGACCAGGTTAGGCTATTTTGGCCTGTGACAAGGATGAAGCTGAGGATAAGGATGACGATAGACACGATGTCAACTGTGATGGCAACGACGACTACCACGCCAACCACGACGACCCCTCCCACTGCTGCTACAGCTACTGCCTGCGTTGTACTACTAGCAGCAGTAGTAGTTGTCGTCGTAGTAGTAGTTGATCTAGAAGTAGTAGTAGTAGTAGTAGTAGTAGTAGTAGTAGTAGTAGTAGTAGTAGTAGTAGTAGTAGTAGTAGTAGTAGTAGTAGTAGTAGTAGTAGTAGTAGTAGTAGTAGTAGTAGTAGTAGTAGTAGTAGTAGTAGTAGTAGTAGTAGTAGTAGTAGTAGTAGTAGTAGTAGTAGTAGTAGTAGTAGTAGTAGTAGTAGTAGTAGTAGTAGTAGTAGTAGTAGTAGTAGTAGTAGTAGTAGTAGTAGTAGTAGCAGAACTAGTAGTAGTAGTAGTAGTAGTAGTAGTAGTAGTAGTAGTAGTAGTAGTAGTAGTAGTAGTAGTAGTAGTAGTGGTAGTGGTAGTGGTAGTAGCAGTAGTAGTAGTAGTAGTAGCAGTAGCAGTGGCAGTAGTAGTAGTGGTGGTAGTCGTATACAAGAGCATACACAAGGTATCATGAAACCCTACAGTACCCGTAGAACGCCTATACAGACAGGCATAAAAACTCTACACTCTAAACCTATACCCTACACTCTAGCCTTGGCACTAAGACATCTGGGTCCGTACTCTCATACAGTATATACTTTGACATTGATGTAATCCCTACTACTCTAGGGCCCAGGTATATACTACATGGGTACATGGACCCTTAGAGTAAGCCCCTAGAACCCAGCTTAGGATGCCCTGCACCCGGCACCCTACTGTAAACCTAAACCGCCTAAACCCTACATCCTTGTAGATCCGTTTACAGATCCCTAAACTCTCAACCCTTACTACTACTCCTCCTACTACCACTACTACTGCTACTACCACCACCACAACAACAGCAACTACTACTACAACTACTACTACTACCACTACTACTACTAATACTACTAACAATATTAATGAAAATGATTATCACTACTACTACATGGTGCCCTCAAACTGCAGAGTCTTCAGCCAAGCCAGCCTTTGCTCGTGAGGCAAACGCACGAGGCTGCGCCCTTGGAAGGTTCTTTCGCTTAAAGGGATTAGGGGTTTAGGGCTTAGGGGATCTACTGAGGGTTGGTGAAAGGAATCCAGTGAGGGGTTTACACGGGATTTAAAACGGTTTAAGCTTCAGAGTTTGGGCTTGAGAGGTTTTAGGAGTTCCCCGGAGCCATACCGTTGATCTTGTAATTATGAAATGGGAGTTTCCGAAAATCAAGGCTACCTCATTTTGGGGTCCTTCTAATCAGGATCCTCGTATCTCGGGTACTATGTTAGGGGAATATGACTCCCAACGACTCCAGGTAGCTAAGCACTATATACATACCTGGCCTTGAGGACATAATTCCAAGAAAGGAACTTCGCGGCTTTAGGGCCTACGTAAGATGGTCAATGTCAAAGTGTGCACTATACCCCAAAACCCTAAACCCGATACCCTAAAACCCTAAAACCTATACCCCAAAACCCTAAACCCTAAAACCCTAAACCCTATGGGCCTACAGTATCCTTAGAGCGACTCCGACACTAAGATTCTGGTCATCAGCTTCGGGCTTAGAGTGGAGGCACAAGCGCAAACACCAAATGTATAGGCCTGGGTAACTGCGGTACGATTGCTGATATAAATCCTGCATTACCGTAAGGACCCTAAACTATGGGAATTGTGGTGTAGTCCTTATTCTGGGTCATGCAGGATTTATACCATCAACCGTAGTACAGGGCCTGTTGACAGGAAACCGAAATCATGGAACCGAGAAAAGATGTTTTTATGGGGTGACGGGCCACTTTCCAAAGTATGGGTCTTTCCTTAGGGACGACATGAACGCTAAAAGGTTTTGAAGGTTCATATACCATATAGGTATAGGGATCTATAGTATAAGGCAGAAAAGCCTAAGACCACAATCGAAACACTAAAACCCAAAACCCTAAACCTTCAACCGGAACTCTGCAAATCCGGGAAACCGCGAGAGTTCGCAAGCACTCGGCATGCTCGGCGGAGTCGCAAGTGGGGTGATTCGGCCCACCTGCACCGCCGTCAACTCAGTTCTTGTGGCGGAGTTTAGTTTTGGTCACTATAATAAGGAACCCACGCTGTTTGCTAATGGTAACTTAAATTTCAGCTCCTTAAGAAGCAGTCAATGGGGAGCTTCCATTTTGCATCAACCGTGGAATGAGCAGTGCAGCAGGTTGGATGCAGCTGTTCTCGATGCATTGACTTCATAGGCTACCCCAAACCTTAATCTCACTGGCCCAAAGCCCAAGGCAATAAAACTCGAAACCTTCAGACTAGACTAATTACCTTATAAGAACCCCGAAAGTTGAAAAGTTGAGTTTGCAGCCCAGAAGAAACCTTAATGTAACACAAAACCAGAGGCTTCCTTAAGTCTTTCCCCGAAGCCGGCGTCCGAACAAAGCGCCTTACTAGGTTGGCCCTTTAAAGCCTCTGAACAATATTCGTGAATATTGTCCTATTAAGCCCAATAAGGGAAAATGTAAAATGTCCCAAAGACCTACCTCAACCCTAATCCTAAACCCTAAACCCTAAACCCTAAGCCCTAAGCCCTAAACCCAAAGCCCTAAACCCAAACCCAAAGCCATAAACCCTAAACCCTAAGCCCGAAACCCTAGACCCTCATAGAGCCCCTTTAAAGGAGCCCTTATAGTACCCCTTTAAAGAAACCGCCTTACAGCTCTCCCATCCGGAAGCCTCAGCCTCCTGAAAAAACCTCGTGCTGCCCTCGATCATGCAGAATTCCGGCTCCGATGTGGGTGTCAAAATTGTAGTCCCTTTTTGGGTACCCTACATAATAGGTATTTTGATAGGGACCCCAAAAAGTGACCCTAATTTTGACAACCACCAATGTCTGCACCTGTCTTTTGGTGCGAGGGCTTTGTGGGTGTCGGTGTTTTGGGTGTAGGAACTTAGCCAACGGCACAGGTTATCCCATCAGTAGGCAAGCCAAGGACCCTGCGTGAGCCCAGAAATCCTTAATGAAGACTCCTACTGCAAGGGGCCCCCTTCTAGTGGTTTCACAGCGATTTCCGAAGATCTCTGTACGAAGACCGCGGGATTGGCAAGCAGAACGGCAGTAATGCTACCTGAACAACCGTCTAAGCCGTTGAGCCTGCTCTGTCTTTCCACCCTCATAGCAACCACGGCCCCGATATTCGCTCGCCCCAAACCCAAGACCAGAACCCGAAACCTTGAAACAAAACCCCCCTCAGCCCAAAGGTGATGCCTGAGAAGAGAGACCAAGTCCTCGCAAGAAAGACATCTGCAGCCAACAGACTAGTACAACGGGGTGAAGCATTCGATGATGTGCCTTTCGGCAGTGAAAATTTACGGATCAAACTGGGTCTGGTGGCAAATTTCTCGAATTGCATGGCGTGCAAAGTACTGCACCGTGCAGCAAGGCCTAAAACACACACCCTGTAGCCGACACCCCGCAGACTAAAACAGCCGAAAGCCTTTCACACAAAATCAGCTCTGATCTTGGGGGTGTTGTAATGTACATGAACCTGATTAAGAAATCCTAGCCTTACAGCCGCGAAATATTAGGATCCATCTACACACCCGGGACCCAAGGCTCATCTGCTACTGGAAGGTTCGTGGACTAAGTAAGTACAGTTATAAGTACTTTAACTGGGATTTACAAGTAGTGATAAGAATAGTTACGTTGTTTATGACATTAGTTACTAAGTCCCATGAAACTCCAAGTACGGTTGATGATATAAGCCCCGCATTACCAATAATTAATAAGGAAAAACCATAGTTCTCAGAGTCTAGGGGCGCAGGATTTATATCATCCTCCGTGGTAATTCGAGGCGGCCCTTGGATTTGGGGTTGTTCGAACTCGATGGCTCTGCCGTTGGTTTCAGGGTTCCCAGGTTTTGGCTGGGGCTTAGGGTCTAGGGTGTAGGTTTTAGATTCTAGGATTGTAAACGGCTTGGGGATTTGAGCTGTGCTTGTGTGGCGCGTGGCTTTGGATTTTGAGGCCTACAGGTTCTGGGAATTGGTATTTTGGGCCGCCGTGCTTTCTGGGACTTCCCTAAACCCTAAACCCTAAACCCCTAAACCCCTAAACCCTAAACCCTAAACCCTAAACCCTAAACCCTAAACCCTAAACCCTAAACCCTAAACCCTAAACCCTTGGTGGTTCGGGGTGCTGAGGCTTAGGGGCTGAGGGTTTCGAGTCTGCGGTGCATCCACGGGTTTTCTGTATCAAAGGGTAGAAGGAGGGACCCTTAATAAGGACCCCTAGGTATATACCCTTAATATAGCCATTATATACCCATAATATAGCCCATTATAGGGTAGGGGTCCCTATTAAGGGTCGCTGCTTTTCCTTCGACTGTAGCATTGCAGCAATCAGGACTCAAGATTCCTTGACTTCAACACAATCTTCGCTCGAGGAATTGCAGGAGACAAGAAGCTGTCCGAACAAGTGGCTCCTGCTGAGCCTTAAGCTTCGCGAAGCTCTCACCACCCTAACCTTAAACCTTAAGACGACCCAGATCTGCACAACTGTCGTGTCCCTGAGCGCCCAAGTATGCGCATCTTATGTATGCTGCCTCTTAAAGGGAACTCCAAAAAGTTGGAATATGGTTTCAGGGCAGGATACCTTATAATTTTACCATAAAGGGTTCAGGATAATCATATTCCAACTTTCTGGCTTTCACTTTAAGTCATTTAAATACAAGCCCCTGTAAGGTCCGGCTAGATACTAAAGCAGGTACATGGACCCTGCAGGAACCGGTAGACAACCCGAAAAGCCTTAACCAAACCCTGTAGTACACCTTGATGAAGACATCATTAAAGTAACTGTGTTCGAAGATTTATGGAATCTGTAGATCCCATAATGCCTGAACCTGTCGCGTCACCTTTGCCGAAACCGTACAGCAGCCATACCCTAATGGTCCATGTACCCAAAAAGGGACTACTTACGGGCAGAGTATATACTCTTTGGGTACCATGGACACTTATACCCTGAACCCTATAAGCCCTATAATACTTTTTGGACCCTTTGAGGAACCCTAAGGGCACATTCACCATTGAGGTTCTGCAAGACTGCAGGGAACCCTTGACAGGAACCCCCGGCAGGGTCCCGGAGTCGTCCCGCAGCGTCGCATCGACGGAGGGCAGGAAGCCCAACTGCACGGCTTAGAGCTTTAGGATTTGGGGTTTAAGGCTTTGGGGTTGTTGGGTTGTAGGCTTTAGAGCCTGTTTAAGGCTTAATTAGGGTTTTAGGGTTTATGTTTATGAGGTGCCTTGAAGAGAATGAAACTAGGCAGGAATGATACGAAAGTTTCTTACTGCTCATCTAGCCTGTTATGGGCATCCTGTAAAAACAGCACCGTTAGGTAGGAACTGTATGGAACACTCTCTCTTAGGAAGAATTAAGATCCCTATGGCAGATGTATGGTTATACCGCAGACTATAGCCACAGCCTCGGCAGCAGAGATCATGGTCACCATCGTCGCCAGGCCCCAAAATGCCTCCAAGCTCCGGGTTTTGGGTTTTCAGGGCTTTAGCTCAGCTTCCGGCGTCTATCTTCGGGTTGTCTAGGGCGGCGCATGGTTTCGGCGTCAAGTTGAAGTGCATTTGAGTGCTGTGGGGTTCGGGCTTGAAAACCATGGATTAAAACCGAAACCCTGAAGAACAAAACCTCTTGAAAGACAGACCAAACTCCTGTGCAAAGTCTCACTGCCCAACTAGAAAAACTAAGCCTCCCTGCAAACCCACCTGTGGTGTGGAGAATATTTTTGGATGTACAGTCTTTTCCCAAAGGCTCCATGTACCTTTATAGTAGACACTTAGGCCTTCAAGGGGTCCCTATATAGGTACTCTAAGGCCTAAGCAAACACTATATGGGTACATGGAGCCTTAGGGTTTGTGGGCGAGAAGCCTTAAAGCTTACACCCGAAGCCCTAAACCCTAAACCCCAAACCCTAGAAGCCCTAGACCCTGATGGCTGACCAAGAGTCGGCTAATCTCGAGCCTTAACACCCGGAACCCTAAACTCGCAAACCCTAAATTCAACCCCAAACCCCTATAGAACCCTGAAAGGAACCCTGAACCGATGCCCTTAAAGGAACACTTAAA
Organism: Symbiodinium sp. CCMP2592; assembly: GCA_905221615.1. Lineage (NCBI taxonomy): Eukaryota > Dinophyceae > Suessiales > Symbiodiniaceae > Symbiodinium > Symbiodinium sp. CCMP2592. Next base: position 115,664 of record CAJNDT010002224.1, read on the forward strand.
CCCTGCATAGATCCCCTATAGCAACCCAGAGACGCCAATAGCCGTTGACTAAGGAACACTCCGAAACTCATAGTATGACCCCTAATATGACTTAAGGAGTATTGCTTAATTAAGGGCTATTGGAGTCTCTGGGAACCCTACAAGCCCGAAAGCCCTCCTTCGAAAGGCCCCTATACTATAGTATCCTTATAGCATCCCTTATAGATCACCCACACACACACACCCTGACACCCACACACCCTGACACCCGCACACCCTGACACCCACCCACCCACCCACCCACGCACAGACACACACACACACACACACACACAGGGCAGGATCCAGACAGCTATCGGATAACAAAGGCATGTTTCTGGTTGGGGCGGATGCTCACGAGGAATATGATGGGGCTCAGGGTTTGGTGTTAGGGCTTTTTGTTTCGGATCTCGGGGCCAAGGGCTAGGGGCTTGAGACCACTCTGCAGGAAAACCGCGCTATCGAATATTCGCTGAGATTTTTGGATATTCTGGAGTAGGGACGAGCTGCACAGAAAGCAGAGCAGCCCTACACAGTCGGAGCAGGTTCCTGCTCTTCCTCTTGTTCTCCTTCTTCCTCCTCATCCCCTTCCCCCTCCTCCTCATCCTCCTCGTCATGGGTTTGCAGGGCGTGAAGCTCAGGATCCTCCCCCCAGAAGACGACGGATCCAATGCCCGAGACTGCAGCAAAAGCCCCTCCGCGGCCCAAGCCTTGGATCTGCTGTACATTCTTCAGCTGATACTGAACAGCACAACTGTCACCACCAGCGTTTGCTTCACCCCAGGTCACAACAGAACCATCACCACGAATGGCAGCAAAAGCGTGTTCAGTAGCTTGGATCTGCTGCACACCCCTCAGCTGATCCTGAACAGCATCACTGTCACCACCAGCGAATGCAGCACCCCAGGTCACAACCGATCCGTCGCCAAGAATGGCAGCAAAAGCATTTTGTGTGGCTTGGATCTGCTGCACATTCTTCAGCTGATCCTGAACAGCACGACTGTCACCACCAGCGAGTGCATCACCCCAGGCCACGACAGAACCATCACCACGAATGGCAGCAAAAGCGTGTTTAGTAGCTTGGATCTGCTGCACACCCTTCAGCTGATCGTGAACAGCAGCACTGTCACCACCAGCGAATGCAGCACCCCAGGTCACAACCGATCCGTCGCAAAGAATGGCAGCAAAAGCCTGTCTTGTGGCTTGGATCTGCTGCACATTCTTCAGCTGATCCTGAACAACACGACTGTCACGACCAGCCGTCCAAGCACCCCAGGTCACAACCGATCCGTCGCCAAGAATGGCAGCAAAAGCATTTTGTGTGGCTTGGATCTGCTGCACATTCTTCAGCTGATCCTGAACAGCACGACTGTCACCACCAGCGAGTGCTTCACCCCAGGTCACAACCGATCCGTCGCCACGAATGGCAGCAAAAGCGTGTTCAGTAGCTTGGATCTGCTGCACACCCTTCAGCCGATCTTGAACAGCCTCACTGTCACCACCAGCGAATGCAGCACCCCAGGTCACAACCGATCCGTCGCCAAGAATGGCAGCAAAAGCATCTTGTGTGGCTTGGATCTGCTGCACACCCTCCAGCTGATCCTGAACAGCATCACTGCGAGCACCCCAGGTCACAACCGATCCGTCGCCAAGAATGGCAGCAAAAGCGGAACCAGTGGCTTGGATCCACTGCACACCCTTCAGTTGATCCTCAACAGCACGACTGTCACCACCAGCGTGTGCAGCACCCCAGGTCACAACCGATCCGTCGCCAAGAACGGCAGCAAAAGCCATATCAGTGGCTTGCACTTGAACTCTTCCTATGTGCAAGCCCAGCGAGTCACCATTCTGCAGGCGGGCACGCTTCACCGATGTACCTACATCCAGAATGCCTCCAGATGCGTCCACGAGCCGGCCTTTGCCCACTTCCAGCGCGATCTCTGCCCGACGTTTGAGTATTCCCACGTCTTCATCCAAGTCGGCTTTCACAGTAGCCGTCCTGCCACTGAGCAATCCAACTTCCAAAGCGATCGACATTTTGGTCGACGGAAAAGCAGGAAAACCGGCTTCGGGGTGTAAGGCAAGTGCAATGTGCATGTATACACTCAGGAGGACATCTTTTCGACACGAGATGCCTGAGTGAGGGAGAACTCATGCAGGCTTTATGGCTGTGGAGGTTTACATAATGGATGTTCGGAGAACTCAAAGGTAGAGGCCTACCCTGAACTCCACCTTACCTATAGTCTCCATTGTAGTCCCTTTTTGTGGTTTAACCGAATATATATATATATATATATATATATATATATATATATATATTACGGATCCTATAAGGTAACCCCCAAAAGTAACTACAATGCAGACTATAGGTAGCTCTGAAAAGCCACGAGCAGACATGCTGTGGCTTGGACTCCAGGATTGGGCTTCTGTGGCTGGAATCGGGTTGTCATGATAGTCTGGTTTCTTGGAAAGGAGTTGTAAGTTAAGTCACCAGAAATCATAAGGAGGCCATCTTATTTATTATAGACCCCTATTATTGTAACTTGAACTAAATGCTTAACAAGAACCCAGTACTTTGTTTTCAAGTAACCCATTCTGGCTGGTGCTTAAATAACTGCTTTCAAGTTTCTTGCTCTTGGGGATGTAGGGCTACTGCTTGAGCACGACGAGGCTAGTGATTCTCAAAAAATTGCTCTCAAACTCCTTCTATGCGTAAGCCCTGAACCCCTGAACCCTAAAGCCCTAAACCCTAGGCCCCAAACCCTGTTAGAGGTTTCGAAAGTTTTGGATCGTAGATCTCCAAAGCATCATTCCAGGCAGCAGTCCTTCGGTCTGCAAGCGAAGGCCTAGTGCGCCATGAGAGCCGATTCTCGACCAGAGTGAGAACCATCGTCTTGAGGTCCTGACCATTGCGAGTGAATCGACCACCACCGACCTCGTCGCCACTTTCCCTGAATCGCAGCTCTGCTAGCACAGCTTGCGATATCTTTGCGATGAGCACCGCCACAGGCGTGATGCTACTGCAGCCAGTGGTGCTCACCACTCGCACCGCATCACCAATGCCAATCATCCCGTCGCTATAAAGCTCCGCATTAAAGGTCACGAGCATCGTGCGAAATCGATACAGTGTGCGCACCGTAGCAGTTTCATTGTCGATCAATTGACTTAGCAAGCGAGTCGTCGTCTCCAATCTGCAAATGAGTGAGTTCGGCATGCTGTTCGCTCGGCTCCGTTTTAGGGAACCCATTAAAGGAACCCCTAAACCCTAAACCCTTGCTACTAAAAGCCCCTCAAAAGCCCCTCCTGCAGCGCCAAGACCACCAGGAAGGAATTGCTCTTGTAGATGTGCTCACAGAAGACCTTCCGGCTCCAGGCGGGCTTTAGAGTGTAGGGCTCAGGGGTTAGGGGTTTAGGGTTTAGAGTGCAAGGCTCAGGGTTTAGGGCTTCGGGGGGGTTGTTTAGGGTTTTGAGATTTAGGGTCAAGTAGGGCTCAGGGTTTAGGGTTTGGCAGGGTTTAGGGTTTAGGGGTTTCGGGTTTAGAGTGCAGGGACAGGGTTTAGGACTTGGGGGGGGCTTAGGGTTTTACGGTTTACTTGGAGGATCATGGGACTTAGTAAGTAAGGTTATACTAGGATACCCAGTAACCTAAGAATAAAAAGGCCTCTCTTTTTGGTATTGGGTAACTTTATAAGGAACCTAGGACTACAAAAAGGGAATAAGGGTACTACTGGGCATCCTAGTATAAGTACCTTAATTGGGGTTATAAGTAATTATAATTATAAGTCTACTTGGAGGGTCGGGGGACTTAGTAAGTAGGAAATAAGTAGACTCATAAGTACCCTAACCCTCCAAGTGGTTACCTTATTTATAACCCCAATTACTAAGTCCCATGATCCTTTAAGTAGGTTTTTGGGATTCCTGAGGTTGTCGTGTCTTAGAGGACAAGTTCTTCAAGGAGGTTCATGGGACTTTGAAAGTACACCATACAAGTAACTTAACTGGGTCTTCTGGGGGTATAACTGATCATAAGTATATTAACCTTGTTTCTAACCCTATTGCCTTCAAGCCCCATGAACCTTTGAGTAGGGTCTGAGGGGATTGTGGCTGAACGGTTGAAGTTGTATGGGCAGCTGCTGAGGGCGTTAGGGGTGTAGAGTGGATTTTGGATTTCGGGCTCGGAGGGCAGAGATGAAGCTTCTGGCGCAACAGAAGGGCGTGCTTCTGGTTTGGTTTAAAGGCTAACGGGCTCACAAGTACCCTTGCAAACCTCGTTAAAAAAGACCGTGTAAAGAAATGAACAAAATATGTGTATATATATAAACGACAATGCCTCTTCAAAGCCTCATTAATACTTGGCAACCCCCCCCCCCCACAAAAGAAAGCCCTCATGAAAGAGAAATGCTACTTGGAGGGGCAGGGGACTTAGCAAGTCGCTTATCCCTAAACCCCTAAAGCCTAAACCCTAAAACCCTAAACCCTAAACCCCTAAACTCTAAACCCCTAAACCCTAAACCCCTAAACCCTAAACCCCTAAACCCTAAACCCCTAAATCCTAAACCCTAAACCCCTAAACCCTAAACCCCTAAACCCCCTAAACCGCTGCGGCCCAGTGGCAGAGCTGAAAGCCACCAGAGAGCTTTTCGCCAGAGCTGACCAGGCGCCTTGCAGGGGGGTTTCCTTTTGAACCCTCCTCAGGTTGGGGGGTCTGGGGCTAGGGGTCCAGGTTAGGGGTAAGGCATTAATAAGTGGAACAGGGTTTTGGGAGGTCGTAAAGCAGTATAATTACAATGAAGATGAAGAAGGCCCGTGTATTCAGGGTTTGGGTAGGGTTTAGGATGCAGGGTATGGTTTAGGGTTTAGAGCGTTACTGAGGGTCCAAAATCCACACTACTTAATTAAGCACCTCGCGCTGAATTTCAAAACAGAGTCTGCGAGCCTTTCTCATAATCGGAGGGATGGGGGTATGTACGACATTAAAGCATTTGGAGCTGTAGGGCAAGGAAGCGAGTACTGGAATAGAATGTCAGAGTTTCGAAGATGATCATAACGAATCCGTATGTGGACCCTTCTAGTCAAAACAGCCACGAAGAAGGGGCTGGCCCTACGAGCATCCATCTTCCTCCATCCGGCACGAATACCCTCAGCAACCATACTAGAGACAAACGCTTCAGGACAGCAGTTGGCGATAGTTGGCGCTTGTCTTGGAATCAACGGTCATGGAATCGAACTCCTCATTGGCTTTCTGGGTCAAAGCCTGAGAATATCTCAGACCACCCCGACCAGCACCGTGAGGATGGCCCATCACTTGCGAGACGGAGGCCTAAAGTCATCAAGGTCTAAAAAACGGGCGCCAGCAGGTGGTCGGGACCCAGTTGACATATTACACGAGCTGTCTGGCCCTGGGCCAATGCCGTGAGCTGCCCTATCATCCTCGAGTGAGACTGCTGCATCTCTGCCAGAGTGCTGACGTGTTGGCGTGCTTGGTTGCCGGCCAGCTCATGGCAGGCCGGCTGGCCTTGTGCTGCATGATCTTCACGTCCGTAGCCGCGGATCTCTTGTGTGCCTCCAGCCGGCGCTGCTCTCATCGTCGAGATACTGTGCACAGAGTGGCTAAATAAACGCCTATGGAGCATATTTCGTAAATATTTCAATTTAGAAGTTACAAGCCCGCACCTAATAAACCCTAAGATCAAACTTCCCAGACCTTCCAAAATCAAAACTTTAAGGAATGATACCGGTACTATACCTTAAATTTTAGTAGGGTCCTGCTACGAGTATATTGTAAGGCATAGTCATAGTCCTTGATGAAGGGCTATTGGAAGGTCGGGGTTGTTCCCCAACTAAATACCCACTGTTAACCCGGGGATCCAAAAACCTACTGTTTTAGGGGTGACACCCTCTAATTAAGCGGCCATAACCTCTACTATTTTGTAGGGCTTCGGGATACAGGTACGGGCCATAAGGACTCTATGAGAGGGCCCTTGAAGTCTACACGTCAGGTAGGGGTTGGATATAACCATATGCGCATACACAACTTTCACCCAATTCAGCTACTTATAAATATTACAACTCTACTTGCTGGCCCCATGAACCTCCAAGTACGGCTTCCCCCCCTTCGGCCGGAATCAATCCTGGAAAAGAGTCAAGACAAGCTACCAGGGCGCCAAGCGACAGGGGTCGGCATTCAATCTGCGGAACCCTAAGGGCCCATGTGCTTATGCATTGCATCATTTGACCGTCGTATTATATAGGCACTTTAGGGCCACTATATTCGCAAGTGACCTTTAGGGTAAGACCCTAAATCCTAAAACCTTAACCCTGAACCGAACCTGCAGAATGTGAAGGCTGCACCCCGGGGACGTGGTAAGTCGGTTATAAGTAAGGTTATAATTGGGATAACTCCATTGAGGGTACTTATAACCCTACTTAGAACCTACTTACTAAGTCCCCTCGGCCTCTACAGTAAGTAAGAGACTCCAATATCCCTGCCTTAACTAATTCAGGAATAAGGAATTTCTCTTAAATCGTATTAAGGATCCTACTGGAGTCTCCGGGACATGGCTTCGCACCTAACCCTTGGACTTTAGGGCTTACCCTAATGCTCCTGGACCCTCGTAGTGAGATCCCAAACCTTAGCCCCCAAAGCCCAAACCCTCCCCCAGACATGCCATGACCCTCTTCGGAGCCTTAGGGTAGGGTGTCGGGCTACGAGCTATTAAGCTCGCTTTCCCAGATCTCAAATGCAACCTTATAGTACTTAGGGCTCCTTGAAAAGTTTATGGGGTTCCTTTAAAGGGTTCTATAGGGTTTAGGGGTTTAAGGGTTTCGGGTTTAGGGGTTTAGGGTTTACTTAGAGGTTCATGGGACTTAGTAACTAGGGATATAACGAAGGTATCTACACTTCTATGTACTTATAATCCCAATTAGGGTACTTATAACTTTACTCCAAATACCCTTCAAGGAACCCCTATTAACTAGGAAGCCCAGTAACCTAGGAATAAAAAGGGCTCCCGTTTTGGTATTGTGTAACTTTATATGGAACCTAGGACTACAAAAAGGGAATAAGGGTACTACCGGGCATCCTAGTCCCGTAACCCTTATTATAGAGGTGCTTATAGCACCCTTTTAGCAACCCTTATAGATCCCTTTAAGGAAGCCTAAAAGGGACCCCCTAAAGGAGATCCCACACGCCAACACTTCCGACTGCCTTCCCAGCGCCACTGCGAGCCCATGCTACCCGCCTGTCTCTGAGCGGCGAGACTTGGGTACGGTCCGGGGGAAACCGCTAGATGGGGATCCGAAAGCATGCTTACTGTTTTAAGTTTGAACCGGTACGGCCCTATGCATACTTAAAGGGTAGGGTCATAACTACGGTAGCTATACTTATAATTAGTTGACCCTAGTGCAAAAAAGGTTAACCTTTTCAATTGTGGTAGGATTGGATCAACCCCGGAAGGTTAAAGGTTACCTACTCAGCTACTAAGTAGTTCTGCAATGCCGAAGCCTTGCGAAGCCTGCGACACGGTACCTGCTGGCTCTTCCTGACCCTACTAAGTATGCCGCATGTGTTGAGAGCGAGCAGAAGCCCCGCAAACCCTGCATACCCTGAACCCAATAACCCTAAACCCTAAACCCCCAGAGCTCTAAAAGCCCTACCAAGACTGCTTGGGGTACGTTCCGCTTGTTGGGGGCCCTAGTGAAAACCAAGTCCTATAAACGTTGAACCCCAAACCTAACCCTGTAGAAAATGACACAAGACCTATACTACACTTGCAAAACCTTTAACAAGACAAGACCTGTAAAACCTATAGGACCCTAAGCGGTCGGATCCTTCTTATGTAAGGACCCCAAAAAAAGGTACCCCGAATTTTCGGAAACTCTAACGCTTATAGTCCCCCTTTAAAGGAACCCTTATAGTCCCCCTTTAAAGGAACCCTAAGGTACCCCGAATTTTCGGAAACTCCGACATGACTACCCTAAACCCTAAACCGTATTGGGTACCGGAAGAGGGAGTCTCAGCTCACCAAAGGTTCCAATGGTACCTTTATCGTAGATTTAGGGTTTAGGGTTTAGGGGTTTAGGGTTTATAATTACTGTGGAGTTAGCTCCCAAAACACTGGGCATCAAAATGGCCGAAGAGCCTTACATGGGCATTAGTAAAAGGTACCGTACTTGGGGCAATGCGGTTAAGTAGGGTTTAGCTTGCATTTAGGGCTGATTGTACTATCGAGCTTGGCAAACCCCCGTGTTCGCCTCAGCCATGGTGTAGCAGGCCGCCAGCAGGCTAATAAACACCAGCTCCTGATGCATCACAACGATACGCTGAGGGCTTCTTTCTTCAGGAATAAAACCTAAACCAGTAATCCCCTCGAGCACAACACAAGTAGAAGCCATAAAGTTGGAAACCGGATTAAGGCCAAATAGTGCTTGGATTCCCTATACATTACTCTTAAGGATTGAGTCTATTGGGTTTCCAACTTTTGGGCTTCTACTGTACTGCGAACCATAGTCAAGACCCATGTCTCCAATGAAGTACGATCTTCAATTGACGGGTGTTGAAATCTCGGGCAGATCCGGTGAGCTTGTTGTTGAAGCTCCGGAACGCTAGCTTAACATAGAAATTTCTAGCCGTAAGCCGTAAGATACGGGCTCATCTCGCGTCCATATTGAGGTCGCTTACTATTCGAGACTCCCACATCCAGCAAACCCTGGATACTGACCCCCACTTAGTAACAGTCGGATAGTATTAGTATCTATAACGTACGGAAAACAGGGCCTTTATTGTAACTCTTATATGTTTGACGGTTACTGTGGGTGGTGGGGCGAGGCACCGAGTACACCCTCTACCTTAACTCCCAATAGCATACCTTTTAAAGGACTTACATACGGAAATCATAGTGAGGAATCCGAAAAAGGAAGGTTTCATAGGGTCCAGGTAAGCCCTAAACCCTAAACCCCTAAACCCCGAAAAAAAGCAAACCCCCAGCAAGAGCAACACAGAACCCCGCCAAGCCCCATCTTTTCCCAAGTACCGACCAGGACACCCCAAGGGCCTTTTAACGGAGTCCTTACGGCCCGTCATAGTGGGGGTATTTGAGGTACATTAGAGGGTAGTTGGGGTCTAGGGAGGGTCCTAGTGCTGTTATAGTAGATACTTGGGCCCTGAACGCTGTACCTGAATAGTGATGAAATACTCTACTTTAGGGCCAATCACATATTCGTATGCAGCCTAAGTTTAAAGTTTAAAGGGTTGTACATGTGCCCATGTAGAATCTAGACACAAGAGTGACCTAGGAATAGAAGGGGTGCCCTTTTTGCTTTAAAGGGTGTTATAAAGGAACCTATACCCTAAACAAAAATAAGGGCCTACTCTGTGTCCTAGGAATCTAGATGGTGTCCTCAAAAGGATTCCTTTTCTGATTGAGTGCTCCAGGGTCGGAATTTCAGTTTATCCCCCCCCTGCAAAGTCAAACCCTAAGCTTCCAAACCCTATCTGAACACCGAATGAACCTACATTTTCAAGGGCTTATATGAAGAAATCATGATAAGGAACCCTAAAAAGGTAGGTAATTCAGGGTCAAGGTGAACCCTCAACCCTAAATCCTCAACCCTAAACCTTCTACCCTTAACTTGAACCCTAGACTTAAACCCTAAGCCCTAAACGCTACACCCTACACCGTTAACTCTTAAACCCTAAACTCCTACATCCTGAACCCTAAACCACGAACCCTAAACCCCTAAACCCCAAACACCTGAACCCCGACACCCTAAACCCTAAACTGAGGACCAGCAGAGATTCGATGCCAAGACCCGAAACTTGTGCAACCCTGCACCAGGACCCCGCAAGCACCCACTATTGAGAGGTTCCTTTTTCTGGGGCTCCAAAAAGCCCAAATGTTCCTTTTAAGGGATCCAAAAGGGTTCCTTTAAGAGTTCCTTCAAAGGGGATCTATAAGGGGGTTCTATAAGGTGCCCTTTACAGGGAGGTAGGTAGTATTTGTAGAGTTCAGACTCTGGACCGCGAAGTAGGCACTGTTTGTGTCCTTGGAGACCTACGGTTTCAGATTTCCTTAAGGGCATCTACCTTGCTTTATGAAGGGATTATTTCAAGGCTCCCTAAAGGGATCTGTCGGATTTTATTATAAGGGGGTTATACAGTTTTCATGGCTTTGGGAGTAGATCCCTTAGCGGAGCCCTTATGGTCTGTAGTAGAGGACATTTAGACTATAATCGAGGGTAGTGGGGCAAGCTCCCTGAACACCTTGTTAACCCCACTGAACCGAAGGAATCTGAGCCAGGGCACCAGCCAATGCAACAGTGGCAGTGCCCGAGACCTGTTCAGCAGTTGGAAGGTTTGGTCAGGATTTACGCTTAGGCTCTAAGGACTCATATTTTAAGGCTTTTGGGCCCAAAGATCATACTATGTAAGGCTTTTGGGCGATTTTGAGCTAGGGTTAGGGTTTCGGGTTCAGTGTGTCTGCCAGGATGTAACAAGTTTCTATGGGGTTCACCCGTGTTCGTTGAGGTTTTCCGCTTGTTGAACGCAAAGGTGTAGGATTCAGGAGTCAGCATGCAACGTCTTAGCACTGAGGGTTTGGGGTACTGAGCTTGGGCTCTACGGTATTGTCCAGAAAGAACTCGACGTACGGGGCTCAGGGAATTGCCCCTTGTATCGAAACTACAGCAGATTCCTCAAAACCCTGTAACCCTGAACCCTGGCAACTCTTTCTTTCAATTGGGTTTGTAAGCTACAGTAAATGGCCGGCCTCCCGAAGAAAAAGCGCGACATCACCGCTGCCACGACCAGCTTCCTTTGCTAGGCTCAAGTCAAAGGGCTTAGGCTTTCGGGTTTTAGCCTTCAGGGCTTTTGGCTTCAGGGCTCAAAGATTGAGTGTACGGTTTCTCGTTTAGAGCTTTAGGGTTTAGGGTGTACGGCGTGGGGTTGAGAGGTTCGGTTACGGTTTGCGCTTAAAGGGGTTGGGGACGGGCCAGGTCCCTGCAGACTAGATTCCTAGACCCTGGGAGGATCCACCGAGTAGATCAAAGTAGAGCCCTTTTAAGGGTTGTGTTTAGGGGTTCCTTTTAGGAGTTCCGTTTCCTTTTAAGGTGGTTTCTATACAGTATCTTTAGTGGTATAGGGTTCCAAATTAAGGGTCCACTTTCAGATCCCACCGGAGCTAACTCAAGCTGTGAGTTCAGCATGAAACTCCAACTTGAATGTGGTACACGCATTTCAGCCTCCTCCCACAAGAACAAGCTTGACACGAAAATCATTGAGTCAGACCCGTCTGCAGCGGTCCGTTGCACATTCCAGGCTGCGTGATGTAATTATGGCCAGATTCAGGATTTATAGGGCTTACAGTTTAGGGGGTTTAGGACATCAGGTCGGAAGCACCACCTCAATATTCAAAGTCTGTGCAAAGTAGAAGTAGGGGCAGTGCATCCGAAGACCTTCAAAGATGCAACGGACTTGGGTTTATAGTAGAAGCCAGATAGTTGGAACATCACTATCCTCATGCCCTAAAGGCAAAGTATAAGGGATCCTAGTGCAGATCCTCCTAAAGCCATGTTCCAACTTTCTACCTACAGACATACTTTGATGGCTAGCATTGTGTATGTAGACACGCAGCTACCCTGGCTGTTTTAGCCTAACGTATGTGGAAAGGGAGACACCCACCGCGCGCACACACACACAGATGCATCGTAATGATGCATACTTGGAGGTTCATGGGGCTTAGTATATAAGTACAGTTATAGGTACCTTAACAAGGGCCATAAGTAATTCTAAGTATAGTTACCTTACTTATAACCTTGTTACTGATCCCATGATCCTTCAAGTAGTAATAATCCTTCGCGGTTCCATGACATACCGTAGACATGAACAAAAGCAACTTTCAAGCCCCTGGAACCTCCAGTTCTGCTCATTTAAAGCAAACCTTGCACGGAGCCATCACCATAAGAAAACCTGAACCCCGAACTGCTAGTTGAACTCCCAAACTTTCAACCCTAAACTCTAAACGCTAAATCCTAAACCCTAAAACCCTACACCCCTAAACTCTAAACCCTACATCCCTATAAACTCTTACAAGAGCCTAAACACCCCCACACCCCAAACCTGAAAGCCGGGTTCAAAAGCCAGCGGCATGTTGGCGATCACGACGTAAACGGGACCCGAGGCCTAGCAGTCTGCGCACATTAAGCTCCCAAAGAACCCAATACCCCTTAATTGAGGAATATGGCTTAAATTACCTAGGGCTTCATGTTATGATTTGAAACATATTCCGTAATTAAGGTCCAATACCCCTTAAAGAATATGGCTTAACTTATATAGGGATTCATATTATGATTTAAGATGTATTCCCTAATTAAGGAATAAAGCTTAAAATATATAGGGCTTCATATTATGATTTAAGATATATTCCTTAATTGAGGGGTATTGGGCTCTCTGGGCTTATAAGGTTTAGGGTTACTTAAGGGTTCCTTTAAGGGATTTATCTCGGGTTCTTATAAGGGTTACTATAAGGGATCTATAGGCTCTAAGGTTTAGGGTTTAGGGGTATTTAGGGTTTAAGGGTTTAGGGTTTGGGGCGAAGGGGTTTAGGGCTCAGGGTTTGGGGTTTACGGTTTAGGGGTGTGGAGTCTGGGGTTTAGAGTTGGGGGTTTTAGGTATCTTGTTTGAGAGTGAGGCCTCTTTTGGAGGATACAAGAAGGGGATCCTCACTTAGCGAATGGAGGAGCCCTGCGCAGAGGCTCATAATGTTGCCTAGGAAGAAGCCCTACAAAAGGGTAGGGTATGAGCCTACAGGTAGGGTAGGGTAGGGTCTGGCAGTCCTCAACCAGTTGCTTCAAGGGTTCCTTCGAAGGCTCTAGAAGGGTGGCTGTCGGGACCTCGGCACCTACCAGCACCCCCCAAGGTACAGGACAGCACTACTTAAGAACACATTGGATTAAGAAAATGAGAGTCTCGCGGGGGCTCGGGAAGGCCTGTGCAAGCAAGTATTATAATAAGAAAAAATCAGAAAACCAGAGTACCCTGGCCTGGGGGTCCTTTTGCAAGGTGAAAACACACCCAACCGAACCTGAAACACAACCATGAAACTTTTCATAGGGATCCTTAGAGGACTATATTTCCTTAAATAGGCCTTATTAGTCCTTATTATGGGCCTTAAGGCCCCCTACCCCCCCTCCCCCTACACCCCTAAGGATCCCTATGAACTTTGGACCTCAGACTCAAACCCCTAACTGCCCTAACTGCCCCAACTTGCCTGTCTGATTCCGAATCTTCTGAACCTTTCGCGTCGACTACTGATACTGTTGCTTGTTTCTGACAGGAAGTCGCACTGCTTTCAGGTCCTCAGTCAAGCTTCAAGCTTGCCAACGAGAAGGTTTGAACGCCAGTTGCTCCACAGATGCGAGCAGTGTTGGCTTTCTCATCAGCAGCCTCTACGATACCAACCGCAAAGCGCCTTGCCTCGCACAGAGTGGCTTCGTCACTCAGCGACACGGATCGTCCCACCCATCATCTTGAGGCAAAGAGACAGGGTTTACTTCAAGCCGTTCTCCATTGCAACGGCTCAGTACCATCTGCCCGAACGCATGCAAGGTCTGTTGCCGTTGCCGCTTCTGCGAGGGCACTTCATTGCGGGAAGCTCCGCCATCGGACGACACTATCTGCACATCATCGTCCTGAAGCAGGAGCCCTAGGGCCGATCCTGGTGGGTCCTCCATTGAGCCCACGTGGCCTCAATGAGAAAACACGGTTAAGAAAACCAGACTACCCTGACTCGCCGGATGCCCTGAACCTCACATTCACAAGCGGCCTCAACAATAAGAAAACCAGACTACCCTAACTTCTGAAATAATTTTCTTATCCAGCGCTACCACTGTACCTTTTAATAGAGCCCTTATATGGTCCTTCACAGAGGTTTGACCCTGAACCCTTTGTGAACCATAAACTTTAACCTGAAAACCAAGAAGGCTGGCCTTCTGCACGGAGCGCAGAGTCAGCAACTCGCCCACGGCGTAGATGAGACCAAGCGGCAACATCTTCCAGATCAGGCTGGAATCCTTGATTCTCGTTACCGTCCCTTTAAGGGTTCCTTTAAGTGTTCCTTTAAGGGTTCCTTTAAGGGTTCTTTTACAGGGTTATATAAGGTTTCTATAGGGTTCAGGGTATAAGTGTCCATGGTACCCGAATAGTATGACGGTTAGGGTCCCTGTACTCGAAGCATGCCTATAAAGGGCTTGTATGAGATTTGTTCGGGTTGCTGGGGCTGTGCAGTTGTATAGGGTTTACAGTAGAGTTTTGAATCTTGCAGGCTCCTTGTACCTATGTGGCAACCCTCAACCCTATCAACCCTAAACACAAACCCTATACTTGGAGGTTCATGGGACTTGGTAAGTACAGTTATAAGTACCTTAACTGGGGTTATAACCAATGGTAAGTATAGTTACCTTATTTTTAACCCCAGTTACTGAGCTCCCCTCGATTGTAGTTTGACTGGGTATGTACCCTGAACTCCACCTCCTCTAGTAGGGACCAAAGTAACCAATCCCCCCAGAGTCTCATAGGCTCCATCATATATACTACCACTATGGAATTAGGTCCCGAAACCCAGGGTATCAAAATAGCCCAAAAGCCTTATGTCGTATGGCCTTCGGGCCCAAAAGCCTTAATATATGAGTCCTTGGAGCCCTAGGGAAAGGGAAAGACCATCCTTGTGTGGCTTTAGGGACCTGATTCCGCAATCTTGGATCACTCGGTTTAGCCCTAAACCCTAAACTGATGCCCAGGGCTACTGGGTTAGCTGGGGGTTGGAGAAGGTTCAGGGCTAAGCAGGGTTTTAGGGCTCATGCAGGGTTCAATTTCAAGGCTAAACCCAAAACCCTAAACCGCAGGGCCGTCTGAAATGGTGTCAGCAGATCGTGCAGCAGTGCAGCAGAGCGTTTGAACGCTGATCGGTTTCGAATTTACATTAAGCGTCCATGTACCCTATAACACAACACACACACACTTTGGCCTTAAAGTAATCCCTCTATATCTACATCTATATATATATATATACATATATATATATATATGTATAGATACGTCTCCTACTACATGGACATGGGCACATGGGCCCTTGGGGAAGGCTCTTCCAGATCTTCGTCTGAAGCTCTCTAGACACCAGCAACACGAAACCTAAAACCCAACTTAATCTCAGGGTGTAAATACATCAGAGACCCAAGACCATCGCAACCAAAGTCTTATACTAAACCACTACACCGGCGCAGCCAGGATCTCCCCAAGTGCCCGTTAATACAGCCCCTCAAGGTCCTTCATAGCGGGTCTTTAGGGTATAACACCCTGAGGACCAAATGACCCTTAACAGCAAGGGCGTGTATATATATATATATATATATATATATATATACAGGGTTCATTTCGTCCCCAAGATAGAATAGGGTAGTGGGAGGAGGGGGTCTCGGAAGACCTGAGAAGCTCGTAATCCACTCAGCAGACGAGCTCGCCATGATACTCGCGTGTAATGTGGGTGGTTGTCAACATTTTTGGATACCCTAAAAAAGTAGGTGCCGTATTATAATAAGGACCCAGAGAGGGAGCATAATTTTGACGACCACCCATGTAGGAACCCTAAGGCGATACAAGAAGTAAATTAGCAAACTCTTTGTATTACAAAGAGGTGATGAATTATGTAGGAACCATAACCCCAGGCATAAAAGGACTCATATATTGAGGCTTTTGGGCCCAAAGATCATAGTATATAAGGCTTTTGGGCGATGTTGATGCCCAGGGTAAGGCGATACAAGAAGTGACTGAGTAAACTCTTGCATTACAAAAATCCCAGGCAAGACCAGCGCTAAAGTAAGTCAAAGCTTCTGTGAAGAGCTGAGGCAGACCAACCCGCCTGCTTGGAAGGACAGGGGACTTAGTAAGTAGGTTATAAGTAGAGTTGTAAGTACCCTGAATGGAGTTACCTCAATTATAACCCTACTTATAACCTACTTACTAAGTCCCTAAACCCTAAACCCCATAGATCCCTTTTAAGGAACCCCTATAGATCCCTTTAAGGAGCCCTTACTAAGTCCCCTGCCCTTCCAAGTGGTGTTGAGATGGGCTCGGAGTTCGGGGCTCAAGGCAAGGGTTCTTTGGGCTGAGAGGCTTTCTTTTTTAAGGCTGAGAGGCTTTAGGGGTTTAGGGTTTAAGGTTCAGGGTTTAGGGTTTAGGGTTTACCCTAAAAGGGTTTAGGGTTTACCCTAAAAGGGTTTAGGGTTTAGGGTTTAGGTTTTAGGGTTTAGGGTTTTGGGCCGAGAGGCTTTAAAGGGAACTCCAGAAAGTTGGAATATGGATTAATGGTAGGATCCCCTATAATTTACCTTGAAGGGGTTACGATAATGATATTCCAACTTTCTGGCTTCTACTGTAGGGTTTAGGGTTTAAGGTTCAGGGTAGGGTTTAGGGTCTAAGGGTTTTGGGCAGAGGGGCTTTAGGGTTAGGGTGTTCAGGGCTTTTGACTTTGGAGGTTTACAATAAAACTGGAGTTCAGGGCGTGGGGTGGATCGGTCCAGCAGAATACCGCAGTATCTGAAAACCCTTTCGCAAGCAAGACACCTTCAAATCTTTAAACACACCTCGAGCTCACCTTTGGGTGAAGAGTCTTCAGAATCTGTTACAGGGTCGGGGTGGGGGGGGGGGTTAGGATTTAGGGCAGGTTTGGAGGGTGAGCTGCAGCACAATGATACAAAAGCTGAAACTATATATTCTTACCAGTACCACATGTTCAGACCTCGCCGTCCTGGGTTCTCATGGGCTAGCCAAGGATTTGGGAGAGACAGAGAGAGAGCCAGAGAAAAAGACAAAGAGAGAGAGAGAGAGAGAGAGCGAGACAGAGAGAAAGACAGAGAGAGAGAGAGAGAGAGAAAGATAAACAAAAACAGAAAAAGAGCAAACCGCTGAACGCTGAACCCTCACTATAAAACCTCACGAAGAACCCAAAGCCCTAAAACCCTAGTACCCTCTAGAATCCTCTAGAAGCCTTAGAGGAACTGTAAGCAAAAAGGCCCCCAGCAAATTGAGCAGGGTCGCAACTGAACGGCCAGCAAGGCCAGAGCAAGCTGAAGTGCATCGTTGACCTGAGGCTTTGTGGTCTCGGGTGTGTAGGTTTTGCTGTTTGAAGGGCCGTTTTCCGTCTGCAGTGTCTGCGTCGGAAGTCTCCTGAGGATACCGGCATGGGTTGGTGTGTATAGGGTTGAGGGCCAGGGGCTGCAACTAAGCAGGACTAGATGGCTTTCATGAGGGTTCCGTCAACTGTGTCTACTTCTGTTCTATTCAAGCTTAGATATTAATGTCTGGAAGTGGTGTTTTCGAATTGTCAATAACATATTGGCCGCTGATACGTACCTGTATCCCCAAACCCTACAAAATAGTAGGTTATGACCCCTTAATTAGAGGGCCTGACCCTTAAAGCGGCAGGTTTTTGGATCCACAGGTACTGAAGCAAGTTTTGAGGTCCTGAAGGTGGCACAGCCAAAACTTCTGTATTTTCTGTGTAGCCCTCACTACCCCAATCTTCCACTATCCCCTAAGGAATATGCCTTCAATTATTTAGTGGTTAGTTAGGATGGCTACTACGATTCAGGTGCACTCCTTACTTCGACGATTTTGGAAGACCTGAAAGCCTTATATACTAAAGGTGAAACATCAGGTCCAAGCGGCCAAGACAACGCTGACTGGGCTGAAGGGGAAGGACCTGCGCTCCTGGGACTAAGGATTTTAAGATTTCTTTTGTAAGGACTATTTGTTTTAGGGTTTAGGGCGGGCTGAGGGTTGAGGGCTTAGTTATGGTTGAGGGTTTCGGGTTTAGGCGGTTTGAGGTGTATTCCTGCGATAGGGTTTAGGGGTCCTACCGGGGGTACCATAGGGATTCGGGCCCAAGTAGGAATCGTTAGCAAGACGCAGGCTTCGTTGAGCGTAGATCTAAGGGACCCTGCTTAGAGAACTACCCTTATCCTTTTTTCTTACGGCCCCTACATTAACATAGGGACCCTTGGAAAAGGTAGGGGGCAGGGGGGTAGGGGACTATACTTCCTTAAATAGGCCTTGCTAGGGTTAGAAGTATGGGCCCCTAATATGGACCCTTAGGCCCTTTTGAGGGAGTTCTAGGGACCCTTAGGAGTCTGTCTAGGGTATATAGTAGGTATTTAGGGATCCCGAGGTTAAGGGCCCATACCAGGGGCCCCTGGTTTTAACCGTTGATCAGAGCACCATAGGGTTTAGGGTTTAAGGTTTAGCTAGCGGGTTCGGTTCCAATGGTGCGTTTTTGGGGGTTTCACTGCTTACTGAGGCCAGGACTTGTCGTGCATGCTACGGAAAGTGCTTGAAATGCCGTTATTTGCAGGTGTTCGCAGTAGTGGCCTTGTGTGCTTAGGCTTTCTAAACAAAGCATAGAAAGGACTCCGCAAGACCAAACGCGCTATGCGCGTTTGGCAGCAATGTTTGCCGCATTTCTGCTTGTTTTCTGGGGTGGGGATGGGGTGGGGGGGGGGGTGTGATTTCGCCATGTCGTCTCTTTCACCTGGCTCCGCCTGAAATGAGGCAAAAAGCTTTCGGCTTCTCAAAATGGATATGACAAAACGTTCGATGAAGCTGTAGGCATGAGGGTTTCCGCTTGAAAAGGGGTTATGAGAAAACGTTGGATGAAGCTGTAAGCATGAAGGTTTCCGCTTGAAAAAAGGGTTTAGGGATATGACATGACAAAACATTCGATGAAGCTGTAGGCATGAAGGTTTCCGCTGGTATGGGGTTTGTGTGGCTTCCGGCTGTGCGCACAAAAGAGTCTGCAAGTCAGCAGAGACAGGATGTTCTTACTTCTTTTGGGTCCCAAAAGACGTCACACGGAAGTCGATGCACTGGAAACTCCGTTGCGAAGTTGCCAGGAGACATCCGCTCGCAACTCACGCACAATCCTCTGCACGTTCTGTGGCAAGACAGACATGTCACCTTGGAATCTAGACGCATGCCAGCAGCCACGACCCTGCCCGACTCGCTCAAAGAAAAGCTTGCAGCGTAAAGTCACAAAGCCACGGGTTGGCCCTGTCGTGTGCGCAACAGGAACACGAGGCCTATTAAAGTTCATCACATGTCTGCGTGAAATTCAACTCATTTGCTTATGAAGTCTGCATGTAATTGCTTCCAGCAACAAGTCTGAGAAGCCGCAAGAACCCTTCATCTCATGAATGGGCAGCTCGAGCTAACTTGTGAACCCAGCCTCAAGGCATTCAGTTGCAGGGTTGGGGCTTACAATGGCAACTCAAGTGAAAACCGTGAACTGACTGCAATCTACCTGAACATAATCTTGTCAAAACCTTTGTCGTCCCCTGAAACAAAAACACGAAACCCCGAAAAAACCGAGTCGAAACCACTCTTGGAAGTGAACCCGCAGGGAAGGTTTAGGGTTTTGGGTAATAGACGATCCAGCGGCTACGAGGGCAAATTGTTGCTAACGGCCAACGACTGAGACATCTGTTTTGCGGTTCACGATAACAATTGAGCCCTCTAGATTGGGGCTCACGGTTTGGTACCCGAGGCTCACACACGCTCCATGTACCCATATAGTCATATTGGGCCTTGAAGTACCTTTATAGGGACCCCTTTGAGGCTTCAGTATCCGCTATAAAGGTACATGGAGCCTTTGGGACAGGGTTGAAGGCTCAGTGTGCAGGAGGCTTTGCAAGGCTTGACAGCAGGGTTTAGTGTTGAGGAAATGGCATCGTACCGTGTCTAGATCATTGTTGGGATAGGATTACAAATGTATATTGTTATTCCTTACTGGGTCTAAGTATCCATAGAACTGTAAAATGCTACCCAGCTATGACAAAGGTGTTAGAAGTTGACCAAGAGTTACGATGAAGCAAACCCATGAAGGCCGCAGCATATGCTGCACAGCCACATACTGCTGGAACTTCTCCCTAAACCCCGAACCGTAAACCCTGAACCCTAAGCTCTGAACCGTCTTTAAAATACGGCCCTCAAGTACATCGGCTCGAAAAGGAAGCATCCAGGAGTTGGAGTTGACGCTGGGGCCCATGTACCCACATGCACATAAAAAGGGGTTCCTTTAAGGGGTCCCCTTACAGGGTGTGCATAGGCTTCCGCCGGAACTTTCTTCAGAAAAATTCTCTGACGGTTTGGTGAGAGGTTGTTATACTATTATACATACTCTGAACCCCAACCCAACCGCATGCAGTGACATGCCGTGAAACTGCTGGGTTAGCGGCTCTTCGTTTGCCCTAACATTATTCAAAGTATACGACAATCTAGAAGGCAGTTTTGCAAGCAGAAAAGCCTTTTGATACCTTGAGAGCCACAAAGTCAAACGTGCCCTGAGAAGACAATAAGGAAAATTATCAATAATTTCAAATCGATACCGTTACCCACTTCGATTTTCGAAAAGAGGCAACGGTCCCTAAGGGATCCTCAGGGGCCATGCACCTTTGTATACACAAAGAGCAGAATCTGCTTTCGAGGGTTTAGTTTCAAGGGCTTGCTCCAACCTTAACCCCCCGAAATCCGAAACATAAACCCTGAACCTCAACCTTGTTTTCTCACTTTCCTCCGTGTGATGCACCGAGATCTCGCGCTCGAGTGCCGTCTTGGACCAGTCCAGAAGCGTCGGGTAGAAGGCACCAACCAGCTGAGCAGATCGTTTTGGGGGTAGACGCAGATCACGGTTTAGGCTTTGGTGCAGGAGTTTCGACGGCACCAACATACTAGCTGTTTTTCGGGAGTAACACAACCCACGGTTTAGGCTTGAAGGCACCAACCAATGGTTTGTCGGGAGTAACACAACCTACAGGTCCTGCTTTATTTGTAGGACTGATGAAGGCACCAACCAGGTGAGCTTACAGTAAAGCCCATAAAGTTGGAAACCGGATTAAGGCCAAATAGTGCTGGGATTCCCTATATATGCTCTTAAGGATTGAGGCCATTGGGTTTCCAACTTTTGGGCTTCTACCGTATCTTTCCTAGGGTCTAACATGGTGTACGGTTTAGAGAGTTGGGCTTCAGGGCCTTGGGGTTTGGCGGTTTATAGGAATTGGTTTTGTTTTTCGGATATCGAACTGAACCTTTTCGAAGTAAAACCTCCTTACAGCTCCGATAGCCATAATAATGTAGGAACCTCATTAAGAAACCCTGGCCCTATAACCCCCAAACTAACAAATAGTAGGATCCATATAAGGAACTCGTATAAAGAGTCGGGGATACTCAGGGTTTGTTAATCAGCTCAGATTCCTACAGCTTAAAGCCCCTAAGACTAAGTTTTGGAATGAGAACTGAAGTTTTGCAGACTCACTCTGGTTAGCTGGGCTTCAATGTGAGCTCGAAAACATCCCTCGGGTTGGCCAAGCATCTAAGCACCTATGACTATGACCGCTGCCTCAGCGCTGCTTCAAAGGGCCGGGCTCTTCGGGTATGCCTACGCTCCCAACCCATAACCTAAAACTCTAAAACCTTGGACCAGCCTCAACGGCCATGCTGGTAACCATATGGCACTAGTACAGTATGCACTATGAGCCAGGGGAGCAGGATAAACCCGTAGCCGTAGACCCCGAAAGATCTAGCTGATCTCAGCGTCTTTCACCCCGATCTGCTCAAGCATGCGCGGCATCGAAGCCAGAAGCAGATCAAGCCTCGTCAAGTGATTCAGTATTGGCGTACCGCGGTCCCCTGATTCGCGGATCATGTCCTTAACGAGTGCTGTGATTGCCTGGATGAATCCGGCCTCGATACCACGTTCCTCCTTGATGCGGTCAGTGATGGTCTTCTCTAGCCAGGGCCTGCTCGTGCCTGTCTTCAGGCAATTGGCAACTTTGCATAACACGACAACAGTTGTGCTTTCAGCTCTGGCGCGGATTTCCCTGGCAGACGACCCATCGAACAAGCCCAAATCCATGCCCGCCATAAAAACAAAGGATCGCATTCGCTTCCCCACTCGACGAGCAAGCTCCTCCCAACTAAACCCTGCAGCCATCGCCCCTCTATGTATCCTGTCCCTGAGGGTTCATATGCGTACCTGAACAGTACAGACGTTGGCAATGCAAGGGTTCCTACGTAAGTAATTCAGGGTCAAAGCATGTATTGCACAGGTATGGCAACATGGACCCTTACACCCTGAACACAAAGCCCAAGTGCCAGGACAAAACACGAAGGTGAATTCTAAAACCATAGGACCCTGAGCATAGGCTAGTCAGTGGCTAGTCAATACAGAGGCCCAGATGATCAGAATGGGGTCTTGGGGCATAATTACCATACTAAAAGATCGATAAGAATGAACCTTGCCGAATGGCATTTGCAAATTAGTTAGGCTGCTATGTCCTCTCTGAAGACTGCCAGGTTAAGTTGAAGCTGAACCTTACCTGAACTTCTAAAACCCTACCTGTTTCTAGCACTTCTACCGCGAAAACATTTGGAATCCTTAGCAGGTAGGTCCCTATAAGGCTAGTTCAGGTAAACCTTAATCCCTGAACTGAGGGCTGTGCAACACTAGACTAGCCGATAACCCTAAACCCGAACCCTTGAAGCCCTAAACCCTTAAAAACCCTAATCTACGAGCCATAGACCGTGGCCAAGCAGCACAACAAAGAATGCAAAGGAAGGCTTCCCTGGGTTCCGAGTTAAGGGTCCGCAGAGGGCCCAACATTCAGGTACGTGGGCTGAGCGTAAGAGTTTTGTCGGGAAATATTTTAGTTTGGAGACTATGGGCTGGACCCGTGGGGTTTAGCTTATGAAGTCCGGAGGAACGGTTTCGGGGTGTACTTAAAGTACAGTTCTAGGTACCGAAACTGGGGACACATGTAATTGCAAGTATAGTGACCTTCTTTATCACCTAGTTACTAAGTCGTATGAACCTTTAAGTAGAGTCTGGGGTTGTTGTTTTCGGGAAGTCCCAGATGAAGGATTCAGGGACCAGAGGATTTTGTGGAGTTTGGGTTGCAGGATCTCAATCAGGGTTGAGGAACTTAGGCTTATGCATGTGGTGGTGCGAATTTAGGGTTTAGGATGCAGGTTGAGGGCTTGAGGATGTTGAGATGAGTGTTTATGTCAGGAGGATTCCGTTTGAGGTCTAGAATTCAGGCTTGTTTGTTTTGCAGTGTCGTTCCTTTAACACCAGTCTGCTCGATTTGACATGTCCCATGCGTGTTTCTCCTGAAAGATTTGCTCGTCGTCACGGTCGGTCAGTCTGAACAGAGTTGAGAACATCACTAAATCTGCCATGTACTTGGCAACATGTTGGAAATCCCTCGATATGGGAGTTTCCGAAAATGGGAGACCCTAATATAGTACCCTAAATAGTAGGTTCCTTAGTGTAATGACCCCATAAAAGGTACCCCTAATTTTCGGAAACTCCCATATCAATGTATGCACCACCTGACGAGTTTGGAGTTTGGAAGTCTGTCAAAAAGCTCGAAAGCCTCTCCCTATACTGAACTAAGAACCCTGGCAAAAATTATAATTTTAGCTGTCTCTTAGGGATTATAAAAACCAAAAATTAAAAAATATTTCTAAGTACCCCTAAGCTCCGGCCAGGCCACACAAGGAGTGCCTTTCTCGAGCGATCGCGCTTGGGCGAGGGCGACGTGGGATGAGCCATGGCCCCGAAGCTCTAAAGCCTGCGGATAAGCCCTGTACCTTTAACCCTACGGCATGCGTCTCACCGTACATGAAAAATACTTGAAGTTCGGATCCACCTACATGGTGCGGAGCTATGGGATCAGAGCTGGGGTTAGGGGCTTCTTCCGGTTCAGGTCTTTCCAGAAATCGGGTTGACGTGTTTCCCAGACCTCCACAAGAAGTTGCTTGTTTTTGTGACCAAAAAGATACGATGCCAAAATGCAAGGAGGCCCCAGAACGCTAGGATGAGAGACGTGTTGGTCGCAGATAATCCATGATCATATCCCGAGGACTTCAAGTATACAGGTGATGCCTAGTTGGGCTCTGACATCTCTAAATGGCACCTACAGCTCAGCAATAAACAACGGGGGTGCAGCGAGTGGAAACTTGCCCTCCCCTCCTCTCGGCAAGTCCACGACCTCAAGGCCAACAGATGCATAGCCGCAAAGACAAAAGAGCCTCAACTATGGGCATAGGGGGCTATCAAAACAGTACACCTATGTGAGGTTAGGGGGTACATAACGGTGCACACATGTGTGGACCATGAGTTCAAGCTCTGTCTCATGCCTGAACGACTGCCACCTCAGCTCGAAACTCCAAATGCAAGGCCCTCCAAACCTTAAACCCTAAAAGACCTCGCTTTTTAGGGCTCCTTGTCACGATTTCCCTGTATAAGTCCTTGAAAGGGTAGGGACTTTAGACTTCAAGTAAACCCTGTTTAGGGTTTAGGGTTTAGGGTTTAGGGTTTAGGGTTTAGGGTTTAGGGTTTAGGGGTTTAGGGTTTAGGGTTTAGGGTCTTCAACCCTACCTGGAGGATCATGGGACTACTTAAGTAAGGCCAAAACTAGTTAACTGGGGTTAAAAAGCAACTATACATGAGTATGGTGACCGTATTTGTGATCACTCCGCCCTAAGCCTAAACCCGAACCATGAAGCTATAAAGTATATACGCAGGTCGTAAAGTGCCTATATAGGAGCCCCTTCACAGCTTAAGTATATACTATACTATACTGCTACGTGGAGCCCCTGGTAAGCCCAAACCCTAACCAAACCTCATAGCATTGCGGGCTCGAAGCTTAATGGGCGAAGGCTTTTCTGCCGTTTCTCCCACACAAAGGCCGCAACCCTAAGGATCGGTGCACCCAAGTATTATGTAACTTAGTTGCTGAGTTCATATGCCCCAAAAAGTGTACACTTTTTGTTTTATAGTGGGTAGTAGTATCTCAAAAAGTGTAAAGTGTATCCACTCAGCTAGTAAGGTAGTATAGGTGGCGCAATGTCTTGAACAGTATTCCTCAACAAAGGTTCCTTGATCAAGCAAAAGTAGGACCAGGCTCTACCGAGGTAACTTGCAACCCGCAAGTACGGGACTTATAGCCTTGCTGACTAAGTTCCATGACCAATGAGTCAACTAAATGCCCAAACCCCTATACCCTGGAAACAACTTGTTAACGCCGTATACCTGTATTATATACCCCTTGACTTGATGGTAGTTGCGGCCAGATCAAGCCACCAGCCTCCACCAGTGCTTTTACCCAGCGAAGAAGGCTCTCGTCTGTCTCGGCCTATACATCAGGCGAACCACCCACGGGACCCACGGTTTCGGATTCATGTTTAGGGTTTACCAGGACCCCCTCAGTGCCCTTTAAAGGGCTCTGATATATCTCATTGAGAGATAATTTGGGGCTACAATAAAAGGTAGTTGGGGGGTCTAGGTAGGGTTTGGGGTTTCGGGTTCGTTGTGGTTTGCTGAAACCACCTTGAGAAGGCCTTCGGGTTGTGCCTCCGATTCCGGTCCCGGTTTGACAGGTTGTGCTTCCGTATGGTGCAAGGTATCTCTTACTCTTCCTGACTTAGACTTCATTGCAGTTTCTTTTCTTGGCTAGCCAACTTATAGCTAGGATCCTGTAGTATAGAACTGTCCACCCGGCAGCCCAGGAAAAGGTGGCTCCCTTTTTGGTCTTTGGTCTTATAAGGAACGACTGCAAAACGGGAAAACGTGCGGCCTGAGAGACCCAATTTGGAATTGTTGGGCTGGGCGAGGCTCGCTTGTCATGTGGGTGGTTGTGAATATTAGGCTCCAGTCAGAAGCTCTTGTCACATCGACCATGGACATGCAGCTTCCTGACATTTCGACTCCTATGCGCTATTGGCATCACCAACAAAACTGTGACCCCCAGTTGAATTGCTAGCAATGCAAGATCCGTGTCAAAGCACATCCCAACATCGAAAGTGACCCCTTCACCTATCCCTCCCTCCCAATGCAAATCGTTCCCAAACGGAATACAACAACTCTACACCCTAAACCCTGAAACCTAAGGACCTAAACAATAACCCTAAACCCCAAACCCCTAAACCCGAAAACTGGACCCTATAACCATCGCAACTAAGCCCACCAGCCAAGCCCCCAGAAAGTCCCGGAAAGCCTGGAGCATTTCCTTCCTCGAGCTGCCTTTGGGCACAAGGTGCTTTAGGGCTCATAGAGGCTAAGGGCTTAGGGTTTTCGGGTTTAGGGTTTAGGGGTGAAGACGGTTTACATGGGTTCAGGGTTCAGCGTGAATGGTTAGGCCGTAAGTGTCTCTTGTATTGCCGTTTTATGTGGCTGAGAGAGGGCTTTGGGCTCGCCTTTCTTCGTGCAAGGGATTCAAAACCCAGAGGGTCCAAGTACCCAAATAGTAGGGTTTTAGGTCCCAAAATCCATACTCTGAATGGTTTTTGGACCCTGAAACCCTACTATTTGGGAACTTGGACCCTTAGGGAAAGTTACAGCGAACCCAGACATTGAGAACATGGGACAAGAATGACGTGTGTCCTTTTGATTTGCTGGTACCTCGGACAAATAATTAATACAGGGGCCTCAATAACTAGAATAGGGTTTGGGGGCCCATTATGCCATATGTAAATATAAGAATAAGGAGCCCCAAAAATGGTTTAGGTTATTATTGAGGCCCCTATATTAAATCGGCTGACTGGCCAGTCCGACCAGCGGGAGCTTCATGTAGAGCATCTGGAGGAAGGTCTCCACATTGGAACCCAGAGGGTGCCTTTACACTACAATTATGGCCCCAAAGCCATGATGGGGATGGGGATGGTCTTTTCGAGCCTAATTCCATAATAGTAGTGTATATGGACCCTCTGGGGAAGGGTTCGAGAAGCCGTCCATACCTCCGTAGCCGTCCGACCGGAGACAACTGAGAAGGTTTTCTCACATGGGCGGTTGTCAAAAGTAGGGTCCCTTTTTGGGTCCCTAGTATAATACGGCACTTATTGTTTAGGGTACCCAAAAAAGGGACCATAATTTTGACAACCACCCACATGAAGCAGAGCACCTTCTTCGCATCATGACACGAGAGGGTCTCGGCCTTCTCCAACACTCTGCTTCGAGGTTCATGGGGCTTGGTAAGTACACTTATAAGTACCCTAAATGGGATTATTAATAAGCACATATAAGTGTAGTTACCTTAATTATGACCCTAGTAACTAGTCCCATGAGCCTCTAAGTGTACTCGGCATGCAATCGCATGCGGTTCTCAAAACAGCCAGAAGTTTTCCTTGACTAGGATACCCAGTAACCTAAGAATAAAAAGGCCTCTCTTTTTGGTATTGGGTAACTTTATAAGGTACCTAGGACTACAAAAAGGGAATAGGGGTACTACTGGGCATCCCAGTCCTTGACTGTTGGACAAACCCTTGCCGAACCCGCGCTCCACGGCCCACGCTGCTTTCCAGGTCGGTCCATCAAAGAGACCTAGACCTAAGAGTAACCTAGGAATGAAAAGGGTGCCCTTTTTGGTTTAAAGGTGGTTATAAGGGAACCTAAACCCAAAAAAAGGGAATAAGGGCCTACTCTAGGTCCTAGGACTATGGTTACAGTGCCTGTACTCTACCGTAACGAAATGCAAACAAACTGATGCAAAGGCCGAGCTCTATACTGTATGGGTACCATAGAGAAGCCTGAACAAATCCTAAAGGCTACCTATCAAAACTACAGTATCAAGTACACCTACGCCCGAAGCCCTAATTCTAGTATCATTTTCACCCTAAGCCCCAAACCCTAAACCTGTAAACGCTATAAGCCCTATAAACCCTATACGCCCTAACCCCTCAACCCCTAAACCATATAAACCCCCTAAACCCTATGAACCCTAAGCCCCAAACCCTAGTTTCATAGGATCCTTAAAGGGGGGTGGTTCAAGGGGGGAGGGTACAAGGAAACCTTAGGGGAACCTTAGGGAGTACTAGGGAGAGTTAGGGATCACTAGGCTATATACCCCCCTTGGACCCCCCTCCCTTAAGGATACTACAGTAGTTGCACATGGACTGATGCTACATGGACCCTACGGCTCCCTTTGGGCCGCCTAGAACCAGAATGGTTTAGGGGTTAGGGTTAGGGGTGTAGGGTTTAGGGGTGTAGGGTTTCGGGGTGTATGGTTTAGGGTTTAGGGGGTTAGGGTTTAGGGGTGTAGGGGTTGGGGTTCAGGGGTGTAAGGTTTAGGGTTTAGGGGGTTAGGCTTGCGGGTGTCGGGCTTCGGGTTTTACTTCGACCCTACAATCTAGTACCTTATTTGGATGCCCTATGTTATGGTCAGGATCCTGTACCAAAACCAGATACAACATTCTAGGATCTAGGTACTGTCTTAGGCTGTACCTGGACAGCACGGAACCTGCCTTTTTAGGGTTCCTTATTATGAATTCTTTAGATAAATCCCTAAAAAGGGTAGGGTATTTGGGGTTAAGGTAGGGCCCCCGTCATCTTGGAAAATCACACTCCTCAGAAGCCCAGACCTTCCAAAATCCCTTAATTAAGGAATGTACCTTAAATTATGATAGAATCCCTACTATGTACAAGGTCTATTCAATATTTAAAGGCTTTTGGAAGGTCTGGGAGGATCCCCCACCACCCGAAATCCTACAGCACTCCAACCCCCAAGCCGACCCTAAATTCGGTTTAGGGTTTAGGGTTTAGGTTTATAGGGTTTATGGCTAAATCCAAGTCTACCTGGTCCCTAAACCCAAACCTAACCGCTGCAGACCCTAGGCTCTTGAAAAGATTCCCAAACCCCAAACCCTAACCGGAAAAGACTTGATCCCGAAGCCTGGACCCTAGTCTCTCATGCAATCACACCCTAAACCCTAAAAAAGGGGTTCAGTGGGTAGGCCATAGCAGCAGACACCCGGTTCCTGAGTAGTCCCTTTATACAGTAGAAGCCAGAAAGTTGGAATATCATTATCATAACCCCTTTAAGGTAATTATAGGGGATCCTGCCATTATTCCATATTCCAACTTTCTGGAGTTCCCTTTATAAGAGGGGCACAGTGTTTTCCTACTATTCGGTTGCAATCAGGAGATCCCGAAATAAACAAAGCAAGAGGGTACTACTCAGGAACCTAGCATAGCGGAAAGGAGCCAGGACTCTGTTGCACCAGAAATTCTCGGACCCGGGGACCCGGAAAACAGTTTATAGGGTTTAGCGCTTCGAACTCACGGTTTAGGGTTTAGGGTTTAGAGGTTTAGGGTTTAAGGGTTTACATTTAGAACTGAGAACCCTGCGCAAGAAGCGTTTCTGCGATTCCTCGATTTCAAAGCACCTTCGCAGGGGTCAAGCTTTAGGATTCATGCTCGTTTAAGGTGTGGCGTTTAGGGCGTAGGGCTTGGGGTTTAGGGTAGCAGCTAAACCTTTCTTTCTACAGGGCTTACCCCGAATTAGGGGTCCATGGTTTGTTCACGCTTCTTTAAGTCTTTTTTGAAGGCAGAGTATTGTGTTTGTTTACGTTTGTTTTCGGATTACGTGTCTAAGGCTCAGTCTATATTTGTATAGGGTTTAGTTGAGGTTATTTCTCTGGGTATTTTTGGGTCAGTGTGTGTATATATATATATATATATATATATATGTATCTATTGCTACATGGACCCATAGAGTCAGGTTTCTGCTAGGGATCTCAGACTGAGGCTTCGGGTTTATAGCCCCCCCCCCCCCCCCCGCGACCCCCAACTCCCGAAGGTTCCACACGTGATACATCAGGGTGTTTTTGTTACGAAACGGGCTTTGCAGGTACATGTTCGCTATGATGTACGGGCGCCTCTATAGTGGAGTTTATCATAGAATCTGTCCATGGAATAAGCAGGGGATACTGCACTAATACATAAAACATCTTCGTGCGAACCGATGTAGCAGCATTTCGGACTCAGGGCGCTAGGATTTTTCCAGTGCCTCAATCGGAAACAGTTGACCCTTTGCCTCAACAGCAGTTTTCAGGTTTATCTGCATCCGCAAACCGCAGGGAATAGGAGGTCATGACCCATTACTAAAGGTTTTCTACAATGCCAACACAAGGTGTTCGGATTCATAACTGTTATTCCAAGGGTAAAAGGAGGGACCCTTAATACGGACCCCTAGGTATATACCCTCAATATAGCTATGATATACCCATTATATAGCCCATTATAGGGACCCAGGTGTCCCCATGAAGGGTCCTTCCTTTTCCCCTTTGCCCAACCTTAATCAGGTTCCTACAGTATGATAGTACCCTTATAGACCGCTTATAGTAACCCCATATAAATCCCTTTAAAGGAACCCTAATAAAGGCCCTAGGATCCCTCCTTTTCCCCTTTGAACTGAGGGCTGCTAAGGTCTAGGGACTCGAGGGCTTCAGGGTTTAGGGATAAGGCTTTACTTGGAGGCCCTGTTGACTTAGTAAGTAGGGTTAGTAAGGTGGGTTCTGGGGATTATAATAGGGTTCCTGGGGGATACTAAGTAGACTTACTAAGTCAACAGGGCCTCCAAGTAGGGTTGAGGGTTAGGGATCCTTACCCTTAGGCTCTAAGGACTCATATTTTAAGGCTTTTGGGCCTAAAGACCATATTATATGAGGCTTTTGGGCCATTTTGAGCCTTAGGGTTAAGGGTTCCTTTTACGGTTCCGTTTAGAAGGGTTCTTAGGGTAACCCCTGAAAATTATCGGGGATATATCCATCGAGGTAACCGGCATAGCGACTCGAGCTTTTACGGTGCGTCGCTTGGGAATTTCATGGATCAGGCTTCCCTAAGGCTCAAAATAGCCCAAAAGCCTTGTATAGTATGGTCTTTGGGCCCAGAAGCCTTAAAATATGAGTCCTTAGAGCCTAAGGGTTTAGGGCTTGGGGTTTAGGGCCTTCTAGCCCTAATTAAACCCAAAACCCTCAACCCGGCCTTCTAGGGTTTAGGGTTTTCGGCTTGGGGCTTCTCAAGGTTCACGGTTTAAAGTTTAGGGTTTAGGGTTTAGAGTTTAGGGCCTTTAAGGCGCAGGATTTTGTGCAGAGTTTGCGCAGCTAAAGTCGGGAGTTTGGAGGTTTGGGCTCTATCCCTAAGGGTCCATGTACCCCAATACGGATGATGATATAAATCCTGTATTACCCACAATAAGGAATATACCATAATTCCCATAGTTTAGGGTCCTGAAGGTCATGCAGGATTTATATCATCAACAGTGGCACTTAAAGTAGTCCCCATATAGGTACTGTGGGGCCAAAGTATATACTATTTGGGTACATGGACTCTGAGGGTATCGTCTCTAACGTTTAAGCTTCGGGGTTTAGGGCTTCTGGCTTGGCCACTAGACTGTACAGGAATCCATTTCAAGCTTGTGTGCTGCATAGGTGCTTGGACTCCCAGACCGTAAAATCCCAGACCTTCCAAAATCCCTTAAATAGCGAATGTACCTTAAATTATGATAGAACCCCTAATATGAATTAAGGTGCATTCTTTAATTAAGGGATTTTGCAAGGTCTGGGATCTTACAGCATCCGTTTTGCGTTTCAAGGCACCCGTTACATGAACCCTTTGTATGGGCACTTATGGGATACTTAGAGGTTCATGGGACTTAGTAACTAGGGTTATAATTAGGGCAACTATGCACTTATATGTACGTAATACCCACTTATAGCTGTACTATCTAAGTCCCATGAACCTCCGAGTAGACCCTAAACCCTAAACCCTATAGATCCCTTTCAGGAACCCTATAGATCCCTTTAAGGAGCCTTTTAAGGAGCCCTTTACTAAGTGTAGGGCTTTGGGCTTGGGGTTTAGCCTGGTACTCGCGAGGGTCGAAGTTCTTGTCTTCAGGATATCGCTAGGACACATCGTCCTTCTGCGTGGAGCCGAAAATCTAGGAACCTTTTTTTAGAGGGTTAGGCGGCTTCATAATTTTGGGGTCATAGCATACAACTTTGTGGAGTTTGCTGCTACCCGTAATGATGAAAATGCACAAACCCCCCTTCACATATCCATTCCAGTGTTTTTCTTCAGATATCCTAGTGTTTATTGCTGTAAATATAAAACTGCAAAACACAAACACAACGGCTAACACCTCATTCAGTTGTTGAAGCACTCCAATTCCCAAAGGCTCCATGTACCATTATAGTAGATACTTGAGCCTTAAATGGGTCCCTATGTGGGTACTTTAAGGCCTAAGTATATACTATATGGGCACATGGAGCCTTAGGGATTAGCATGCAACCGGAGCTCAGGACTACAAAACCCAATAGTTCCCAGAGGGTCCGAATACCCAAACAGTAGGGTTTTAGATCCCAAAATCCATACTCCTAAGGGTTTTTGGACCTTGAAACCCTACTATTGGGTACTTGGACACCCTTAGGGGTTGAACACTCTGATATCTTAACCTAGACCCAAGAGTAACCTAGGAATAAAAAGGGTGCCCTTTTTGGTTTAAAGGGGCTTATAAGGGAACCTGAACCCTAAAAAAAGGGAATAAGGGCCTACTCTAGGTCCTAGTAACCGACCCAGACCCTATACAGCAAGCCCTTAACTCTTCATTCATAGAGCATTGACAATTTGAACAGGACTTTGTTGCTTCTCCAGTCTTGCTGTACTAACGCATTAAGCAATGTTGAATCAAAGAACCTGTCTAACACATTTATCATAGAACCCTCCCTGGAAAGAGATGCTGATACTAATCTTGTAATGCTTCAAGCCTCTCACTAACTTCAACCGCAACCGCTAAATCTCCATATGGGAGTTTCCGAAAATAGGGGACCCTAATATAGTACCCTAAATAGTAGGATCCTTATTATAAGGACCCCAAGATAAGGTACCTCTAAAATTCGGAAACCCTAAACCCTTATAGTAGCCCATTAAAGGAACCCTTATACTACCCTTGTAGTCCCCCTTTAAAGGAACCCTAACTTTCGGAAACTCCCAAATCTCCCTATGCGACTCGGACTGCCGATGACAGATTTTTCTCTCCAAGGCAGCCAGCTGCAATAGCGGTGGGCAGTGTCTCCCGGCCTCCGCAGCCGAGAAGCTCAATAAGGGCTCCTTAAAAGGCTCCTTAAAGGGATCTATAGGGTTCCTTAAAGGAATCTATAGGGTTTAGGGTTTAGGGTCTACTTGGAGGATCATGGGAACTGGTAAGTACGGCTATAAGTATCTTAATTTGGGTTCTGAGAAGTTTAAACTATGTATGGTTACCTTGTTTCAAAAGGCTTTATTAAGGAATATTCCTTTCCTTAAACCATATTAATTAGGGATCCTACTATACTTGAAGGTCTATTCCCTCATCAAGGGATGTTGTTGGAGTCTCTGGCATCCTTGGACGGGAAGGCATGGCTTCAGAGAGAATATTTGGGCCTTAATAATTAGAATAGGTTTTTCGGGTCCGTGGTACTTTAATTATAATGAAGAGCCCCCCAAAATAGTATTGGTAACTATTGGGGCCCGTACATTAGGATGTCCGTTCCCGTAAACTTTTTTTGCAAGGTTCATAACTCGTCTAGCGGCAATCAGCTCAGTTGCGACCGTCTAGCTGCAACTATTTTGTGTAGGAGACGTCATACTTTTAAAGGGGTAGTGCAGGCATATCCCAGAAAAGTCAGTATACGCAACCCTCGGGTCGATATCGGTTGCTGTTCAAGCTTGTAGCAATGGCTGGTGAAGCTTCTAAACTATACATGCCTAGATCTTCCAACACCCCAACACGACAAGATCTGGGTTAGGGCAAACGCGGAACCCCCGAACCCTGGGTATACGCTTCCTTTCTAGATACCCTAAACCCTAAACCCTAAACCCTAAATCCTAAACCCTAAACCCTAAACCCTAAACCCTAAGGTAATTATAGAGGAGTCCAGAAACCTTAAATCCTAAACCGAAACCTTAAACACTACATGTAGATCCCTCCGGGAACCCGTCAAAAGGAATCCTATACTGTAAGCCCTACCGGGCTCCTTACGGAACCCTTAAGCATGCTGTTTAGGGTTTAGGGCTCAGGGTTTTATAGGGTTTATAGGATGGGGAATACGGTTTAGGGTTCAGGGTTTGGGGTTCGTGAGCCTTCAAGCATGCTCTGGAGCTGAAAGCCGCTTGTTCTGGGCACTGGCCTGGGACAGGGAAGGTCGGCTTAAGGCTTATGGGGGTTTAGGGCTCAAGACTTATAGCCCTAGGCATCCAAGGACTCATATATTAAGGCTTTTGGGCCCAAAGACCATACTACATAAGGCTTTTGGGCTATTTTGATGCCCAGGGTAGTGTGATTTTTTAGTTGAGGTACTAGGGTTGCAGGTTTGGGGCTTTTAGGGTTTGGGGTTTAGGGTTTAGGGTTTAGGGGGCTTGGGGCTTATAGAGTTTAGGCTCGAAGGCTTAGGGCGTAGGAATTGTCAATTTGGTTAGTTCAGGCTTTAGGGTTGAGGGTTAGGGTTTAGGGTTTAGGGTTCAGGGTTTAGGGTTGAGGGTTTGGAGTTGGGGTTTTAGGGTGTTGTGTTCCTCGGCTAGGCACAGGCATATGGCTTAGTACTTGAGGTTGTGAGGGTGAAGGGTTCATGGTACCCCGTTCATGAAACCGGAGAACCCCGAACCGCCGGAGATTCTGAAACCGCTTGATAAGCAAATATACCCAATCACCGCAACACCCAAAGACGCCAATACCCCTTAATTAAGGAATATTCCTTAAATCATACTAGGGATCCTACTATGATTTAAGGTATACTCCTTAATTGAGGGATATTGGAGTCTCTGGGCACGAGCAACGACAAATAGATCCTGAGTCCAAAGTGCTTCGTGTTCACAGTCGTCCTTCGCTGATGATATAAATCCTGCATTACTTTAAGGACCCTAAACTATGGGAGTTATGGTATATTCCTCATTCTGGGTAATGCAGGATTTATATCATCAACCGTTAACCTAAACCCTCAACCCTACTCCCGACTCCGTGTGTAGACACATGGAGTGTTATGTAGGGCTCAAGGAAAGCCGGAAACCTGAAAAGTCTTACAGAAGCACTTGTGCAAAAAACAAAGAACATGAGCATCCCCCACTACTCCTTGTAAATTATCCCCAAACCCCGCGCAATTGTAGGTTATAGCCCCCTAATTATAGGGTACCTGAAAGTAGGTTTTTGTATCCCCCTGTATTCTTCGTATACTTCAAGCCCTCGGACAATGCCCGCAATCCCTCAAGCCGAAATGCTAAACCCTCATACTCTCTAAGGTTAGAAGTATGGGCCCCTAATATGGACCCTTAGGCCTTTTTGAAGGAGTTCTAGGAACCCTTAAGAGTCTATATAGGGTATATAGTAGAGGTATTTAGGGATTTCAATGCTAACCCAGAGAAACCAGTACCCCTTAATTAAGGAATATACCTTAAATTATAAGGGGCTTCACAATATGACTTAAGCTATCTTCCTCAACTAAGGGATATTGGGTTCTCTGGGAACGGCCCATACTAGGGGCCCATGGTTCAACCCTTGATACTCCAGAGACTCCCAGAGCGCCTTAGGGGTTGAGGTTTAGGATCCTTAAGGTTTAGGATCCTTAGGGTTTAGGATCCTTAGGGTTTAGGATCCTTAGGGTTTAGGATCCTTAGGGTTTAGGATCCTTAGGGTTTAGGATCCTTAGGGTTTAGGATCCTTAGGGTTTAGGATCCTTAGGGTTTAGGATCCTTAGGGTTTAGGATCCTTAGGGTTTAGGGTTTAGGGTTTAGGGGTTTAGGGTTTAGGGTTTAGGGTTTAGGGGTTAGGGTCCTTACTGTTTAGGGCTTTTAGGGTTAGGGTTTAGGCTTTAGTGTTAGGGTGTAGGGTTTTTAGGGATAGGGGTTTACCCTAGGCATCCAAGGACTCATATATTAAGGCTTTTGGGCCCAAAGACCATACTATTTAAGGCTTTGGGGCTATTTTGATGCCCAGGGTTAGGGGTTAGGGTTTAGGCTTTAGTGTAAGGGTTTAGGGTTTACGGCTTAGATGGTTTATTATGGTGTCCTTAAGTCATAGAAAGGTTCCCGAATGTTATTCCTTAGTCTTCGCTGGTTTGGAGCCCCTGGTTACCTCATGTACCAATCCAAGCACGGTGTAGGTTTTGGGGTTTAGAGTTTAGGGTTTAGGGCTGGGCAAAACCAGGTACAGCAACGATTTTGTCGGCTCTCGTCGCGAGCTACAATAGGTTTACTGGGCTCGGTGCGTCGGCCTCAGCAAGATGCGTTGAAAGTCGACACCCTAAACCCTAAACTCTAGACTATCGGGGCCTGAAAAATGAATCAGGGATTCGGGGCTATTGTATACTGGATATACGTATATGTGCAGTTTATTGAGGGTTTGGAGGTGAGGGTTTAGGGACGTTTCGGGTGTAGGATCTACGGACTCATGTTCCAAGGTGCTGCTGGGGTCCACAGACCAAGCTGTGATACTACAGAAGGCTTTCCGTCTATATATTGAATTTTTAGCCTGCGGGATGGGTACCATGTCAAACCTGAACAAGTTGCCGGTCTACACCCGGAAATGAACCCGATACCCTAAAAGCCGGAACCTCTATGCGAAGCCCTATTCCAAGGTCGGCCTGCAACGATAGAACCCCCACGCCACAAGCCGACCATAACGAAAAACCCTGAACCCCGTATGGTTTACCCGTGGCCTCCAAAAAACCTCCGAAAGCATTGTACAGACACCAACGTAAGGAACCCCCAAAAGGTAGGGTTCTTTGGCTACAGGTAGGGTTTAAGTAGCCTATATCAGCCGAAATCCTGAATCAGAAACATTAGCACCTTGGGCCCCACCTAACCCAGAGACTCCTTGATCCCTTCATTGAATTCTCCTGAAATCATATTAGGGATCCTCCTTAATTGAGGGATATTGGAGTCTTAGGAATTACACTAGCCTGAGAGTAGTAGCCCATAGAGTCTTAGGGAGTACACTAGCCTGAGAGTAGTAGCCCATAGAGGAACTCTGATATTACCAGTTATGGCAAATCCTGGCCCGATGCCCTTTTAACCACAATTATTGTCTGGAAAATAAATTCAAAACTCGCTAGAAGGGAACACCCACGAATCCCTGGCCCTAAACCCTAAACCCCAAACCCCAGGAATCCCCTGGACCCTAAAAAACTCGCTAAAGGAATCCCTGGTTCAGGGTTTAGGGTTTGGGGTTCAAGGTTAAGGCTTGAAGGGACTTCTGCTTGGGACTGGAAGCACGGAGTCAGGTGCACTGGAACGGGTTGGGGCGTAGGGTAGCTATGGGGTGTAGTGTTTAAGGTTTAGTGTCTAGGGTTTATAGGGTTTGGGGGTTTGATGTGATAAGTCAGTTTAGGGTGTAGAGTCCCTATGAAATTGGAAAATTGGCGCTCCGTCGGAACATGCATCACGATTCTGCGATGTGCTCAACAGGAGGGCCGCACACGAATCACGAGCGAGTTGCATCTGTCCGTGTCACTCTAATGCTCCTCTAAAAGAATGAAGAGCAGGTTGGTCCCCGCCTACCTAGGTCTTGCCCTCAGAATTACAAGTGCCCGAGTCCCAGATATACAACATCACATGCTTCCGCCCTGTAAGACCTACTGTTGATGGACCATGACCCTAAGGACTCTAAACTATGGGAACTATGGTATATTCCTTATAATGGGTAATGCAGGATTTTGTCCATCAGCAGGATGACAATCTGCACATCCAAGTTAATTGAAACTGCTAAATCCTGAACCCTTATGAAACCTGTCGAAGCCGGCATGCCCAGACACTAAACCCAAAACCCAGAGGGTCCAAGTACCCAAAATAGTAGGGTTTTAGGTCCCAAAATTTATACTCTGAATGGTTTTTGGACCTTAAAACCCTACTATTTGGGCACTTGGACCCTTAGGGAAAGCCTTAAACATTGTTCCTAAGATTCGTGTCAGGGAACCTTTCAAGGGGCTTATACGCGGTTCAAAATACTGAACCCTAAGGGTTACCCAAATAGTATATACATTGGCGTTAAAGTAGTCCCTGAATAGGAACCTTAAGATGAAAGTATCTAGTATATGCGTACATCGACCCTTAGGGAAACCTTTACTGTAATGCTATCAGTCAAGCTCCATCAAGCCGCCTAGGGTCCTTGCAGTAATGAATCCTACACCTTGCCCTAGAAGGGAACAAAACTCCAGCTTCCAAACATGCGACTAAGTTTTTTGCTGCAGGGAGAGGAGGTGGTACGTACCGTGGACAATTATGTATAGGAACTACGACGGGGTAGAATTGCTATGACTATTCAGACTTCTTGATGTCGTGCTTAGTCGCGGAGTTGCTGCGTCAAAAACATGTCAACGGTCAGCTTCGCACGGCCGCAGCCCCACTTGCTTAGTGCCAACCTACTCCATGAGCAAGTATCTAACCAAAAAAAGCCAAGTTACACCACTGCGGGATAGCATTCTGAACACTGAACTTAAACCCAAACTGAAAAGCAGGGGAATGGTATCGATCGCCAACCGCTTACAGTTCACCATTTAGGGTTCAGGATTTAGGGTTTGGGGTTCAGGGTCTAGGTTTCAGGGTTCAGGGTTGCAAAGCCTTCACCAACTCGCTTGAATCCGCGGAACCGAGCAGCTCCGATTCCCTTTGGCAGTAGACTCTCCAGCTGGCCCGCAAGCCCAAGTGTTTATTAGTTGTTTATTGCTAAGGGAACTGGGTCTAAGATGAATAGGGGTCACGGCCGAGATTGCTGTAGCAAAGCAGGTTCACGTTGGTTCAAGGGCGAAGGGATCACAAAGGTTTTGGGTTTAGGGCTTCAGTGTTTACTATACCCCCCCTTAGAACTATGATAAAAAGATTTAATATTCTATTGGGTTTATATGAACAAAAACAATAGTTCTTAAGGAGACTATCGTTCAGGGGCATGATAAGTGATAAGGGTCTATTGTGATAGGGCTCGGGGTTCAGGGACTGGGGGATTTCAGGGGTTTCGGGGTTTGGGGGGTCAGGGACTCGGGATCGCTGGGACTTGAAGATGATAAGGGCTGAGGGATAAGGGCTTGGGGTTCGGAAACTTAGGGGTTTAGGGTTTAGAGTTTGAGTGTTTAGGGTTTAGGGGTTAGGGCTCGGAGCTTGGGGTTCGGAAACTTAGGCACTATCTAAGGGCTCGGAGGAGTCACCTACACCCGCTGTGGCAGGCATTCGGCGCTGCTCTGTAGACGGCTACTAAAAGTCAATCAAGTGGCTGGAGCCCTCCACTCCGAACACACAGTCAGGTCTCAAGAAGAGATGTATAACTACCCTAGGCATCTAAGGACTCGTATGTTAAGGCTTTTGGGCCCAAAGACCTTATTATATAAGGTTTTTGGGCTATATTGATGCCAGGGCTAGGGGTTCAAGTTTGGGTTCAGGCGTTTACGGCTTCGGGTGCCTTAAGGGCTTTAGGGTTTATTTTAGGGCTTAGCGTCTAACCCTAGGCATCTAAGGACTCATATACTAAGGCTTTTGTGCCCAAAGACCATATTATACAAGGCTTTTGGGCTATTTTGATGCCCAGGGTAATGGTATAGGGTTTAGGAATGCCGTGCCTTGTCTGGTTCTGGCTGACAGAAATCGTCAGCCAAACGCTCACCGACAAGCTCCTGTTTGTTACGGATTTTGCTCACACCATGTAATGTAGGAACCTGATTAAGACACTCTGGGTATGTACTAGAGTTCTCTATACGAATCCTACTAGATTGGGGTTATAGGCCAAGGGTTTCTTAACCAGGTTCCTACATTAGGACAGCCTGGGAATCAAAATGGCCCAAAAGCTTTACATAGCATGGTCTTTGGGCCTAAACCCTAAGGGTCCAAGTACCCAAATAGTAGGGTTTCAAGGTCCAAAAACCATTCAGAGTATGGATTTTGGGACCTAAAACCCTACTGTTTGGGTACTTGGACCCTCTGGGAAAAGCCTTAATACATGAGTCCTTAGAGCCCTAGGTTCACGCCATGCAGGACTTCCGAGAAGAGCCGATCTCGAAGACCCCACGCAACATGATCCTGACCTAGACCCAAGAGAAACCTAGGAATAAAAAGGGGTGCCCTGTCTGGCTTATTAGGGAACCTAAACCCCCAAACAACACAATAAGGGCCTACTTGGAAGGATTTAGGGTTGAGCGTTTAAGCGTAAACACAAGACCCTAAGCCAAGGTCAATGCCTCTCCCAAAGGCTCCATGTACCCTTATAGTAGATACTTCGGCCTTTAAGTAGTCTCTATATAGGTACTTTAAGGCCTAAGTATATACTACATGGGTACATGGAGCCTTAGGGTCTTCTGCCTCCAGGATTTCCATCCCTCAGGGTTCATGAATCCTAATAGCCTACCTGTAGCCGAAAAGACTACCTTTTCGGGGCTCCTTATTATGACTTCTAGAAATACTTCCTGAAAAGGTATATAGGTCTTTTCGGCTACAGGTAATGCCTAATAGTATAGACTTTGGCCTCGAAGTTGTGCTGATAGGTACTTTGGGGCCCATATTTTACATGCTGTTTGGGCACATGGACCCTTAGGGCATTTCAGATTGCGCACTGAAACTTTTCAGACCTTGAGCTAAGTCTTAAAGCGCTAGTAGAGGAGCCTTGATGAAGGGTATAATCTCGCATAGCTGCAGACAGCCTGAAAAAGCAGAGTGAGAATTGTGTTTTTCAAACCGTTAGTTATCCGACGTATCGGCGAGTGGCCGGATCCGGAGTGGCGGCCTACGCCCAGTGAGTCCAAAGCCACTGCAGGTGTGAATGAGGCAGCGATCCGGCTAATGCTTCAAACTGTGGGTAGGTTGGGGACCTACCTGTAGCCGAAAAGACCTACCTTCTTCAGGAAGTATTTCTAGAAATCATAATAAGGAACCCCAAAAAAGGAGGTCTTTTCGGCTACAGGTAATTCCATAATGGCAGTATATATGGGTAGTTGTCAACATTAGGGTCCCTTTTTGGTTCCTTATTATAATACGGCACCGAATATTTAGGGTACCCAAAAAGGTACCATAATCTTGACAACTACCCAGAGGACCCTGTGGGTAAGGAGGGTTCAGGGTTTCAGGTCCAGGTCTCCGGCTCCTGTACTAAATTTTGGCTACATTGTGATTTTGGGTTTAGCCTTTCACTTCCTTCTTCAATAACCGGGCCCTAAAAAGTTGAAACTTTTCAGAATACACCGACTATATAAAGCCAAGAAGTTTAAAGTTCTCCCATTGGCGATCTAGTACTATATACTTTGGTCCGAATGTACCTATATAGGGAGTACTTTACGGACAAAGTATATATTGTTCATGTCATGGACCCGTGGGGTTAGAAGGGTTCCTTTAAGAGTTCCTCCAAGGATTGCAGCTTGCGGATCAAAGGCTCGAAGACACTAACATCCCATAATCAAGGAATATTCCTTGGATCACATGTGGGATCCTACTATAATTTAGGTACATCCCTTAGTTGCCTTGAAGAACCCTTACTGATCCCTCTAAGGAACCCTTTAAGAAACCCGCGGGTACATTCGGGAGTTTCCGAAAATTGGTTTTACCCTATTTGGGGGGTCCTTATAATGTGGATTCTTCTATTTAAGGTACTGTATTAGGGTCCCCTATTTTCGGAAACCCCCATTCCTTAATTAAGAGATATAGGAGTCTTAGGGACTTCTTAGGCTTAGGGTTACGCTGGATCAGACCGGAGAGCACACCGGTAATGCAGGGGCGGCCTTGATAATCAGAAGAGAGGTAGTGTTTAGGGTTTAGGAGTTTAGGGGCCTTCAAAATTAGAAGAGAGTAGGGCGGGGGGGTATATTACATTTTAGTTATGACAAAGGGGTGATTATGAGGCTCTATGCTACTGCCAGATTGCTGCTTCTTGCAGGTCCCCAGAGAGCCCAATGGTCAGAAACCTTCTATATTCCTTATAGCCCTCACAACCTCCAACCCCAAAACCAGATATAGCGAAATTGGGCTCTCTGGGTATCTCGCCAGCTCTCAAGATTGCAGGCTGAGGTTGCAAAACTATTTAGGCTTTCAGGTGTCTTTTTGCAGGTTGAGGGCTTACGGCAACAGACATCAAGGGTTTATGTTTCGATTTGGGCTGTTGTTGGGTAAAGATTGTTAGGCTTGCAGGCTCCAGGCTAAAAGGTGTAGGGTCCAAGGCCTTCGGGCTTCAGGAGTGTAGTGATTTTCGGACATGTCTGCTGGTTGACCGTACTGGCATATTAACAAAAAGCATGGTCATTGCCCATGTAAGTGTCACTGCAGCCAACCCCCCGTGCACTCTCTATCTCTCTCTCTCTCTCTCTCTCTCTCTCTCTCTCTCTCTCTCTCTCTCTCTCTCTCTCTCTCTCTCTCTCTCTCTCTCTGCACAGAACCTATGTCATAAACCCATACGTGCACATGTGGAGGCATGTGTATATTCAGATTGATATATACACACATAAGCATCTGAATATTTACTTTTGACCGATTACGTACATTTGATGTTCGCATGTGAATATATATATATATATATATATGTATATGTATATGTATATGTATATGTGTGTGTTTAGAAAGGTATATGTATATGTGCATGTACACGCATACGGCTTTGTATAAGACAACCAACCATCAACGTACATATATATATATATATGTCAAACGTAGAGAGAGAGAGAGAGAGAGAGAGAGAGAGAGAGAGAGAGAGAGAGAGACAGAGAGAGAGAGAGAGAGAGAGAGGGAGAGAGAAATAGAAAGAAAACTGAGAGAGAGGGCCTTGCAGCCCAAAGCCCTGAATAATTATATGGCAATACCCCGCTTTACCAAGCCTTGTTGCTATACGCAGTTTCGAAAATACGAGACCCAGCACTATGCACCAGACGGTAGTACCCTTATTGCACGGCGCAGACTCCTGACTAAACCCTGAAGCCTACGTAAAACCCTCAGTTGTGGGGTCCTTGATGACACCCTAAACTCTAAACCCGAGACCCTGAACCAGAAACCCTAAATACGAAACCCTTTATAAACCCTAAAAGCTGAACCCGAAACCCCAAACCTTAAACCCGAAACCCTACGCCCTAGACCGGAAACCCGAAACTCTACAGTAAAATTCCTAGAAATCTGAAAATCCAAAATCCTAAACTCCCATAAATCCCCCCTCCCGAAGCCCTAAACTATCAGCCCCTCAGGACAGCTGTCTTGGGAGCTGGAGACTAGACGTCCCCAAAGATGCCTCAGGAGTCTTGTACCTGCATCATTGGGGGCTTTAGGGCTGACGGACTTTGAGGGGGTTTGGGGTGTAGGGCTTGCGGACCCTTAGGGGGTTTAGGGTTTAGGGCTGACGGACTTTGAGGGGGTTTGGGGTGTAGGGCTTGCGGACCCTTAGGGGGTTTAGGGTTTAGGGCTGACGGACTTTGAGGGGGTTTGGGGTGTAGGGCTTGCGGACCCTTAGGGGGTTTAGGGTTTAGGGCTGACGGACTTTGAGGGGGTTTGGGGTGTAGGGCTTGCGGACCCTTAGGGGGTTTAGGGTTTAGGGCTGACGGACTTTGAGGGGGTTTGGGGTGTAGGGCTTGCGGACCCTTAGGGGGTTTAGGGTTTAGGGCTGACGGACTTTGAGGGGGTTTGGGGTGTAGGGCTTGCGGACCCTTAGGGGGTTTAGGGTTTAGGGCTGACGGACTTTGAGGGGGTTTGGGGTGTAGGGCTTGCGGACCCTTAGGGGGTTTAGGGTTTAGGGCTGACGGACTTTGAGGGGGTTTGGGGTGTAGGGCTTGCGGACCCTTAGGGGGTTTAGGGTTTAGGGCTTGCGGACCCTTAGGGGGTTTAGGGTTTAGGGCTGACGGACTTTGAGGGGGTTTAGGTTTAGGGCTTGCGGACCCTTAGGGGGTTTAGGGTTTAGGGCTGACGGACTTTGAGGGGGTTTAGGTTTAGGGCTTGCGGACCCTTAGGGGGTTTAGGGTTTAGGGCTTGCGGACCCTTAGGGGGTTTAGGGTTTAGGGCTGACGGACTTTGAGGGGGTTTAGGTTTAGGGCTTGCGGACCCTTAGGGGGTTTAGGGTTTAGGGCTTGCGGACCCTTAGGGGGTTTAGGGTTTAGGGTTAAGGGCTTGCGGGCCTTCAGGTTGAGGGTTTAGGGTTTAGGGCTTGCGGACCTTTAGGGGGTGGATGGTTTAGGGGTAAGGGGGAGAGGGGTAGGAGGCTTTAATCCCGCTAGTAAGGATCCGAAAAGGGGTCGAATACGGCCTAGAGTCTGGGTCTGGAGTCTGGGCTTTAAGATTCAGGGTCCGGTGTTTGGGGCTGAAGGCATTGAGCGTCTGCTTAGCGGTCAGGTTCCTGGGTTGGGCTTTCACCGTGAGCCCTTGTAGGGCCTAACCCTTACTTGGAGGGTAGTAAGTAGTTAGTTTATAGACTCATAAGTATCATAACCCCAATTAGGCTGCCTGTTAGGGTACTTATAAGTCTACTTATTACCTACTTACTAAGTCCCCCGACCCTCCAAGTAGGGTCCATGTGCTAAATTACTAGTTACTAGGTCAGCAGAAGACCTATCTTCAAGGGCTTAAGGGTTTAGGGTTTAGGGTTTAGTTCCATAAGGGGTCCTACAGACTTTAGGGCATAAGGGACCATGTACCCAAACAGTATATGGGTAGTTGTCAAAATTATGGTCCCTTGTTGGGTCCCTAGTACGGCACCTACTAGTCTTATTTAGGGTACCCGAAAAGGAACCATAATTTTGACAACCACCCATATACTTTGGCCGGAAAGTACCTAGATATGGACGACCTAGAGGCTCATACCCTGCCCCTTTTTAGGGCGCCTACTTTTTAACATAACAGATCCTAACCATAAAACTAGGTATCCTAAAAAGGGGTAGGGTATGGGCCTCTAGGTACTTTAAGGCCAGCGTATACAGTGAAGGTCACAGTCGCTAGCC
The DNA here is from genome assembly GCA_905221615.1 of Symbiodinium sp. CCMP2592. Classification (NCBI taxonomy): domain Eukaryota; class Dinophyceae; order Suessiales; family Symbiodiniaceae; genus Symbiodinium; species Symbiodinium sp. CCMP2592. The sequence goes on from CAJNDT010002224.1 coordinate 160,467, forward strand.
TCCGCTCGTGGTATAGAGGTTGGGGTATAGGGATTAGGCCGTTGAGGGTCTAGGGTTTAGGGTTTAGGGTTGGGGTATAGGGATTGGGCCGTTTAGGGTATAGGGTTTAGGGTTTAGGGTTGGGGTATAGGGTTTAGAGCGTTTAGGGTATAGGGCTTAGGGTATACCAGCACCCCCCCCCCAACTACCCTCTATTGTACCCTACGTACTCACTGTCTAAGGACCATAAGTCTGTTAAAGGGTACTTGACTTTGGGGGGTGCTGGTAGACTCCGCTAGACATTTGGGTGGTTGTCAAAATTATGGTCCATTTTTGGGTACCCTAAATATTAGGTACCTTATTATAATAAGGACCCCAAAGCGGACCCTAATTTTGACAAGCACCCATTTACAAGTCCTAAGCAGTTCCTTAGCCAAGAACCTGAGGAAAAAGCTCCAGACATGAAGTGACATGAATACCCTGAACCTTAAACCTCAATTTCCCTAAACCCTAAACCCTAAACCCCTAAACCCTTAACTTTGTAAGCCCTTGAACCCGTAAATCCTAAACTTTCCCTGAAACTCTGAGACCCGGAACGGCTCGAAGGATCTCTGGACAGCTAGGTTACTGTAGGGCCCATTTACAGATGAGAAGCCTAGGGTTCCTTTAAAGGGATGCCTTAAACGGATCTATAGGGTTTAGGGTTTAGGAGTTTTGTGAATGGTTGGTTGACAAAATTAGGGTCGCTTTTTTGGGTACCCTAAATATTAGGTGCTGTGTTGCATTAGGGATCCAAAAAGGGGCCCTTAGTTTGACAACCACCGAAATCAGAATAGGGTTTTGGGGTACATTATGCTATAGTTACAGTATTAGACAGCCGAGGTGCTCTATGTGATCGAGCGTGCCACCGGGTTTCAAATGCACCACCATGTCCTCAGAGTGTTTCCGGCATCGGCTTTCGGGTAAGATGCGCGGGCCTTCATGATTGGAATGGGGCGTGGTGATTCAGTGCTACAATAAGGAGCGGTACAGACCAGTGTTACTACGTGTTGAGGCTTCTATATTGCACGCTATGCAGTCAGTAAGTTGTTTTAGGGTTCAGGTCTTCAGCGTTATCAGGTTTGATGTTTCATTGCAGGTGTTCACGGGGCTTCCTACTAAATGCAAGCCCACATGCATACATAATGTGGCATACACTTTTGCCCTGAAACACCTTCGTCGGAAACCTCTTAAAGCCAAGCGTATGCTATGCACCTCAAAGGGTTCGAAGACATTCCTATTGTGGAAGCAGGACCTGAAAGACCATGCCTAGTGGTAGCCCGCAGGGACATCCTCAGTAGTACTAAACCCTAACCCTAAACCCTAAACCCTAAACCCTTAAACCCTAAACCCTAAACCCTTAAACCCTAAACCCTAAACCCTGAACATCACAAAACCCCAAGCCCTGAAGCCGGAACACTTTCTGGATGCTCCTGGGTGGGTAAAACCGAGAAGCCTTGAACATGCTTCTATGAGGATAAGGGATTTAGAGTTAAATGGAAAGGCTTCCATAAAGGATTTAGGGTTCCTTTAAAGCGGGAACCCAGCGGCTTTCGAGATGTTCAGCCTCCAAAACATCGAAAAGAATCAAGTGCAGGGCAATGCTACCTTACCCTAAGGGTCCGTGTACCTTTCAGGGCTCCTTTAAAGGGTTCTATAAGGGTTTTAAACGGGTTTAGGGTATAAGGGTCCATGGTACCCAAATAGTATATTTACATTGGCCTTACAGTTTTCCCTGATTAGGAACCTTAGGACCCAAGTATCTAGTATATGGGTACATGGACCCTTAGGGTTACCCATGTCTCTACTACCAACTATGCACCTCAGGCTCAATATGGAGGTCCGAAGAAGAAGCACTAGAATGTAGTAGCATCTTGCTATAGTCCCGCCGAAACCCTGAACCCTACTTGGAGGGGCAGGGGACTCAGAAAGCCGTTTGTAGGTAGGGTTATAATAGAGGAAACTCCATTTAGGGTACTTATAACACTTCCTGCTGACTACGGTTGATGGTAGAAATCCTGCATGACCCATAATAAGGAATATACCATAATTCCCATAGTTTAGGGTCCTTAAGGTCATGCAGGATTTATATCATCAGCCGTATGTCCCCTGCCTCAACCCTGAGTCCCCACAGAAAACAGAACTGCGCCACACCCACCAGCGCTAACATCGGGGCCTTCATAATTAGACTAGGGTTTGGGGCCCATGGTACGATGACTATTATAAGGAAACCTCCCAAATAGCATATCTATATATATATATATATATATAGGTACTTGTTATAAGGCCCTATATGAAGATGATTATAACGGCGACTTGCCCCATGGGCTCCACATGGCCCGACGCAGGCGCTAAACAAAATATCACCCTACGGGTCCATGTATGCTGTTCCCTAGGCATCCGAGGACTGAAATGTTAAGGCTTTTGGGCCCAAAGACCATACTATTTAAGGCTTTTGGGCTATTGTGAGCCTTAGAGGGTAAGGGTCCAAGTATGCTGTTTGGGTACATGGACCCGTAGGGTTGGGCTTTAGATCGCCAAATAAGTACTAAACCCTAACCCTAAACCCTAAACCCTAAACTCTAAACCCTAACCCTAAACCCTAAACCCTGAACCCTCAAGCCTTAACCCTAAACCCTTAACCCTAAACCCCTAAACCCTTACTAGTTGGAGCCCTGGGGTTCATCAACCCCAAAACACTGCACTCCCTAGCGCCAGGAGGATGGAGTTGCACCCCACAGCCCTAAGACACTAAACCCGAAAGCCAGCGGTTAATCAGCACCCCTCGAATACCCTCTCACAGAGCCCGTATGGTCCTTAATAGTGGGTATTCAGGGTACAATAGAGGGTAGTTGGGGGTGGGTTTTCAGCTTTGGGACCCAAACGCAACGGTTTAGGGTTGAGGGCTTGGGTTGAGGGTTGAGGGATGTGGTTCAGGGTTTAGAGGGGTTCCTGTGGAAAAAAACCTTAGGGACCACATGCATGAACACTAAAAGGTTTCAAGGTCCATACACCGTATAAGGATCTATAGTATAAGCGTAGACCTAGACACGCCCTACTACCCCTCTAGTATACCCCAAATACCCTCTACTGAGGACCATCAGGTCTCTATTAAGGGGTACTTCGGAGGTGCTGGGAGGGCTCCTACTTTAAAGGGTCACTTGATCCCAGCCTTTAGAATGTGAGTCCATAAATAAGACGGAGGTTTAGGCTCTGCTGTTCCAGCCAGCCCGCAATCTTGAAGCAGCCCTAAACTTTCAAAGCCAAAACTCTGCTTTGTTCTAAACCCTAAACACCCACGCTCTGCCAAGCTGCGCAGTACTCGAGGGTGTGTAGGTTGTGTGTCACCGATATTATCGTTAACCGTCCGAACTCCTGAGGAGCAGAGATGGCTGGAGCAGTTTAGGGTCTAGGGGTTTAGGCGGTTTAGGGTTTAGGAATTTAGGGTCTTAAGGATTAGGGTTTAGTAGTCTAGGGTTTGGGCTTAGGGTTTAGAGGTGTTTTTTGTAGTTCAGCGCCCAGGGCTTAAGGGTTTAGGAGTTTGAAGTTTGGGGTTGAGGGGTTTGGGGGTTGAGGCTTCTGTTTACAGGCTTAGGGTGTAAGGGTCAACAACTTGTTAAGGTCTTTCTCGGCGGGTAGAACATACCCTAATCTGAACCGTTCCGGTCTGGCTGCCTACACATGTTTTGAATATCTTATCTGCTTGGTTCTAGCTGGCTGTCGGCCGAGATATGATTTGCGAACACCTGCCCTAAACCCTAAACCCCCCACAACCCTAAACCCTAAACTCTGAACTGCAATTGTAACCAGAAGCAACCTGGCCCCTGAGCCTGAAATGTCTGGTCTCGGAACTCCCTATTCTGTAAGGGTCCATGTAGTGACTTGGCAGATACTATGGTCGCAAAGTATGCACATAGGGACGGACTTATTGAACAATCCGAAGCACATGTACGTGTGTATGTATGTACGTCTGACTGTATGAGTTTTGTATGTATGTATGTATGTGTGTATGTATGTAGGTATGTATGTATATATATATATATATATATACATGTATACATACATACACATATACATATACAATTACAAATACAAATACAAATACAAATACGAAAACACATACAAATACACATACAAATACATATACATATACATATACATATACCTATACATATACATATACATATACATATATATATATATGCATATACATATACATATACATATACATATACATATACATATATATATATATATATATATATATATATACGTATGCATATACATATACATATACACATACAGATACAGGTACATATACATACACATATACATATACATATACATATACATATACATATATATATATATACTACCAAATTTTTCCAACTACCCGAAACGAAAGGACTATACCTCCAATCACAACAGGGGCTGTACTTGGATGTTAAGGCTGTATCCCTTGAAAATTAATGGGCAGCGGGAAGTACTAGCACAATTTCAGTACGTGGACCCTTTCTCCCCAGCGACCTTACACCGTCATGAAACCCTGAGAGAAACCCTTAAACAAGAACCGAAACCCTAAACCCTAAAACCCTAAACCCGAAAACCACAAACCCCTAAAGAAGAACCCCTTCGGGAGTCCATAGAAAAGGACCGAAGAGTTGGGGGAACCCGTAGCCCCTAAACCCTAAACCCTAAACCGTGTAGGTCCTCAGGGTGGTTGCGGCGCAAGCTGGAGATTGTCTGCAGCACATGCCGCTCTGTGGCCTGGGTCTCTTTATCCTATAGGGCTCCTTTAAAGGGATCTATAGGGGTCCCCATAAGGGATCCTTAACCCTAAGGCTCAAAATAGCCCAAAAGCCTTAAATAGTATGGTCTTTGGGCCCAAAAGCCTTAAAATTTGAGTCCTTAGAGCCTAAGGGTATTGTTTAGGGTTTAGGGTTGTTCTGCGGCCTGGGTCTCTTGATCTTCGAAGGATTGGCAGAGGATTTTTCGGCTTAGGGATTAGGGTTTGGTGTTTTTTTGGTGAAGTCGATTTGTCTTTTCTTCTTCCTTCTATGCCACTGTGCGCATCCTAGTTTGCCTCCTGTTGTGTCTAGCTCCTGCTATCTCTTTCCTGTTTGCGAGTGAAACATCTAGATTGCTGAGTTTCTAGTTGCTGGGTATCGGACTTGACTGGATGCTAGCATAAGATATGGACAGAAAAGTACGCACCCTTTGTATAACCCTAAGCCCTAAACGTCTTAGAAACCGCGGAATACCTTCTCGCAGCTCTCTAGCCCCCTCATCCCTACCTGTCCCATGCGCAACCAGCCGTTTCAGGGCACTTGAATTGTAAGGTGGCCTCGGTATTCTTATGAAGATCCCATGCGAATGCTGTAGCCGTATGGCTACCGGCCCATGATGCCATTGCCAGAGATTGTTTTCTTGTACAGGTCGATGTGCATCTTCCTGCTGGTCTCAGATGCCTCCTGTCCGGTGAGTATGAAGCAGCGCGCGAAGGTCTCCACTTGCTTTCGGGGCTTTTCATCCAGATGCCAGATGTTGAAGTCAAAGAAACTGTGATTGTGTTTGTACATCTTTGACAAACGGGGGTTTCTGGAAATAGGGGAGCCTAGTATACTACCCTGCATAGTAGGATCTTTCTTATAAGGACCCCAAAATATGGTAACCCCCTATTTTTTGAATGCAATATATCCAGGCTTTGAGCGACTCTGCACAGGAAGAGGAGATACCGGGCTTAAAAACCCTAAACCCTCAAATCCCTAAACAGCCAATCAAAAAGTTTTCCTTTGTACCCTTTGGGGTTGTACCCTTGGGTTTGGGTCCCTAAACCATGGAATATGGCCTTTAATAGGGGCATGTGGGACCTTCAACCTAGGGTTACAAACGTTTAGGGTGCAAACTTAAAGTCTTTGAACCAAAATTCACCAAAACCAACGAATCAGCAAAAACTCCGTTACAACAACACCCAAACTTTAAAGCCTGAGAACACTAAACCCAGCACCCTGATAACTCCAAACCCCCAAACCCCCCTTAAATAAAAGCCTTAAAACCCTAACCCTTGAACTCAAAATCCTCAACCCTAAACCCCTACTTCCTAAACCCTAAAGCCCTAAACCCCAAACCTTGCTGAAGGCCTCAAGCCGGCAGCCCTAAATGCGCACTGAACCCTGCAACTCTAAGCCCCTGAACTCTAAACCCGAAACCCCCAAACCGCAAAGCCCTAAAATAAGCCCTAAAGCCCTAAATCCTAAAGCCCTCGATCCCTATGTAAACTCAAAATCCCTAAACCCTAAAAACCCTAGATCACTAAAATCCCCTAAAAGGAAGCCCTGTAGATCCTTTATGGGTTCCTTTAAAAGACCCTTCAACCTAAGCCCTAAAACACACACCAAAAAAGAAACACCCGGACCTAAACTCTAAACCCCTCAATCCCTAAAGCCCCAGACCCTAAATCTAACCCCTAAACCCAAGAGATCCCTTGAAAGGAATCCCTATAGATCCCTTAAAGCAGTCCTAAACCCCTAAAGTCCTAAAACAAAAACACAAAAAAACCCGGGGGGCCAGACGGAATCAAGAGCCGAGGTTGCTTCGTCCAACAGGAGAAGCGCGGGTTTCCTTGGTTCAGGGCTCCTTTGAAAGGTTCAGGTTCAGGGCTCCTTTAAAAGGTTCAGGGCTCCTTTAAAAGGTTCAGGGCTCCTTTGAAAGGTTCAGGTTCAGGGCTCCTTTAAAAGGTTCAGGGCTCCTTTGAAAGGTTCAGGCTCCTTTAAAAGGTTCAGGGCTCCTTTAAAAGGTTCAGGGCTCCTTTGAAAGGTTCAGGTTCAGGGCTCCTTTAAAAGGTTCAGGGCTCCTTTAAAAGGTTCAGGGCTCCTTTGAAAGGTTCAGGTTCAGGGCTCCTTTAAAAGGTTCAGGGCTCCTTTGAAAGGTTCAGGTTCAGGGCTCCTTTAAAAGGTTCAGGGCTCCTTTAAAAGGTTCAGGGCTCCTTTGAAAGGTTCAGGGTTAAGGGTTCAGGGTTTGGGTTTTAGGGTTTAGGGTTTTAGGGGTTTAGGGCTTAGGGGTTTAGGGTTTCAGGGTTTAGGGTTTTAGGGTTTAGGGCTCGTTTAATACATTCCTCTAAGGGCTACCATATGGCTTCTGCCGGGGTTACTATAATTAATAAGGTTTGCATGAAGGTTACGAGGGTGGTTAGGGGTTATGGTTCGAGTTTTTGAAAGGGTTGAGGGAAATGTGTTGGGGTATTGTGGTGTCTTGCAGCTTTAGCTGCTGGGATGTTGGGGTTGAGGACCTTTCTAGATTGTTTGGGGCACAACATTATACATATATATATATATATGTACTGTTGATGCTGACGTTGGTACTGCGGATTCTTATTTCAGAATCCGTGAAGGTCCATGCACCGGATTTAGGGTCTATATAAGCTCTATAGATAACCCCGAACGCTGACCCTGAATCCTTTATTAAACCCTAAACCCTCTCGGGCAGGGAAAGAGTGGGTTGCAGCTGCCTCGGACCTATACCCCCCTCAGAACCATACTAAACACAATGTGTTTAATGTTCTCTTGGGTTTCACATGAACAAAACAAAAATAATTCCTAAGGAGACTATAGGGACCTCGAGCCAGCGACACAAGCGATACACCGCAGGTCCTCAACTTGGAAGCGCTTGACTTGACCGAAAGTTGCCACAGGCCCCAAAAATCTATCAGTCAAGGAATAGACCATAACCTTTAGGGGTGTCCTTGACGTATGTATCTTCAGCCCTAAACCCTGGCCCTAAACCCTGAACCGTCACGAATAAATATTAACTGAGGGGTTGCTGCGACTGTGGGCTCGCAAGTGCAAGCAAGCGGCCGGCATAACGCTCTCGCGATGCAAAGTCTCTGTGCCTACCATGACAAGCTCTGAAAGGTCATAGGGATCCTTAGGGGTGTAGGGGGAGGGGGGGTAGGGGGCCTTAAGGCCCATAATAAGGACTAATAAGGCCTATTTAAGGAAATATAGTCCCCTACACCCCTCCCCCCTACACCCCTCGGGGTCCCTATGAAAAGGCTTCAGTGGGCCTTGAAGTTCCGGGTTTTGGTTTGGGATTAGGAGCTGGGTTGGCCTGTAGCCCGAGCGCTACAAAATAGTGGGCTGAGACTCCTGAAAGTTAGTGCCTAGGTCATGAAACTGTTGGTTTTCTGATCCGCAGGTGGTGGTTTAGTTCTGGGGTTTCGGGCTTGGTTTGGGTTTGGATTAATGAGCCATGAGAAATACTTCTGTTGCTTTTGGGAACAAGCTTGTCCATCGAGCGTGCGATATGCCGTCGAAATTGAGAGCTCCTAGCGGGGCCTCTGGGCGTACTTGACACATCACCGAGGGTTATTGGTAAGTAGTCACGTGCGTTCTTATGCCAATCGCCGCCAAGGCTTGTCAATATGGTGCTTCTGATGAATAAACCTCTTTTCTTTAAAGACTGTATTCATAAGATCGCCCTTATAGTCCGTAATTTTACTGATCCTAGGAGACCCAAAGTGCTTCTGATCAATAGACCTCTTCTCCTTTAAAGACCGCATTAAGTATTGATAGGATCACCCTTACAGTCCATAACCTTACTTATCGAAGGAGACCGAACGCACCACCCAAAAGGTTAAAGACTACCTACTCGTCTACTGAGTAATAAGCGAGGTATGAACCCGGGATCATCATAGCAAAACTCGGCTCAGATCCGAAGCGTCCTAGAAGAATCCAACATACCCCAAAGTTTTAGTTGATACATACTGTAGATCTATATCTAAAAAATATATCTATTTCTACAACTATATCTATATCTTTGTCTGTGGCTAAACGATGAATGCACCGACATAATTACACGAGCACTTGCAAGAGATCTCGTGCAGTAGACTGCGGGCTCTTAAGTCAAATCCTTCAAGGCAATACTTTAGCTGCAGCAGTGACTAGAAACGGCTTGGGATTGCATTAGTAGCACAGTCAGACGGGGATAGTAGACCCTAAACCCTAAACCCTAAACCCTAAACCCTAAGCTGAGACTCCTGTGAACCCAAACTCCCCAAGCCTTGTATCTGGCAATCTACGCCACATCACTCCCCAGACCCCCGGGAGGATCTAGAAAGTAGACCCCCAAATTTGGGGCCTGTACGCGTAAGGGTGCTTTATAGGAACCCCCATTAAGGGATCTACTTTTTGGATCCTCCCGGGGGTCTGGGTCTTGAGGGCCAGTTTAGGGTGCAAAGCTGCAACACAGCATCCCGAAATCCTAAAGCCCTAAACCCAAAACACTAAACCGGTTCAGAGTTTCAGCACTTCAGGTGACTGGCCTTTTCGTTTCTGAGGGCTAGGGGTAACGAGGTTTGCACTCACACAAGGGTTAAGGGTTGAGGGGGGGGAAAGAAACCGAATATAGACCCCTGATTAACGAAGCCCCTGTCTTCAACGGCCTTAATATGTGGATCTCTTTTGTTTATCAGCTAGGGGTCTACAGTGCCATTCGATGCCGTCCAACGAAGACAGCCTCATTAGAGATTGCCACCCTCACCTTCAGGAGCACACATCAAAAGACCGAATGCATAACCCGAAGCCGTTAAGCCCTTCACCCGTCGCCGAACCTGAAACCCTCCACCCTCAAACTCCTAAACCCAAACGCTCACAAGCACGAGCCAGATCCGCCAAAACCGTCAAACGGATGCCGCGGCCCCTTCCTTCTGAATTCCTAATACCCAAAGCCTGGAGCCTTTTATCTAGGTTTAGGGTGTAGCCCTAGGGATCAAAATAGCCCAACCAAAAGCCTGATATAGTATGGTCTTTGGGCCCAAAAGCCTTCTTATATGAGTCCTTAGATCCCTAGGATAAATGCAGTTAGGGGTTCAGCTTAAGGTTTGCAGCATGCTAGAGCCACAGCGATTCAGCCGACAAGGGGCCTGACCACCGCTCAGGGTCACGCCATCCGACCCTCCCAGCAGTGTATCCTGAGGCACTCAAAGTTTTCCGACTTGGGAGCAGTCTTGAATGTTTAAAGGGAACTCCAGAAAGTTGGAATATGGTTTCAGGGTAGGATACCTCATAATTTACCATAAAGGGTCTAGGATAATCATATTCCCCAACTTTCTGGCTTTTACTTTATGGGTTTGGGGGTTTAGGGTGTATTACTTGGCAGTACTGCTTTTGCTACATAGCAGGTACTAGCTAAAGCTCTACATTGCTGAATCCTGAATCCTCAGGTTCTCAGAGAGGAGTGTTGCTTGGAGGCCCTGTTGACTTAGTAAGTCTACTTAGTATCCCCTAGAAACCCCATTATAATCCCCATAACCCACCTTACTAACCCTACTTACTAAGTCAAAAGGGCCTCCAAGTGTGGTTTGTTACTCCATGTCTTGAATGCCTAAGTTCTTTGGCAGAAGTTTTAAATTGTGCAAAGCTGGAAAGCTGGGCACTGTCTGCCATACAAGGGTAGACATTATCAGAAGTCGCTGTATCCCCTTAGGCCGACACCCTGGAACCCTCTGTAGTGACTTGGAGCCTCTGCTTCTAAGCCTGAAATGCAAACCATTAAACTCCAACGTCATACTCCGCGTTTCAAATCTGCCCCAAATCCTGAAGCCTAAACCCTAAACCCCAAAACCACACCAAAAACCTAGCCAAGCTGCATAGGAGTCGGGCAGTGTGCTGGTGATGAAATCTGCACAGCCAGCTTGCTGGCAAGCCTTTCAATCTTTTTGTGCTTCTGTGCGGTTCTCCAATATTTATACCTATTTCATGGTTGGGGTAGTGTACAACTTGTGTATTCCTTACTTGACTGGAATTAAGTACCCATAACATGCAAAATGTTACACATCTACGATCAGGACTGTAGGGTTTGGTGTCATACGCGTTAGGTTGTGGGCTCCATATTGTTTGGATGATTGACTCTGTCTTGGGTTGTTGGCTCCATTATAGAGCACTGACTCTAGCTTATGACGCTGTTGTATACTTCACGAGCTTGCTTAGTAGCGGTACCAAGCCGTCAATCGAAGCTTCAACTAAACCCCCTACGGGTACTTCAGAGTTACAGCTAACCGACAAGGGCTGACACGTTCCTGTGCAAGGTGAACTGAAGATTAGTTTGGCAACTCGGGTGTCCGAATTAATTACGTTATATTCCCAGAAAGGTCTTTACGTACACCTGACCCGCGAGCTGCCAGTACCTAAGTAGTAGGTAACTCATCATATGGCACCTGTAGTACTTATCGTACGGAAAACAGTACTTAGCCCGTTGTCCAGGTAACTTAACCCCACATCGGCGCCCACTTCAGACCCTAAGAAGTAAACCCTGGAATAATGCAAGGATGGTTTGAAACTCTGACATCTCGATAGAATCTGTGTCTGCGGCTACCTGTTCCTTTATTTTTTTCCGTCAGGGTCCTTGATGCGCCTGTGCATAGGTTTCCTATAGGTACCTTAGAATGAAGGGCTTAAACAAAACGACACACAAGGAACCTCAGCGATATATAAGTACAGCTTACCTACTTGGGCAAACCATCAAAACCTGCAAACCGTATACCTTCAACCCCTACCTGGACCTGATGAACCATACTTTTAGACTTCTAGGATTCCTTAACATGAGGATTCCTTAACATGATGTCCTTAATTATGTAAGTCCAAAAATAAGTAGATTAGTTGGAGTTGAGGTATACCCGAAACCACCCCGAACTGTACCGAGTGGCCCATTCTGCATCGGCGCGTGTGGAGCCACTTGGTGCGCCTGAGGAGGTGAAGGAAGAGGAGAAGGAGGAGGAGTTGCACGGGTTTGGGCTTAGGGTTCACCTTAACCCGGAAGAACCTACCTTTTTAAGGACGTATATAAGGAAATCATAGTAAGGAACCTCAAAAAAGTAGGTTATTCAGGGTTAAGGCAGGGTTCAAGGAACAGGATCCAGGGTTCAGGGGGTACGGCTCCTCCTCAAATAGCTTCTTTTCATTCTGGCGGTGCGGGTAAGAGCGGGGAGTGCAGGATGCTCTCTCTGTGCCCCTGAAGGTGCTTTCCCTAAGGCTCCATGTACCCATGTAGAATGCTTAAGCCTGAAAGGGGTCCCTATGGAGGTACCTTAAGGCCTAAGTATCTACTATATGAAGGTACCTGGAGCCTTTGGGCTTTGTGTTTACAGGGAACTCCTGAAAGTTGGATTATGGTTTCATGGTAGGATACCCTATAAATTACCATAGAAGGCTTGGGATAATCATATTCCAACTTTCTGGCTTTTTACCTTCGGGTGAAGTAACGCCTGAACTTGAAGACTTGAAGGCTGGAGTTCAAGGCCTGAGGGTACCAGGTAGTATGGGGACCTTAATAAATAGAATGAGGGTCCCTTTGAAGGGCTCCTTGACTGGGGATCTTTTGGGGTACTATAAGGGACATAGGGATAGAAGGGCCTTAATACTTAGAGTAGGGTTTGTGGGAGGTATATATATATATATATATGTGTATATATATATATATATACACATTATGTTATAATTATGATAAGGAGCCCCCAAAAAATATGTAATTGTTTAGGCCCCCACAGTACAGCGTTTGATTGCATTAATATAGTGTTGTCTAATCTAGCCTTGATGCGGGTGTGTCCTCTGTCACGCGCAAGCTTGCATGTACCACGGAGTAGACAGCCCATAGGATCCCTACACAGAGCATGGCCATATGTGGACAACAAGGTTTTAGGACCCTGGTGTCCCCAAAGGCTCTATGTACCATTATAGTAGATACTTAAGCCTTAAAGGGGTACCTATGTAGGCACTTTAAGGCCTAAGTATATACTATATGGGTACATGGAGCCTTAGAGGTCATGTAAAACCTGAAGTCTCTGTTGTGCGAAAGGCAAACCTCAATTTACTGCCGAATCCAAAAACCTGCGTGCGGTTTAGGGTCTGTAAATAGGCGTCGATGTCAAACATTTCAACAGTCACCAACAATATTTGAAGCTAGGGCTCTGAATTTCACAATTTCACAATACGGCAATTGAACACCTATCCCAAATCGAGACCTAGAGCGTGGGGTTAACCCTCAATCAACCACTGCACCGCAAGAGGTCGCCAAGGCGCTGATCAGGATGTTATCGAGAACGCTGCCTCGCAGCAGCGTCTTGTCCTGACGTGATCTTCCCCTAAAAGGTCCATGTACCCAAATAGTATATACTTAGGCCTTAAAGCCTTAAAGTCATCCCTCTATAGGTAGTTTGGGGTTTTGGTCTATCAGGTCTTGCAGTGTGTTGGTTTCGGGTTGCGGCGTCTACCCAGACCTTCCAACATGTCCCAAATGAAGAAATGCCCCTCATAAATTATAGTAGGATCCCAAATATAATTTATTCAAGGTATATCTTCCTTATTTAAGGATCCCAAATATAGTTTATTCAAGGTATATCTTCCTTATTGAAGGAGTTTGGACGGTCTGGGTTGGTGTTGCTTCCTGGCCGAAGCCCTTCGTAGACACCCCGAACCCTAAGAGTCCATGTCCCGAATTAGGATTCCTTTAAGGATTGCTGTACAGAGTTCTATAAGGGTTCTATAGGGTTTAAGGTAAAATGGTCCATGTACCCAAATGGCATGTACTTAGACCCTACCACACAAGCCTAACTGACGGCCATACTGTCTAAACCCGTTACGACACGCAAGGGCTCGTGCCGAGTCTTGTACTCACACCGTCACACAGGGTTTAGTAGCAGTGGGAGTGGACCTCATGCGTGCCCAAAAACATAGCCTACATGGGTTGTGTAGAGCTTCGAGAAACAGTTCAGGGCGACTGCCAACTCCTAAACACTAAACCTTCTTCAACGAACTTTTCTAAGGCACCCTTGAAAGTGGTCTCATAACCCATAGCTCAGGATAGTTGGGGCGTCGTCTGGACCTTGGTAATCTTGATGTCCTAGCTTACCCACAAGCTCCATGTGCCCATAGAGTTTACACTTCGGCCCTGAAGTACCCATATAGGGACATTTTAAGGCTTAAGTTTCTACTATGAGGGTACGTGGAGCATTTGGGTTAGGCTCAACATGAATGAACTCCCAAATGAAACCCTAACTTCGACGCTGCCCTAAAGCCCTGATCCAAAGAGTCCAAATACGAAGGGCTTGGGGTTTGGCGTTTAGGGTTCAGCGTGAAGGGTTTAGGGATAACGGGATTAGGGTTTGGGGTTTAGGATTTAGAGGTTTAGGGTTCAGGGGTTTAGGGATAAGGTTTTAGGATTTGGGGTATAGTATCGGCTTTTAGCTTAGGCCAGGTACCAAGTTTGGGGGGTTAGGGACTAGGATGTGGGGTTCAGAGTGTGTAGGGATAAGGGCTTGGAGTTCAGGGTTCAGGTTTTAGAATTCGGACCATGGGGTTTAGAGTTTATTTGGGGTTTAAACCCTAAGCCCTAAACCTAAGCCCTCAACCCTGGAGACTTGAACGAGAAACACTACACCCCAAAACCCAAGAAGCCGAAGCAGCATCCCCGGCCACGCCTGAAAGACCACGCTTATGCTCTTCCGAAGACGACGAGCAGCAGTATTGGCGTCGCCTTGACTGGGTTTGTGTTAAAGATCCTACGAGAACTTAACTGCAACTCTTTCCCTTAGGCTCTAAGGACTCATATTTTAAGGCTTCTGGGCCCAAAGACCACACTATACAAGGCATTCGGGCTATTTTGAGCCTTAGGGTTTGGGTCCTTGCAGGGTTCTATAAGTCTAGAACGGCTTAGGGTCTAGGGGGCTGAGGAACTCTTAATCCTAAATCCCATACACCCCCAACTCTACGGCTCCATGAACCAAGAGAGTGTAAGAGCCTGAATAGTTAGAATCGGGTTCTGGCGGGTTCTTTATTCTATTTAGGGTATGATATACTTATAAGGAGCCCAAACGGAGGTCCCTAAACCCTAAACCGTATAGATCCCTTATAGGAACCCTTAAAGGATCCCTTTATAGGAACCCTAAGGGAGCCCTAAATTTCAGAAACTGCCCATCTATTAGTTGCAATTCAGCGCTTTAGGCTGCGAGGCTCCGAGGTGCAGGCTGCTTCAGTTGCGCTTGAAGGCTCCCAGAGACTCGAACATCTCCCTTTAGGGTTTAGGGTTTAGGGGTTTAGGGTTTAGGGTTTCGGGGTTAGGGCTTAGGGTTTAGGGGTTCTAAACCCTAAACCCTAAACCCTGTTAGGGTTCAGGGTTTAGGGCTTAGGGTTTCGGGTTTGGGGTTTAAGGCTCCCAGAGACTCCAAGATATCTCTTACTTGAAGGAATACCCAGGGGTTCCTTTAAAGGGATCCTTAAGGGCTCCTTTAAGGGATCTATAGGGTTTAGGGTTTCGAGATCCCAGAGACTCCAAGATCCCTTAATTGAAGCAATATGTCTAAGAGTTTCTGAAAGGGTACTATAAAGGCATCTATAGTAGTTCTTTAAGGGAATCAAAAATGCTAAAATGTGATTTGGGGTATATTCCATTATTGAAGGATCCTTGGGTCTCTGGGATCAGGTGTAAAGTGAGAATGCTACGGCTGATGGACAAAATCCTGCATGACCCATAATAAGGAATATATGGAAATTATGGTATAGTCCTTATTATGGGTCATGCAGGATTTTGTCCATCAGCCGTAGCATGAAGGCCACGGCTACTCACGGTCTGACCTTCAGCCCATAGCAAGACTTACGCATGCGTTTGCCAACAATATGTTACCCTGCCACGGTCCATTGTGGCCCAAAGGCTTCCAACATGAGTCCTGAGAGCCTTGGCTTTGACTGAAGCCTAAACTTTCTAAAACCAAAGCCCTACATGTAGGCTAACTATCTGTAGGCGCTACTCTGGGGGGGCGCCACCCAGCTGGGGCGAACTTCGGCGAACCCCCCCGCAGGTGCGACGAACTTCGACGAAGGGTTGGGGGGTTCGAGGGGGGTTCGTGGCGACTCGGGCGAGGGGGAACGAGCGATGTTCGTGGGCTCGAGCAAGAAGATGTTGCCCATCATGTAGTCGCAGAAGCCCTGACAGCAGAAAATGACACTCGGGCGATACAAGGGAGAATGGAATATGGTGGCAAAGGGAAACTACGGGCCTCTGAGTCAAAAATGGATGTCAGGTTTGATAATTATTTCATTAATCTGCGAAGATCGCACACCGCAGTTTGATGCCTCCCAAAAATTGCACCAAGTTAACACATTGAATAACATGCAATCATTCCTGGACGTTGTGTTTATTGATTAGAGGGCTCCGGGTTTAAGTCTAGGGTTTAGGTTCATTCAGGGGTCAACTCCCTTCAGGCCTGGTCTTCGTTTCAGGGTTTGGGCTTAAGTGTTATGTAATAGTTGTAGGGCGAGTATTTCAGAGTGGAGGGCTTAAGGCCTAGGGTTCAGGCCCACGGGGCTTAGGGCCTAGGGTTCAGGCACACGTTTAGGGTCAAATGTCCGGGGTCGGGTTTCGGCGCTCAGATTTGGAGAAGTCTAACTCATCAAGGGGTTGGAAAGTTAGCAGTCATGAGGTTAAGTCAAATTAGAGCTTCAGGGTTGTGCTTTCGGACTTCCATGTCAGGGTTAGGATTTTAGGGTCTAGGGTCCGAAACCGAAAGGGCTCTGGGGTCGGAGGGCTTTCTGGCTGCTGTATCTCCTGCCACGGCGGGACAGAGCCAGAAAGAACCTCCTGTTGGGGCCCCAACAGGCTCATGCAGCTTCCTTGTTCTGAAAAGAACAAGGAAACTTTTGGGGTTTGGGGCTTAACTTGATTATTTGAGAGAGAGAGGGAGAGAGAGAGAGAGAGAGAGAGACAGAGCGTCGGTCTCGATGTCCTTGTCAGTCGGTGTCGATGTCCTTGTCCTTGTGCCGGCAGGCCTCATGCAAAGTCTTGAGTGCGCCGGATCTGTGCTGAGTGATGACCTAACGGACAGAGGCTCGAGCAGTCAGAAGAGCCTTGTGTGCACTCGTCTTCTGGAGCCGTCTGCTTCTGGAGTGGAGCGAGCCGCTTCTGTGTTGCCAGGCTTCTCCAATATGCGACAAAGTGCTTCAGAAGTTCAGGGCTCGAG
Organism: Symbiodinium sp. CCMP2592; assembly: GCA_905221615.1. Lineage (NCBI taxonomy): Eukaryota > Dinophyceae > Suessiales > Symbiodiniaceae > Symbiodinium > Symbiodinium sp. CCMP2592. The sequence continues at coordinate 177,490 of CAJNDT010002224.1, forward strand.
ACTCGAGAGTCCTTCAACCGCAGGACATTCATTGTGATGTCACCTGTCCGAGTGGAGACCCGCTTGATGACGGAGACGTCGAGGCACGCTTGGAAGCGTCGCAATGGCGCCCGACACATGTTCTGGGGCCAAGCCACCAAAGACGAATTTGCTGGCACCAGTCTGACACTACTACTACTTACTAGTACTAGTACTGCCACTACTACCACTACTACTACTACTACTACTACTACTACTACTACTACTACTACTACTTCTTCCTCTTCTACTAGCACTGGTACTCGGATTACTAACTCGGACGGGAAATGCTTCTTCGAATACTACTGCTACTTACTAGAACTGAACCTGAGAGAAAGACAACATCCGGCTTGCGGCTTAACTAGAAACCGTTGAAGCTTTAAGGCCTGAGGTTTAAGTAGGTAAAGCTAAACCCCAAACCCCGAACCTTAATAATGTGGGCGACGAAGCTGCTTCAAGGTCTACGGATCTATTTCGCATGCATTAGAGAGTGGTCACCCAAAAATCAAACTTGTCGGGTACTCGGGCATGTCTTAAGAAACTGTGCGGGTGCGGTGACGGGATGAACTAGAAATCTTACTGGGGCTGCCTGATCCGTAATCTAATATCTATTAAGAGCCACCTGGCCCCACCTGGCAGCAGGAATCTGTTCGGCGAAGCGCCTCTGTGCAAGAAGCCGCAGGACAACACATGGAGCGAAATGTACCAAACGCCGCAGGCGACCCAACAATAGCTCGGACGCAGGCGGGCCAAATGTCGTGTAAAAGGCCAGAATCACTGGGCATGTTTGCTATGGGCGGCATGTGACGCGAGCAGGGTTAATTAATTGTAATAATTAGGCTCTGGGTGTTCAGGGAAATGAAGCATGATTAGGCAAGTGCCGCATGCCATGCCGATGTCCTGGTCTTTGTCTTCAGATTACACAGCCACGCACGCATCGAATGTCGGACATTGTTTTGCATCACCCAGTGGAGTACTCCCGACGCTGCGTCAGCTGGCATCGCTGCAGGCATATAAATCTTAGGTAGTATTAGGGAGAGCATTTCCAATTATAGTAAGAAGACTGGGTAACGAGTAGAATCAAAGACGGTACCTAGTAGCAACAGCAGTAGTAGTACTAGCAGAAGTAGTAGTGGTAGTAGTAGTAATAAAAGTAGTAGTAGGAGTAGTAGTAGTAGTAGTAGTAGTAGTAGTAGTAGTAGTAGTAGTAGTAGTAGTAGTAGTAGTAGTAGTAGTAGTAGTAGTAGTAGTAGTAGTAGCTGTCGTAGTAGCTGTCGTAGTAAGTCGTAGTGGTAGTAGCACTAGTAGTAGTAGTAGTAGTAGTAGTAGTAGTAGTAGTAGTAGTAGTAGTAGTAGTGTAGTAGTAGTAGTAGTCGTAGTAGTTAGTAGTAGTAAAGTAGTAGTAGTAGTAGTAGTAGTAGTAGTAGTAGTAGCAGTAGTAGTAGTAGTAGTAGTAGTAGTAGTAGTAGTAGTAGTAGTAGTAGTAGTAGTAGTAGTAGTAGTAGTAGTGTAGTAGTAGTAGTAGTAGTAGTAGTAGTAGTAGTAGTAGTAGTAGTAGTAGTAGTAGTAGTAGTAGTAGTAGTAGTAGTAGTAGTAGTAGTAGTAGTAGTAGTAGTAGTAGTAGTAGTAGTAGTAGTAGTAGTAGTAGTAGCTGTCGTAGAAAGTACTAGTAGTAGTAGTAGTAGTAGCAGAAATAGTACTAGTAGCCGCTGTCGTAGTAAGTCGTAGCAGTAGTCGTAGCAGTAGTAGTAGCAGTAGTAGTAGTAGTAGTAGTAGTAGTAGTAGTATCAGGTCTGTATCACTAGTATCAGTACCATTAGTAGTAGTAGGAGTGGTAGCAGCAGCAGTAGCAGTAGTAGTTGCAGTTGTAGTAATTGTGGTCGTGGTCGCGGTGGTAGGAGAAGAAGTGCTGCGAGTGGAAGTACTAGTACTAGCACTACTAGTAGCAACAAATGCAGTGGTAGTGGTAATAGTCGTAGTAGCAGTAGAGGTTTTCCGGCCTGACATTTGTTGTGGATTACTTACTGTTCAAGCTGATGAGTCTGGCAGTCTTGAAGTTGAGCTGTAGGGTGAGAGTTGCACAGGAAGCCGGAAAGGCCGAACCCGAAACCGAAACTCTGTGTGCACTGTCCACATTTGATTGAGAAGGTACCGCCAGAAACTGTGAAGCCATTAAACCTCGACTCTCAGGACCTCAACCTGGTGGGGTAATGGAGTTCTATTGCCGATGGGTCGGTTTAAACCCACAACCGCAGCAAACATCAATAGTCCGTGGGACCATAGAGGATTCAAGTTGCAAGGAATTTATTGAGGCTGGGAAATGTGCACTTGGAATGGTTATGGTACCTGACAGCCTACTCATAAATTCATTACGTCCTTCACTTCGAAATGAACCATTCAAAGGGGTTTGCTGATGAAGGCAAATTAAGTATGTCATTGCCTATCATGGCCATGAAAGGAAAGTATTATCGTAAACCCGAAAACCCGAATCACAAACCCGAAAGCTGCAAGGGAGTCTCGCAAACCCTAATTATTAAAGCACTTTTGCACCCTGAAATCCAATACTTAGGATGAAGTAAGCACGCCGACCACATGCCTCGAACTTGGATAGTGCCAGTGGGCCGCAGTAGTGCTTTGGCCTTCGTGGCCAGAGTTTAGGCGTTAGGGCTCGAGGGTTGTAAGGCTTTAAAGCATTGGGGCTGAGGTGTGCTAGGGTTTCGGGTTTACTTAGCCGACTACCCTTTCAACTTTAAAGTTTAGCTCTACCCTTAAACCCTAAACCCTAAATCGTTCCCCAGGTCCTATCCACAGGCAACGGGCCGATTGTCACAGAGAAAGCTTTCTATTTTACCTACGAGGTAGTAGTGGTAGTAGTAGTAGTCGTCGTAGTAGTAGTGTAATAGTACTAGTAGTAGTAGTAGTAGTAGTAGTAGTAGTAGTTGTTGTTGTTGTAGTAGTAGTAGTCACCCTTCTTCTCCGGTCCTCACAAACAAGGTGGGCTGTACAGGGTTAAGGGTTCAGGGGGTTGAGGCGGTTTAGAGGTTAGGGGTTCGGCGGTTTAGGGTTGTGTAGGGCTAGGAGGTTTAGGGTTCTATGAGGTTTAGGGTGCAGGGGGTTAGGGTATAGGGTTTTAGGATTTACTGTGGTCCTATAGGGTTCTATCGGGTTTACGGCTCAGGATTCTACAGGGTTTAGGGTTTACCGGCCACCGGGCTTCGAGAGCCTATCGGCCGACAAGGACTGATGGACATCAACATTGTGCGAGAAGAGCCGTCATGAAGCCCTAATACCACTACTACTACTACTACTACTACTACTACTACTACTACTACTACTACTACTACGACAGCTACTGCTACTACTACTACTACTACTACTACTACTACTAGTAGTACTACTACTACTACTACTACTACTACTACTACTACTACTACTACTACTACTACTAGCAGTACTACTAGTACTACTAGTGCTACTACTACTACTACTACTACGACTACTAGACTAGTACTACTACTACTACTACTACTACTACTACTACTACTACTACTACTACTACTACTACTACTACTACTGCTACTGCTACTGCTTCTGCTACTAGGCTACTGCTACTGCTACTGCTACTGCTGGTACTACTACTACTACTACTACTACTACTACTACTAATACTACTACTACTACTACTACTACTACTACTACTACTACTACTACTACTACAATACAACTATTACTAGCTCTAGTATTAGTAGTAGTTATATTAGTGCTCGGACGTCTTCTCGGCCTCGGACATCTTCTCGACGATGAGCAGCGAGAGGGCCAAGGTGATGTAGCTTCAGCAGTGACGGTGCCAAGCTCATATTTTGAGCTGACCTATGGCCTACTTCGAGTCGCGACCAAGCGAAGCCAGCTTTGTCTTCGCGAACTCGAGGCCCGGCACATGGACTTCGCTGGCAAGAGCCTGGATTGGGCAACGGCTGTCGAGTCGTGCTGGTGTTGTGGGAAAGCACACAGCAAGCCTTCAGGCAGCCACCGTTTTGCAGATGCCGTCGTCCTCCTTGTAGCCACTGCCCGCCTGCTTGCTGCAGGTACTTCTGGTGGTCCTTTCGACCGGCAGGGAACTCCTTCGAGCCGCTGTGTCGCCAGGCGTCAGGTTCTCCACAACGCAAGCGGCTTCAAGCTTGGCTTCAAGAGGGTTTCATGGCTTCGGGATTGTAGGACGCAGGATGCAGTTTTGGGGTGTGGCTTGGTGAGGGCCCGGAAACCTTGTTCGGGCGCTTGGGCTCTGGGGTTGGAGGCCTTTCTGGCTGCTGTATCTCCTGCCACGGCGGGACAGAGCCAGAAAGAACCTGTTGGTGCCCCAATGAAAAGGCTGATGCAGTTTCCCAGTTCTGTAAAGAACAAGGAAACTGCTAATTTAGGGTTAGGGGTTTTACATTGATAATTTCAATAGAGGTCAAGGCCTAAGCCCCAATACTCAGAAAACAAGAAGCCTTAGCAAAAGCAAGAAAGCCCCAGCAAACCGTATCTACTGAAACTCGGACGTTGTAGACCAATGCCAATGGACGCCAGGGTGAATTAAGTCCCAGAGGTCCGCTCTCAGAGACCTGTGCACCCCGAAAAATACAGTCCTATAATTGAGCAGCATATTGGAGAAGGCTGGTTTGGCCTGACGGTAAACCAATAGTTTAAGGGTGCAGGGTTTAGGGGATGATGCCTGCTTGGCTCCCCGACCATAGCGGCCCTCTCGGGGCACCTGCAGAAGCAAAGGACTCGGCCGTATTTATTTGCATCTTTGCTATTGCTTAGGGGGAGGAGTGGTGACACGGCGAGTACAAGTGACAAGTTACACAACCACCATCACTGTTTCAAGGGCGTTCTTAAACTGATTAATCTTAGTGCAGATAGCAAATGGGGGAGTGTCGTGGCAAGCAGCAGCACATGACTAAAATGGTAGGGAGACCCTATGTGAGGAGTTACGGGGTTCGGGTCCTAGAACCATGATCCCACGGCCGCAGTGACTTAATAATAATTTGGGGTTCAGGGTATTCATATATTTGGTTATAGTTATCGCATTTAGAGCAGGCAGAGCACAACAGCAAGTCTCCGCCGCGATGACGAGGAGAAGGTCTGTTGGTGCGACCGTGGGCACTGGCGGCACTGGCAGGGCGCCAACTCGGATGCGATTCCCAAGCACCGGAGTACCTTGCCCGGGCTCATCCACGACCGCCGTTTTTTCCTCTCGAGCGACGCCAACACCTGGCTGGACTCTCGAGGGAGGCGATCGGACTGGCACTCCTTGCAAAGGACTTTCGGCCAGTGGATCGTGCCGCGACGCGACTTCGGGTTGAAAGAAGTCCTTCCGGCAAGCGGCGAGGTGGAGGTGCATGACAGCCACGTGTCGAAGCTGAGTCCAGGACATGCTGCACAAGGGCAAGCCATGTTCGCCCCAATGCCACGACGTGTCCAAGTAAAGTTAAACCCGCCGGGGAGGAAGCCACTTATCAGACCAATTGGCTGCTTAGGGTGATTCTCGGGCAACAGGTATATACAGATCGAATCAGAATCAACGTCTAGTAATTTGCGCTTCAGGGTTTAGGACTAGACTATAATTTGGGTTGACACCTTAGGCTTCATGTTGTTTTGGGGTTCAGGGTTGAGGGTTTGGTGATGTCGTTCCGATGCGGTTTGACACGCGGACAGTAATTAAGCAAGGTTTCAATTATTTAGGGTGTTTGATGGTTGTTGAGGACACTCGGACAGCAATTTGCAAGTTTTCAATGTTTAGGGTGTTTGAGGGTTCAGGACCCCACTCAGGCTTCTACAGGCAGGTGTATCCAAGGGCTAGGGCACATCGGATCAAAGTTCCTTGCAAGGAGGCAAGACGGGTTAGTGAGGTTCATTTAATTTAAGGGTCTCCGAATCCGACGTCCAATGCATTTATTCCGAAGCAGCAGGAGATCCGTGGGTTGGGACTAAACCCTACTAAGAAGCCCTCAAACCCCGAGCCTACCCGTGGGTTGGGACTAAACCCTACTCAGAAGCCCTGAAACCCCAAGCCTAAACCCCAATCCGTAAAACCTATTAATCCTAAGCAAGCAATCGAAATCTAAGCATGATTCAGTATGGTGTGCTAGTGCTGCTTCAGGCTTTGGGCTCGGGTCTGGGGCCTTACCAATCTGCAGGCGAACTTGGGAGAGAGTTCTTTTCAGGTCTGCTTTGACCTGCTTCTGCAGAACCAGCATTTGAAATGAAACCGCTAGTTTGCAGACTAAGCCTTGGAATCCTACATCCCTAGATCCAGGACCGTTTTGTTAGTAAGGATCGGAACTTAGGGTTTTCAAGACTCGGAATTATTATGGGTTTAGGGCCAAAGTTTAGGGGATTTAGGGATCCCCGGTAAGACCTGTGAGACCCAATCAACCTGAATGTCAACTGGGCTCGGACCACAAAGGCGGAGAAGGAGGCAGCAAAGGCAGCCTGCAGCAAGAAGGAATGCTGGCCGAATGTTGACCCTTGTCGGTGGGGAAAATGTCTTTCATGATTAATTCAGCATGGTGTCTTTCATTAATTATTAATTCAGTATGGTGTAAGATGGGTGTCTTGCGGTTTTGCTCCGCAGCAGTTCATGAGGGAGGAGCTTGTGGCAGGAGAGGTCGGGAATTGCAATGGTAAACACTTTATTATTTCATTATTGGATGAGGAATTACCGGAGAATTTCCATACCGGAGAGCTCCACAGGTATGACCCTAGTTTTCAGTTCGTTTTCTGAGGGGAAAGTTATATATGGCACCGAGAACTGACCGCGACGCATTTTTTTTTCCTTTTGTTTTTTTGGCAGCATCTCTGGGGCCGCAAATTGTCGTGTGTTCCCAGGTCACTGCTATTCCATGGTCTCGGGCAGACTGATGCGGCTGGAATTGAGTGGCGGCTGCTCGGTCGAGGCTGCTCCGGCTGCTCGGTCGAGGCTGCTCCTGCTGCTCGGGCATGCTGAGTTCAAGCTCTCAAGAAACTGAAATCCCAAGGGCAAGTCTCGGCCGGGTGGAGAAATAGGTATTTCTCCCAGGCAGCCGTCAGCATGCGGTGCAGAGCATAGCCGTCACCCTGGTCGCCCCAGGACCGGGACGTGGACACTCCGTTTCTATCCTCGGCACGCCAGCATTTGTTGAACTCATCACGTCTTGAGGTATGCTGCGGCGGCAACCAACCATTGACGTGTTCCTCCGAGTAAAGTTGTTTCGACTCGAACCTCACAGGCTTCCGCTTGACGTCCTTTTTTTTTGTCCTTCTTGACTGCAGCAGTCCGGGTTTGCCGGATCTTTGCTGACACGGACATGGCCTTGCGATGCTTTGTTTTGGACTCGGACAAGACTTCCTTGATTTTCTTGTCAGTTTCGGCCGTCAGGAGCTCCTGAAACTCGGGCGACTGCAGGATTTCATTCAAATCTGCATCATCGGCTTGTCGATACTTCAGGGACCTTTTCATGATGTCTGCTGCCTGGTCCTCGGACACAGACAGAGTCTTTTGAACGGCCGTGGAAAGCATCTCACCCAAGGCAGTTTCGGCATTGGAAAAATCGAGGTCTCCCATGCCACACTCTTCCTTGAGAATGAAAGACAGTCGTGTTTCGTCCATGTCGAAGAAAGCATGCTCCGCACAGTACTGAAGGATAGGTTTCCGGGCTTCGCCTGTCACCGTGAGGAGGGGTGCGGTTGTCGGAGTGCCGCCGTTTCGAATGGCATGGTGCAAAGGGCTCTTAACGGTCGTGGGCAACGCAAACCAATCGGAGAGTCGAAAGACCTGAACAAACTTCAGCTTGTCTTTTGTGAGTGGAAGGTCAAAGTTGAAGCCGCCCTGGCAGGTTTTCAAGGGCAGCAGAAGTGCACCGGAATGCGATGGCCAGGCGCCCATGGATAGATATCTGTCGGACTCGGGAAAAGAGGTGTGGCCAACTACGGTGCCTCTTCTTAACATCCCGCTCCGCCAGGAGTCGCTAAGCTGAGCCACTCGGTCCTGATCCATGGCATCCTTCAGGACGGCCAACTCGCAGGCCACAGCACAAAGACCAATTTGGCTGAGGGAGGTCCACTTCATTGGTGCAGTTATTGCTTTCAATTTCTCGGGCACCTTGTTTTTCTCCAGACGGAAGAGAGACTCGGGAATGTTGCCTTCGGCCTCGGTCGGCTCGGTTTGGATTTCCCGAAATCCAAAGGAGGTGAGCGTCCGACTGTAAGAGCAACACTCCCAAGCCTCCGTGGAGCTCAGCTCGTGGCCCTTGTTCTCCTTGCCCTCCAACTCTCGGGCGTCGCCAAACGCTTCCTCGTTCCATGTGGCCCCCAAACCTCGGAAGAGCGGCTGCAGCCAATTCAGCAAACGTTTCGTGATGCGCCACTCGGACGAATGCAAGTTCGCGACGACGTCCCGCATAAGCCTGGACCCCATCGGCGATCGCTTTGCAAACACCCGGAGCCATTTCAGCTTCTCGCTGTTGGCCATGGCTCGGGCGTGTGCCTGCTCGGACAGGTACAGATTCACGAGTGTAACGTTCTGCTCTTCTTCGGTTCCGAAGGCAAGGAGGACGAGCTGGGAGGGCCAAGAAAACATGGTAACCGAGGCATACTGCATCTTGACGTGAGCCAATTCCAAAGCAGTTTCCAGCACCATCTGGCATGTCTTGTTCTGGAATTTGACGATAGGGTCCTCGACCGTCATTCGGCCGATCATCCCTGCACCGAGGCGGGCACCGTGCCAAATAGCCAGGTCTTCTCGGACGTCGGGACACACTGCAGTCTCGAAGATGGTCGTGAGGACTTCCAAGCTAGAGCCGCGGGCCTCTTCTAGGAGATGCTGTTCACAACCATCTCGACCTCTCTTCAGGGTGGTCCTGAGGCGATGCAGCTCCTGAGAGATCGGCCAACTCAAGTGAAACCAACAGTTGAGCTTGTCACACGTGTCTTTCTGCAACAAGATGTTGGTGACCACATGAAGCTTGTTGACGCACTTCTGGAACAGGCGCTGCTTGGCATCAGAGCCCAATGTGTTGTCTCCGTCGCCCTCGGACAAGACCTGGCCGGCCCATTCTTCGGTAGCTCGGTTGGCGGCGGCATTGGTCGCCGGCTGGAGATAGCCGGCTTTGAGGCCATAGGACAGGCACAGTAGCTTCAGGAGGCCCAGCTCGGACTTTCTCTCGGACCAACCCACAGCAAATGCATCCCACCTGCTCATGTTGCTGGGCCCACGCTTCCTCAAGAAGCCGCTGTGTTGCAAGAGATCCTTGCATTTCTCGGGTGTGACTTCCTCGACATGCAAGCCAGCCTGGAGTGCAATCTCCTCCCGGAGATGCTGAAAGAGAAAGCCGCCTCTCTCTCGCACGTCTGGCGGTGCAGCAGACAGTGTTGCAGCGAAGTCTACCATCTCCTCCTGCAGACGGCGGAACCATTTGTGCGAGCTCCACGGGCCCCGACTAAAGTTGATAACTAGCTCGCCTAGGGACAGGGCGCCTTTCAGCTTTGCATGGCTCACAGCATTTTCCAACTCTCGGGCGCGTCGGTGTCTTGGATCCCAAAAGTGGATCATGCGGACTCGGACGTGGTTCTGCAAGAACTGTAAGCAGCTCATTACGTCCGGCCCAGCGTCCGCATTGAAACACAGCACGGGCATCTCCAGGCGACCTTCCGGGTCTGGGGCTGTGAACTCCAGCAGGCTTGCTGCACTCGGACACATGCTCTGCAACGTCTGCTCCAGCGCCACCACCTGCTCGAAAGAAGGCAACCGCTGCTTCTTCTCGACCACAGGCGCCGCAGCCTCGGACGACAGAGCATTGTCTCGGGCACGCAAGCTCAGCAGATACCCTCGGGTCTTGGAGTCCAGCCTCCCCTGCTCCTCGGGAGTGGGCTCGGACGTGACAGCCCTGTACCCAGAATCCCTCAGAATCAGCGGTGGCCCCCATGCTGCCAACCCAGTGTGGCTGTCCAGGATCGCATAGTACGACCTCTTCTTGCCTCCGACTCGGGACGCATCGAAGGCAATGTGCAACGTCTTCGCCGATCCAAGCACCCGCCTGCAGGACATCCAATACTGGAACCGTTCTCGGACGCGCTGCCTGGCCTTCACCATCGACCGAGCTCGGACCTTCTGCACCTTCAGGTTGGTCTTGGCTCGGGCGGACAGCTTGGCATCGGCGGGGCCTCGGACGACGCGGGCTCGCACTCTGGCCATTCGGACGGCAGGATCACGCATGTCTGGCTTGTCGCTGCTGTCGAAAATGGAGTCCTGGCAGGGATCCTCCCCGAAGTCGGAGGCCAGAACACCAGCATCCACTGCCCCGGACAAGCCTTTCAAGACGTCTGCTCGAAGCCACCGCAGGGCCTTCGTCCTCCAGAGTTGCTTGAGCACCTCGTGCACGGGCTGGGTCTTCCTGGACTTCATGGGCACAGTCTTCTTGGAGCCCCGCATCCGCTCTTTGTAGCAGGTCCTCTCGGTCAACTCGGACAATGTGACATTGCCGTGTCGGATGACCAGAGAAGCTGCCTCGGACGCGACCCGAACCCTCCACTTCTCCGGCAACAACCTCTGAAGGAACAGGGGGAGCAATGTCGTGGTCTCATCAGAGTAGACGTACAACATATGCAGCAGAAAGCAGAGAAACAACGTGCTGACGAACAGATCATGAGCCGTGTCCTCCGTTTCGCCTTGTCCCGTCTCCTTGCAGTGAGGCGGCCAGAGCACGTGCCCTCTCCCGCTTTCCAGCTGGAGCTCGGACACAAAGGCTGGCAGCCAGAACCGTCGCAGCTTGCCCATAATCGTCTGTCGTGGCTTTCGGATAAAGGAAGTAAGCCGCCAGAAATGCCTACAGGGTCCTCGGGCTTGCAGAATGGAGACTGGTTTCTCCGTTTGGAGTGCGGTTGACAAATCAGTCTGCAACAGTCTTCTTCCAAGGAGGAAGCTTTTCAGCCATTGCGACTGGGTTCCTGTCTCTGTGCGGGTAATAACGAAAGGCTCCGTCTCCGACGAGCCCTCGGACGTGTCGCCCTCGCTGGAAGCACGTCTAAAAAGGTGACACTTCAAGAGCTTCGACAGCCACGTACTCTCCCCTGCCACTCGGACGAACGCGAAACCGGCAGCATTGAATTTCAATGTGACCTCGCCACGCAGCAACAATGTTTCCTTGGTCATATGATGCTCCAGAATCGTGATGTCGTTCCAAGTGGCAATGATTTTCAGGTGGCCCTCGTGCGGCTCTTGTTTGCAAGCGGCGAGTGCATTGGGATCATTTGGAGCCGGTTCGGCAGTCATGATGATTCTTACTTGTAGTGGACGAAAAAAGCAAAAAAAAAAAGGAATTGGGACAAGCAGGGATTGATTGACCTGCAATGCATTTGTCGGGTGGCAATACTAAATAATAGTAGTAATAGTAGTAAATAATTATAAGAAGAAGAAGTACTAAGGATACATAATAACGTGACAACAGTACAGTACTGATAATATTAATTAGTGACTGGGATTTCGTGCAGAGCGAGAGTTTTGAAGAGTTGTCGACGACCCCATACAGAGAGCTGTGGCCCTTTGAAACTTTGAGACTGTAACGGCAGCACGGATGTAGATGATGATTCATGATTATTGTTAATTCTGTATTTATTCTGACCCCATAGTCAAAGCAAGCCCCTGTGAGTTTGTAGGAAGACAGCCTAGTCTCGTTCAGCAAGTGTGGACATAGTTGTATATAATAACTAGTTGGGGTACAGAGGCAGCAGGTTACCCTGACATGTGCAGTTACCGTTGCGAGGAGAGGACTGCCAGGACCAAATAAACTCGCATGGCAGATTCTCAGAATTCAATCCGGAACAAAGGAAAGACTTCTTGACCCCGTGTGCCTGAAGTCAGCATCGAAGTTGTCCGATGGCAAGAACGCCCAGGCAGCAGGTACCTCGCAAGGATGGGACAGCATGGGTCGTGCAGGTCTGGAATTGAATTCAGGTGCAAGGCCAAACCCTTGTAACTTTTTGTCCAGCCAGGGTGTGTTGCTCGTGTCTTCGCAACGTCACTGACTGATGGCATGGAGGCTATGGAACCAAAATACGAAGCTACTCCAGAGCGGCCCACCGGTCTGGCCGGCTTCGTCGGGAGGGAACTCTTTCTTCTACAGCCCCACTGTCAGAAAGTTGGAACACCCAGATGCCTCCTCGGACGCATCACATTTGAAAAGTGCCGTCGCCGTTCTCGGGAGGCTCGTCCTCGTTCCCCTCGAGTTCGGGGAGCTCCTCATCTGCCTCGTCGGTCTCGCCCTTGTTGGAGGACTTGGGAGTGCTCGGACGCGACTTTGCCTTCGCCCCGGGCCCGGCACCGTTGCTTCCGGGCGAGAACAGCCGCCTCCGAGGCGTCTTGGGTGAGCCTGGGGACTCGGAAGTTTGAAGCCGCTTTCTCTTCCGAGACTGGGGCGTCTTGTTCGCTGTGGGACCCGGCTGCTGGCTTTTCTCGGACGCCTCGTTTGGAGTGGTGATCTTCTTCTTGGTAGGAGTCTCGGGGCCGCCGTCACACTCCTTCAGCACGAGGGGCCGACTCACCGCGAAGCGGTCTTGAATCTTCATCTCCTCCAGCAGCTGGCCCACAGCTCGGACGCACACTCCCCGCTTGATTGTGCATTTGGCCCACAGGAAGGGATCGGCCAAGACGGGGTCACCTCCTGCACAGAGCTCGGCCGGAAGCTTGACCTTGGTCTTGGCTCGGGCGGCGGATGTGACCAAGGTGTTGTCGACGAGGTTGAACTGCCCATCCGCGATCTTCTCGAGGCTCCAGTAGCTGTGCTCCGCCCAGAAGTCCTGTGTCTCAGTGACTGAGTTACGTACTAATACTAATTATTCTTGCTAAGTATTAATTAATTAATTAATTAATTAATTAATTAGGGGGATTCCACTCCCAGTTTCACACAACTTGTACCGCTCCAGTCCTTCAAGGTCTTCTGCTCGGACACTCGGAAGGTGGACCCTCGGGCGCCGAGTAACTCGTACCGCTCCTTGAGCTTCCTCGTCAGTCGCCCAAGGCTCTTGCACGGCAGAGCACTCGCAGGGTCCATCCCACAGAGGTAACCCAGCACGCTGGCCACAGCCAGCCTCGACAAGGACTTCTGCCTCCCGCCGTCCTCGGGCGCCGGCTGCACCGTTGTCGTGCTCAGCCACTCGGACAGGCCGCTGTTGAGCTCGGACAGTATGCCCAGACTGACCTCCTTGCTCAACAGCTTCACCTTGTTCATGTGGCCCGGCAGCTTGGTCTCGGACGGCTCGGGCTCGTTGTTGAAGTCCATGTGCCCGGCCTTGATGTTAGCCAGCATAAAGCTGGCTTCGCTCGGGTGGGACTCGAAGTAGCCCATGAGCTCGCTCAGAATCTGAGCCTGGCCCTGCCTCTGCTGCAAGGCGATCGCCTCTCGGACCTGAACCTTCTCCTTGTCCTCCAGACGGGCCTTCTTGGCCGCCGCTGCCTCCGCCTTCTTGCCCTTCTTCGGCGGCATCTCGGGCAGGCGGAGCTCGGGCAGACGCAAGAGCTCGGAGGACTCGGGAGGTCAGGTCTCGGGCGGTTGTGCCCGAAAGTGCAGATCAGGGCTCGGGCGGTTTTGCCCGAAAGTGCAGATCAGAGTTGGGGCACCTTTGCCCGATGCAGACCAGAGCTCGGGCACCTTTGCCCGAAAATACAGACCAGAGCTCGGGCACCTTTGCCCGAAAATGCAGACCAGAGCTCGGGCAGCTTTGCCCGAAAGTGCAAATCAGAGCTCGGGCACCTTTGCCCGAAAGTGAAGATCAGAGCTCGGGCACCTTTGCCCGAAAGTGAAGATCAGAGCTCGGGCACCTTTGCCCAGATGAGGATATGGTCCCGGGTCTCCAGGTCAGATCTCCTGCAATTCCCCAGAACTGCAGGATTGTCCGCGAGGAGGCTTCCTAAACAATTGTTTGTTTACTGATTGTTGAATGTTGTATGAAATGTCTAATGTAGCTGCTGGCCTTTGCTCGCTGCTGGCCTTGCTTGAATTGCAGTGAATCCTCGGCTTCTGTCTGTACCTGATGCATAACATTATTATTATTATAGTGGCTGCCTGCCTGTGCAGTAATTGAATCTTGCATTCGCATCCTCGTCTGCTCCCTCTCTTCTAATTTTGAGCTGGCGACAGCTTCCTGGAATGCAGAGTATCGCTCGGAAAATCGTGCAGGTTGCTTTCAAGCAGCAAGTTCCAATGGATTTCTGGTCTCATGCCTGCAACCGCTGCAACTGGATCTGTGCCTAGAGCCTCAGAACTGCAAAGCCTGGCCTCTAGACAAGTGCTCCTCGGGCCTGCGAAATGAAAGAACCGTCTCGAACATGTCCTAGCTGACGGCCGTTACATGTCAATCCTGTACTGAACCGTTCCCTCTTCACGTGCGAAGCGACTCTTTTTTGCTGCTGCACCTCGGACGACTGCCCCTCGGACGAAGCATCTACCCTTGCGGATGCTTTCCCAAAAAACGGTGCCTGATCGGCGTCCTCGGGGCTTCGTCGGCCTCGCTGGCCTGACTCGCAGCGGCGACCTGGTGCCTCACTCGGACGTGCTCGGCATAGGTCTCGGCCAGGTCTCGACCCTCAAGCCACACCCACTCGGGCAGGGTCTCGACACATCTTCTGTTGGTGTACCCCCAGACCACAGCCTGCGACACCCAGTCCCGGACCGTCTCGTGCCACCTCAGCTGCCTCTCCAGTTGAGTGATCTTCACCCTGGCCCGCCGCAGCTCATCCCGGGCAAGCCGCAGCTCCTCCTCGGGCGAGACAGCAGCCTCCTCGGGCGAAGCAGCAGCGATAGGCTGGGCCGGCACATCCTCGGTTGGATCTTCCTGCTGTCAAGAACTCAGCAGAAGATTTATGTGGGCAACCTGCTGTGGTTTGATTTCCCGATCGCGGCGAAGACTTCTACAGGATGTACATGTCTTAAAATGGCCGGTCAGAGTCTGAACTACGCCTGTCCGAGGGTGAGTACGACTATGTTAGAGTCCTCAGGTAGCTGATGATTCTCATGGAAGACTCTCTGTCATTTCTTATCCCTGCTCGGTCCTCTTCGGCCTCTTCCTCCGCCTCTTCCGCCTCCTCGGCCGCAGGGTCCTCGCTGTCTGACGAGAGAGCCAGGCCGTCCTGGTCCGCTGGCCTGCCCCGGTGCTTTATCTTCTTCTTGTCGGCCTTCTTCTTCTTCTTCGCCTTCTTCTTCTCGGCCGCCGACTTTTTTCCTCTCTTGTACAGCTTCTGCAGGATCTTCCTACGCTCTTCGGGCGTTTTTGCAGCGGCCACCTCTGCATGGTCTCCATACCGAGACTTGACTCGGCCGCGGCTCTCCTTACGTTTGAGCTCGTACATCTTCCCGAGCTTCTTCCGCCGATCAGCAGGAGACCTGTCCTCGGACACTTCTGCAGCATATTTTGTGCTGAACCTCTTCTCGGCCTTCTTCTTCGGAGCCGCCTCCACCAAGGCCATCTGAGGCAATGCAGTAAGTGCTCGGACGAGGACTCAGACACTACGTGACTACGAGTCGGACTGCCAGTCAATGCTCGGACTACTTTCGGACTTGCCTTCAATGTAGGGAACCTTACAACCTCAGGTGCTGGGGCTACTTTTGGGACTTGCATTCAAGGAACCTTCCAGACTCAGGTGCAGGGAGAAAGTTGTTGTGCTTAGATATGTTGCCTCTCACTGGCTCTACTGCATGCTGCTAAGCAAATCCACGGCCGGGTTGAGTTCTAAATTGGACTACTCTTGGGAGTTGATGTCTGCAGGAGCGCTTTGGCAGAAAGTCCTCTGCTGCAATGACCAATGTCTTGCTCGGCTTCTTCAACTAACTGCAGGCCATGCCCAAGAAACACTTGCAGGACGGGAAAGCAAGAGAGGGGCACTCGCTCGGAAGCAGCCGAATCGTCGAAGCCGCATCGCCGTCGCTTCGGTCCGGCCTGAGCAGTCAGAACGGCAGGAAAAGGCTGGCAGGCTAGCTGCGAAAAGCCCTGACCAGGAAGGACCCCGCGAAGGCCCTGCGAAGGCACACCCCCTTCGACCGCAGGCCTGCGAACCCCGACTGCCGGGGGGTTCGGCGAGCTTCGGCGAACCCCTCTCTTTCTCTCTCTCTTAATAGGCAAAGAAGAGCCCCGCGAAGCCCCGCGAAGCCCCGCGAAGGGCTGCGAACCCCTCCCTCGGAGCCTTCGGCGACCAGCCCTCTGCGAACGCTTTGGCCCTTCGGCTCGAACCTCTGCGAACCCTTGCTCCAGCCCCTTCGGCGACCCTCTGCGAACCCTTCGTCCGGATTGCAAGAACACCTCCCTTGTTTGCGACCTCTCCAGGCTACGGATGCCTCGGCTTCTCCCTCTTATGCCAAGAATTCCGTGCGGCTGGCTAGATACTAGGATAGTCAATCTTGCTCGTGTGTTGCACTTTTTTCCAGTGTCTGAGTTTCAGACTCAGCAGCTCGGTCGAAGACGATTCCGCGGCATCTCGGGCACCTCATGTGTAGAATGCTCCTACACGATGTGTCCTCTCTTGGGTTTAGGGTCTAGGGCCTAGGGAGTGACACGGACTTTGTAAATTGCTCCTACACTAATTAATGTCTCCTCCCTTGGGTTTAGGGTGTAGGGCCTAGGGCAAAGGGACGAACTCGGGCTTTGTTAAATTTAAAATGCTCCTACACTATTTAAAAATGTGTCCTTTCTTGGGTTAAGGGTGTAGGACCTAGGGCTTAAGTACAAACTCCGGCTTGTAAATTGCTCCTACAGTAGTGTGTCCTTTTTTGGCTTTAGGGTGTAGAGCCCAGGGCTTAGGAACAAACTCGGGCTTTGTAAAATGCTCACACACTACTTACTCATGTGTCCTCTCTTGGGTTTAGGCTGTAGGACCTAGGGCTTAGGGACAAACTCGGGCTTTGTACAATGCTCCTACACTAAAAACTAATGTGTCCTCGGTGGGCTTTAGGGTGTAGGGACAAGGGCTTCGGGACAGACTCGGGCTTTGTAAATAATATGCTCCTACACTAACTCTCTTGGGTTTAAAGTCTGGGACCTAGGGCTTAGGGACAAACACGGGCGTTGTAAATTGCTCCTACACTAATTAATGTGTCCTCCCTTGGGTTTAGGGTGTAGGACCTACGGCCTAGGGAGAAACTCGGGCTGTGTAAAAAATGGTCGTAAAATAATTACTACTGTGTCCTGTCTTGGGTTTAGGGTGTAGGGCCCAGGGCTTAGGGACAAACTCGGGCTTTCTACTTGTAAACTGCTCCTAGACTAAGTTAATTTCTGTGTCCTGTCTTTGCTTCATGGTCTAGGGCCTAGGGCTTAGGGACAAAGACCTTCGTGGCTGAATGCCAGCAGTGTCCAGAAAGCCTATGTTATACAGCATTAGAGACAAAGGCTAGCTCTTGAATTATCCGTCTCGAACAAGTACTCGGACGTGCTTCTGCTTGCAGACCCCGACTAGATGATATGATTCGGGCAGACTGACTGGGGTGGGCTGAAGCCTTATTCCAAAAAGGCACTTATCCTAGTCTAGCCTGCACAAACCCGCAAGCATGAGGATCTCCGCCAGGAAGTGCCACTCCGATGTCTGGACCGAGCCCCCGCTGTGCTGCGACTGCTGTGTTGGTTGTTGGAAGAGGGATGCCTTGCCGTGATGGCAGTTGTGCTGGCATGTCGCATGGGGCAGTGGTGCTGAAAGGTGCCATTCCTGCCGCGGCTTGCTCCAGAGCTCAAGCTCTCGTCGTCAAGGAGCGGCGGCGATGTGCCCGAGCAGTAGACGCCGCTGGTGGTCGTCAAAGCCCTACGGCGCTCGAAGCCGCTGGAGGCGAGCTACTCGCCAGGTGGTACGCTCGGCGATGGCTTCCTTGAGATTCTGCACTTTCCGCCCACACCGGACGCTGGCCGAGTGCGCCGAACTCCGAGTTGACGTCGGCCTTGGCCTACAGCAGCATGCCGACCACCTCCTGATGGCCTTCCTCGCAACAAAGCCTAGACTTGACACCAATGCCGACAAAGCGACCTAGTGCTCAAGGGTCCGAAACAACAGCCCAAGTGTGGCCGAGGAATACAGGCAGCCCCAAGCAAAGGATAAGTAGATGGGAGTGTTTAGGGTGCCAGGTCTATTGCTTAGGTTCCTTACTTCGGCGAATCATCCCTGGATCTGCGGCCTGAACCCCGCTAGCCTGGTCGACGTCACAGCCGAAGGCTTCTTTCTCCTGACCAGGGCAGTTGTCAATACTGTCGGTTTCTATTTTGGAAAACGCTCGGGTGCTTGAAGGCGGAGAATGGGGGATATGGAAGAGAAGATTGAGGCTGCAGCACCTTTGTCATGCTGTCGCATGGTTAAATTAGAGGATGGATTGCCGGAGACATCTCTATGTTCATTGGATATGGACCAGGAATCCACTATGTACGGTCTTGCTGGAATTCCTGTTCTACTGGAAGAGTACAAGAGTTGTTTTTTTTTCATGCCTGATACACCAGTAGCAATAGGAATGGAACTAGCAGGAGTACTGCTGCTACAAGGATTAGAGCATCTCGAGTACGACAAGTTGTACTGCTCAAACTAAGAAAACTTAAAACTACCACGAGTCGCA
>CAJNDT010002224.1:196203-346203 GCA_905221615.1 Symbiodinium sp. CCMP2592
TCAGCAGAAGATTTATGTGGGCAACCTGCTGTGGTTTGATTTCCCGATCGCGGCGAAGACTTCTACAGGATGTACATGTCTTAAAATGGCCGGTCAGAGTCTGAACTATGCCTGTCCGAGGGTGAGTACGACTATGTTAGAGTCCTCAGGTAGCTGATGATTCTCATGGAAGACTCTCTGTCATTTCTTATCCCTGCTCGGTCCTCTTCGGCCTCTTCCTCCGCCTCTTCCGCCTCCTCGGCCGCAGGGTCCTCGCTGTCTGACGAGAGAGCCATGCCGTCCTGGTCCGCTGGCCTGCCCCGGTGCTTTATCTTCTTCTTGTCGGCCTTCTTCTTCTTCTTCGCCTTCTTCTTCTCGGCCGCCGACTTTTTTCCTCTCTTGTACAGCTTCTGCAGGATCTTCCTACGCTCTTCGGGCGTTTTTGCAGCGGCCACCTCTGCATGGTCTCCATACCGAGACTTGACTCGGCCGCGGCTCTCCTTACGTTTGAGCTCGTACATCTTCCCGAGCTTCTTCCGCCGATCAGCAGGAGACATGTCCTCGGACACTTCTGCAGCATATTTTGTGCTGAACCTCTTCTCGGCCTTCTTCTTCGGAGCCGCCTCCACCAAGGCCATCTGAGGCAATGCAGTAAGTGCTCGGACGAGGACTCAGACACTACGTGACTACGAGTCGGACTGCCAGTCAATGCTCGGACTACTTTCGGACTTGCCTTCAATGTAGGGAACCTTACAACCGCAGGTGCTGGGGCTACTTTTGGGACTTGCATTCAAGGAACCTTCCAGACTCAGGTGCAGGGAGAAAGTTGTTGTGATTAGATATGTTGCCTCTCACTGGCTCTACTGCATGCTGCTAAGCAAATCCACGGCCGGGTTGAGTTCTAAATTGGACTACTCTTGGGAGTTGATGTCTGCAGGAGCGCTTTGGCAGAAAGTCCTCTGCTGCAATGACCAATGTCTTGCTCGGCTTCTTCAACTAACTGCAGGCCATGCCCAAGAAACACTTGCAGGACGGGAAAGCAAGAGAGGGGCACTCGCTCGGAAGCAGCCGAATCGTCGAAGCCGCATCGCCGTCGCTTCGGTCCGGCCTGAGCAGTCAGAACGGCAGGAAAAGGCTGGCAGGCTAGCTGCGAAAAGCCCTGACCAGGAAGGACCCCGCGAAGGCCCTGCGAAGGCACACCCCCTTCGACCGCAGGCCTGCGAACCCCGACTGCCGGGGGGGTCGGCGAGCTTCGGCGAACCCCTCTCTTTCTCTCTCTCTTAATAGGCAAAGAAGAGCCCCGCGAAGCCCCGCGAAGCCCCGCGAAGGGCTGCGAACCCCTCCCTCGGAGCCTTCGGCGACCAGCCCTCTGCGAACGCTTTGGCCCTTCGGCTCGAACCTCTGCGAACCCTTGCTCCAGCCCCTTCGGCGACCCTCTGCGAACCCTTCGTCCGGATTGCAAGAACACCTCCCTTGTTTGCGACCTCTCCAGGCTACGGATGCCTCGGCTTCTCCCTCTTATGCCAAGAATTCCGTGCGGCTGGCTAGATACTAGGATAGTCAATCTTGCTCGTGTGTTGCACTTTTTTCCAGTGTCTGAGTTTCAGACTCAGCAGCTCGGTCGAAGACGATTCCGCGGCATCTCGGGCACCTCATGTGTAGAATGCTCCTACACGATGTGTCCTCTCTTGGGTTTAGGGTCTAGGGCCTAGGGAGTGACACGGACTTGGTAAATTGCTCCTACACTAATTAATGTCTCCTCCCTTGGGTTTAGGGTGTAGGGCCTAGGGCAAAGGGACGAACTCGGGCTTTGTTAAATTTAAAATGCTCCTACACTATTTAAAAATGTGTCCTTTCTTGGGTTAAGGGTGTAGGACCTAGGGCTTAAGTACAAACTCCGGCTTGTAAATTGCTCCTACAGTAGTGTGTCCTTTTTTGGCTTTAGGGTGTAGAGCCCAGGGCTTAGGAACAAACTCGGGCTTTGTAAAATGCTCACACACTACTTACTCATGTGTCCTCTCTTGGGTTTAGGCTGTAGGACCTAGGGCTTAGGGACAAACTCGGGCTTTGTACAATGCTCCTACACTAAAAACTAATGTGTCCTCGGTGGGCTTTAGGGTGTAGGGACAAGGGCTTCGGGACAGACTCGGGCTTTGTAAATAATATGCTCCTACACTAACTCTCTTGGGTTTAAAGTCTGGGACCTAGGGCTTAGGGACAAACACGGGCTTTGTAAATTGCTCCTACACTAATTAATGTGTCCTCCCTTGGGTTTAGGGTGTAGGACCTACGGCCTAGGGAGAAACTCGGGCTGTGTAAAAAATGGTCGTAAAATAATTACTACTGTGTCCTGTCTTGGGTTTAGGGTGTAGGGCCCAGGGCTTAGGGACAAACTCGGGCTTTCTACTTGTAAACTGCTCCTAGAGTAAGTTAATTTCTGTGTCCTGTCTTTGGTTCATGGTCTAGGGCCTAGGGCTTAGGGACAAAGACCTTCGTGGCTGAATGCCAGCAGTGTCCAGAAAGCCTATGTTATACAGCATTAGAGACAAAGGCTAGCTCTTGAATTATCCGTCTCGAACAAGTACTCGGACGTGCTTCTGCCTGCAGACCCCGACTAGATGATATGATTCGGGCAGACTGACTGGGGTGGGCTGAAGCCTTATTCCAAAAAGGCACTTATCCTAGTCTAGCCTGCACAAACCCGCAAGCATGAGGATCTCCGCCAGGAAGTGCCACTCCGATGTCTGGACCGAGCCCCCGCTGTGCTGCGACTGCTGTGTTGGTTGTTGGAAGAGGGATGCCTTGCCGTGATGGCAGTTGTGCTGGCATGTCGCATGGGGCAGTGGTGCTGAAAGGTGCCATTCCTGCCGCGGCTTGCTCCAGAGCTCAAGCTCTCGTCGTCAAGGAGCGGCGGCGATGTGCCCGAGTAGTAGACGCCGCTGGTGGTCGTCAAAGCCCTACGGCGCTCGAAGCCGCTGGAGGCGAGCTACTCGCCAGGTGGTACGCTCGGCGATGGCTTCCTTGAGATTCTGCACTTTCCGCCCACACCGGACGCTGGCCGAGTGCGCCGAACTCCGAGTTGACGTCGGCCTTGGCCTACAGCAGCATGCCGACCACCTCCTGATGGCCTTCCTCGCAACAAAGCCTAGACTTGACACCAATGCCGAGAAAGCGACCTAGTGCTCAAGGGTCCGAAACAACAGCCCAAGTGTGGCCGAGGAATACAGGCAGCCCCAAGCAAAGGATAAGTAGATGGGAGTGTTTAGGGTGCCAGGTCTATTGCTTAGGTTCCTTACTTCGGCGAATCATCCCTGGATCTGCGGCCTGAACCCCGCTAGCCTGGTCGACGTCACAGCCGAAGGCTTCTTTCTCCTGACCAGGGCAGTTGTCAATAGAGACTGGTACGCCGTGGCGGCGCGTATTTTCGAGGAATTCAGTGTTTTTCCTCGAGTTTTTTACTATAGAAATGGCTTCATCATACTCCCCAGAATACACTAGCAAACATTTGCATGACGTCTTAACGCAGTATTATTCTCAACAGCTGAACTGACGCCCGCACAAGCAGCACGCTGAGGATCCGACCTTGGCGGAGATAACTACTTAGTAACTACTTTAATCCTGTTATTCTCATAGCCCACCAAGGGCGCGGAGACAGCAATTCTCAGTTTGCACAGAGTTATCAGCTGCTTCGCTCACTCTTCTTCTTCTTTGGTCACCCCTCGGACTTGTCGCAGCAAGAGACAGTCGACTAAAAGTCAAAATTTGTACACGTATGTCAGGCTTCTTTCTTCGATGAAGCAGACTGGCAGGTTGTCGGATAGAGCTTCCTACTTCGAGGACGCTGGACGCTTCGCCATGCAGGCTGCTGGCCTCCGCAAGCAAACCTTTGCAGTTGGACGACGGAAAACTTTCGAGGCGAATGATTTGCTGCAACTGTACGGCTGAGAACGGCGGCGCTTACGGCCTGAACTGAATGGGCTGAGGTGACTCACACTGTTCTTGCGGATCAACTCGTTATGCTTCTGCACGTAGAAGAGAACATAGAAGAAATGCGTCTGCGGAGACATGGTATTGAATGTTCTGGCATAATTGCGAAACCAAGCGAAGGTTTGCTCAGCCACAGAGGTATTCACCTCTCTCAATCTCTTGTCCAACTTTTTGTGCACCAAGGGCGAGCACGGACAAGTTGTACCATGACCATGTGCGTGGAACTTATCGACGCAGAAATACTTAATGTCCCGGAGCATGTCCGACCTTCGCACTGCTTGCAAAGCGCAGCACATGCGGTCATAGATGATACAATCCAAGACAGGAAGAATTTCAGCCGCATCTTCAAGCATCCTAACTGCCAGGTCATTGTTCTCAGGGTGGATCATCTCCTGCACACCAACGATGAGGCCGGACTCTGGATGAATAGCCATAAACCACCCATTTGTGCGCTTTTTGACTGTGCCGTCCTTCCGTGGCCGTCCGCCATGGGCAGGAGTAATAGTAGAACACCTGGATGAAACCTTTTCATGGCCATCGATCACGAGCTCGTACATAGACTTACTCTCCTTAACAGTAATCTCATTGGATTGGAACCACTTGTGATATTCCTGCACGAAGTTGTCAGCAAGCGGCTTCTCCAAACAGATCGACAGGAGTTTCTTGTCGGTGTCCTGGTCCGACAAGTCGCACCACATGAGCTCGCCGACCTGTAGGACATTGAGATACAACTGTGCGGTAGAGTATTCTAGCCGCCATCGAGCATGCTCATTTTCGTCTTTCCACATGACTTCCTTTTGCGCAAAGTTGATAGCATGGACACTGATATGCCCACGAAACTGCAGCATGCCATGATAATCCAGGAAAGATCGAGTGAAGACCGTCTTGGGATTCACGAAAACAAATTCCAGATCACTTGCATGAGAGCTGTTGATCTTGTTGCCGTCCACCCAACGGTAGTTGTAGTGGTGCAATGTTGCACAATTGCGATTGGAGCATTTCTTTGTCAAATGTTCCACATGATGTACCCCGTCGAGTGCATATAAGCGTGCTTCGATCACACGCTCTTTCCGAATAGAGGCACCACACTCCAAGCACATCTGCAGGGGTGAGGATAGCACCAGTCTATCTGGACAGTGTACATCCACTTTCATTGTGATTGAGGCTTGCGACGCAGGTCGTTTGCAAGGTCCTGATCCACGAAGGTCATAGGCTGCGTGATGATCCAGAGCAACATCGTGGGTAAGCGTCTGAAGACGAAACCAAGACAGATTCTCCATGGAGGACACAATCTGAGACAGGATCTGGAAGGTGGTGTGCAAATGACGCCCGCTAGACTCAGAATCCACGACACATACTGTCGAGTCGCCCAGGAATCGGATGCCACTCCAATGTCCACCACCTGGAGCTGCTTGATGGACAATGAGGTTACCGTTGAGGGTATTCACCTCGCTCAGATCCACTTCCTCCATGTAGATCATGCGGTATGCGTCTTGCGGAGCGCGCTGCGAACTGTACCTCATGTGCTCGTTGAATTCCCTAGCGGAGATATCACCTTCATCTTCCGTAACCTCCAAGAGGTCAGTGTCGCAGTCAGGCTGGAGCACAGCAATCACGTAGTGCAAGCAAGACGAGGTTGGCCCTTGCAAGCTAGCCCGGCAGATACTCCAAAGTCCAAGATCCTTGCGAATCAACAGCCTTGCTATGCTTGACAGCTCCGTGCCGGAAGGCCACGACTTGATGGCCATGGGAATCACACTCGCTTCACATGCCCGACACGCTTCGACGACATCCAACTCTGCAGCAAGACTGTCGCATTCAACATAGCACCCATCGAAGAGCAGCATTTGCACAGAGTCTCCCATGTGCTCTGACATGATGTGCATGAGCTTCGCCTCCTCAAAAGACAGGAGAGCTGAGAGCCGACTGAACTCTGGATTAGGACGATCTTCATAAAGATCAGCGAATACTCTGGCAGTCGGCATCTTCAGTAACAGCATAGCGGCACGCTGTACCTCGTCACAAAGCTTGAGCAAATATGGGATTTCAACGGAAGGCCGGCCACCGTAGAAAATGCGAATAAGCTCTACCTTCGCTTCCTCAACGGTACACTCCGAATACTGTGCCAGAGATTCTCTCCACTGTTTGTAGAACTGCACGACCTTGTTCAGCATGGGGAACTTGTCCTCATCCCAAAGTGCAGATTCGCGCAGCTTCGAAACTAATAGACGAGGATGGCACGAAGGAGCGTCGACTTCGGCGCAGTGAGAGCCGAAGGCAATGAACCTTGCTTCACGCGTGAGCTTTTGACCAGAAGGTCCTCGCGACAACAAGCGTCCATAATGAGGTCGTCTGTAGTAGGCGATGTCAATGCTGGAGAAGTCTCCATTAACCAATCCGTCTCGACGATGCCGAGCAATGTAAGCTTCCAGGAGATCTGGACGACGATCATTGCCAGCTTGCGCGTAGGCGATGAGCGCAGTCAAATTCACTTTCTCCTGTAAGCGGAGTTCACTATTACGCCCGAGCGCACTGAGATCTTCGACGATAGTTTTGTTTTGTCGGATAATTTGTGCGTCATGGTGGAAGGCTGCCCCTGTCCACTTCTCCTGCGTGTGCAGCAAGTCAAAGGGATCGCCCCATTCCGTCCAGGACCCGTACTTGTCGATGCCGCCGTGATTGTCCATGGCCACCTGTAGTTTTGTCCAATCCAGAAGGAGCTTGTGGAAACAACCATGATCCACTTGCTTCAAGAGGATCACGTCAGCGTTGTCCACGGCCTCGATAAGATAAGAAAGTTTAGTCCGCTTTCCTTTCGACGAGTATATGGCTCCTGGCAAAGCCTCAATCTTGTGGATGAGGTACTCCTTCAACACTCTTTTCCAGGGCGTCTGCGAATGAGCAGCAATGACTAGTCTATTGAACTCATTCACATCATCCGTCTCGTCTCCAGGAGGCGGAGCATTGCCGCCTGCAAGGCGTGAAGCTAGCCACTTGGTATCACGAACAAGATCGGCATGAACACCGGCGAGGTCGTTGATCATTCTCAAAGACTCTGCTAACGACGTTTCCTGGAAGAACGGAATGCAGTATTCCCGTAGGAACAGGGCGGCCGTTATCTCATGTGATAGGAAAGCAGATAGTTCGTCCTGTGGAATCAACAGGAAGACGCCGTTGTCTGTGTCCACCTCATTGACATCACTGACGAGTTTCCCCTTCCCCATGCGAAGACACACGATACGTCTCTCCAGCTGCTGGCAGCATTTGTTGCGATCGCGAGCTTCCTCAATTGTGGGTATGTTGTCATAATTTAACTCCTGCACCTTCAAGCTCTCACCAAATTTGCGCTTAGTGGTGAAGCCGTAGTTGACCCGACAGTCGATGTCTTCGTCAACTACGAATCGCTTCCATAGGTCGGCATGGAAGGAAGACTTATGATCCATCTCTTGGATGCGAACATTGGCCATGTTCCATGCCAACTCCGCAGATTTGCGGAATTCCGACCGGTCCAAGAAGACCCCACAATCCAATGTGGAGGAAGCAAGGTCCCCGAACAAGGTGCGATCCAATATTGCCTCCATTCCTTTACCATCGCCACCTTTGCCGATCTGGAAGATCATTTTGGAAGTGCATACTCGCTTGAAGGCTGCGTGGAGGAAGCACAACTTGATTTGGAATCCATGTTCGTTCTTGTAATACAGAGACTCGAGGAAGAGACGAAGCCTGATACGGAAGTTGTTGACATCAATGTTGGGGTTCTGTGCGATCACATGTTCATACAGGTAGCGGTAGTTCAGTTTCAAGTAGCAATTCCGATCACGTGCTTTCGGAGCCACATCCCAATTCTCGTCGAGGTACACGTCCGTGAAACAGACGCCTGTCGATCTAGGCATAGGTGTATCCCACTCCAAGAGAAACAACTTTGTTAGAGGCTTTGAGGAGATTTCGCTTTCCCAGGTCTTCCGATATTGAGCGAGCATATCGGCGACACGGCGAGACCATTTGGCATGCCACGCCTTGTTTCCTGTAGCTTTGCGAAGATGATCACTGTTAGCCTTGGCGACGCCACATAGCTCTTTAATCACATCCACGGACTGTTGAAGAAGATGTCGAATCACATTGAGCACTTCGGCGCCGGCGGCTTCCCAACTCCATTGGGACTCTCGCTCTGCCGCCGCCAAGTCCAGAGAGACTTGAACAAACAAGCCCTCCAAGGCCATCAGCAAATCCCATGCATCGATGGACAAGTTCTCACAGCGAACCCAAGCACCGTCCTCGTACCGAAAAGCTTGTCGACAATGAGCCCTCCAGTTATGGCCATCAATCAACATAGCCAACATAAGCTTCTGTTTGTTAGACATGCAATAGTTTGCGGCATCCATGTCACAGATGTAGTTGGCAATGGACACGAGTTTGCAGGTCTCCGGTGCGAAGTCCGGAAAGGAGTTACGACCCCACTGCATGTAGTGCTCGTACATGGCTGGCATTGTGATCGCGTTCGGGTTGACGGGTGCCGGCGCCAAGATATGTGGGGCAGGAGGGTCGATCTCCAAATCAGAGAAGGCGCGAAACCTCATCATGACACAAAGTAAGAAGTACACAGATATATGCTCGGACCTGCATAACATTGCATGGGATATCTGCGTCTGAGACCCCAACAGATTTGCACCTCTGAGACGTTTCGCTGGACGAGGTGAAGGAGAAGACCCCGCCATGTGAGGATACTCCTCCTGCATGAGATGTTCCAACTGACTCTCCAAAGAATTGGACATGTCAGCACTGACGACAAGGGACGCGCGAATGAAGTTGTAGCTTGAAAGCTCGAGAAATGCTGAGGCATTAACAGACAACAAGGATGGAATGTCCATGCATAGGCTACGATACTACACGGACATGCCAGGTCGTTGGTATGCGACAAGAGACTGAGCTGAGTCGAAGACAAATAGACGGATGATCAGGAAGAAGATGGATGACCTTCCAGTAGCAAGAAAAGCATGATGCAGAAGGGCATCCTTCGTGAAGAATTACCTTCCTGTGAGAAAAAGACGTGCATATGTACAATGCCGTATTAGAGCCTTCCTATTGCTGCTGTACATCCTCTTCCTCATCGTGAGCCCTGTACCTTGTCTCTATTGTTCCCTCAGTTCCTATTCTCTTGTTTCGTGTCTGTCCCCTTCGCCCCTTGTCCCCTTTGTCCCCCTTTGTCCCCCTCTGTCCCCCTTTGTCCCCCTTTGTCCCCCTTTGTCCCCCTTTGTCCCCTTTGTCCTCTTCTGTTCCCCGTCTGTCCCCCTTTGTCCCTCTCTGTCCCCTGTCCTTGGCTTCTGTCTCTCCTCGGCTTTGTAAACTAGAACATGTAACAGTAATGTACACATCGTCATACGCCTAGATTGCCGTCACAGTGCATACTGACCGACAGATTTTTCTGCCTTTGCTCGCAAGCGTAACTAGTTGCAGCCATCATTATATGCACTCAACTCGGCCTCATCCCACATGAGACCAGGAGGCGGAAAAGTTGACTCGGGAAAGGCTACTGCGCTGCAGCGGCTGCGCTTCCAGTTTGGCTCTTCTCCTTTGGAGAACCAACTGTGCTGAGACCAAAAAGTATTCGACCAGGATTCGTTGCGTCCTTTAGACGACCAACGCCCCCCGCTCCAATACTTGGTCTTGGCGACACGCGCGGCGATTTCCTCTCTCTCGGCTTTACGTGCTCTCTTTCTTGCAGCTTTCTCACTCTCCAGCCGCAACCGTTCTACACGAGTGCGCTCCAACTCGAGCTCCGTAGCTGTGGAACTTTTCCGTGGAGTCGACGGTTTATTAGACGGACGGGATGCCTTTGATGAAGTAGGCCGCGTTCGGCTAGGGAAAGATGTCGGCTGCCTATGCGGTGACTGTGGCTTCGGAGACTCACTGGACTTCGGCTTCGGCGGGCAGGTGCAGCGATCCCGCCCCCACTTCTGACATCCAGAGCATTTCGTACGAACCATGGCGCGCGCGTGAGATAGGAACTCGATGGATAATAGGAAAATTCTGCGGCAAATATGTGTAAGCTTACGGTAAGTGCAGTACATATACGGATAAAAAAGCCAAGCACCGCCAACGCTGAAGTTGAGGTCGCGACCTGAAACGCTATTATTTAGGGTATATGTGAGGATACAACAGCTCGGATACAAGGATTTGCCGGGCATGACAGGGGTTTCTTGGGGAGGGGGGGGGGGGGGGCGCCAAAAAAAAAAAAAAAAAAAAAAAAATTAAGGATATGCTTATTTTTTTGTTTTTTTTTTTTTTTTTTTTTTTTTCCCCCCCCCCCCCCCCCCACCAGGGGCCCTTCTAGCTCGGCCTGAGCAGCCGTACATGGAGAATTATATTGTAACTTCGTACTGCAGCAAACACGTAGCTCACAAGATAGAAACGCTCATACGAAAGACATACCTACAGGCATACAGTAGAGAATAACATTGCCAGCACAACGAAAGGCCTACCTAGAAGCATGCAATGGAGAAGAACAAAGTCAACATCCTGAAAACGACTGAAACCTGCAACCTCGAAAACACACGCCGCCAGGGCGTACCATACTGTGTCAATACTGTCGGTTTCTATTTTGGAAAACGCTCGGGTGCTTGAAGGCGGAGAATGGGGGATATGGAAGAGAAGATTGAGGCTGCAGCACCTTTGTCATGCTGTCGCATGGTTAAATTAGAGGATGGATTGCCGGAGACATCTCTATGTTCATTGGATATGGACCAGGAATCCACTATGTACGGTCTTGCTGGAATTCCTGTTCTACTGGAAGAGTACAAGAGTTGTTTTTTTTCATGCCTGATACACCAGTAGCAATAGGAATGGAACTAGCAGGAGTACTGCTGCTACAAGGATTAGAGCATCTCGAGTACGACAAGTTGTACTGCTCAAACTAAGAAAACTTAAAACTACCACGAGTCGCACCACCCTTACCAGCAGCAGCAGGAATAGCACTACTACCACCAGGACAACGAGCAGCACCGCTGACGGATTTGTGGTCTTATTTTACTATGTGTCAAACTTCCACGCAATCACGCCGCAGATTTTGGTTCTGTAATACGGTACGACGTGGTTGGGTAATGCTGCTTCTGTGAAAATTAGCCAAGTTGTAATTTATTACTGTTATTTTTTTACTCTTACTGCGAATACGAAGGCAATTGAAGTCTTCGCAAACACAAAGAAAACTTCGCTTATTGTTTAAAACGCATAACTATGATGATTTTTGTTTTGTTTAGTATTCTTCTGTTTGACTATTCAACGCAGTTCCTGCGCCGATTCAGCTCTCCACGCAGTGACGGCGCAGAGCTTGCTCCACGCAGTCACGGCGCAGAGCTGGGTCCACGCAGTGACTGCGCAGCAGTTGGTGGCAGCATGAATTACATCTATATTAAACAGCACTTAGTATGAATAATTGTAATAGTACTTAATTAATACAACTGATTTAAATTTAATACAACAACTACTACTAGAAATACTACTACTAGAATTAATACTTGTAGTACTAGTATTACTACTATAATAAAACTCATTGTAGTAGTACTGTCACTAGCACTTGTACTAGTACTAATACTAGCAGTAATACTAATACTAACAATAATAATTATCAAGTAATGCTGAATGCTACTAGTAGTTGCCGTAATAGTAGTAATAATAATAATCGTAACAATAGTTATAAAACTACTTGTACTACTATATCTATTCATAGTAATGGCATCCAATTATTTATTGCTGCTGTATGACTAGTAGTACTATTACAAACACTTGTAATGGTACTTTGGTACTGATGCTACGATTAATACAAGTACTACTACTACCAGTGCTGCTACTAATATTTAGTGCTACTACTACTATAACTATTATTAATAATAAGATTCCTACTACTAATAATTATTTCATATTACTATTAATGCTACTAGCACTCGTAGCAATGCGAGAAATGATAATAATTTAAGTGCTAGCAATACTTCTAGCAATACTCATATTCTTAGAACTCATATCCGAATTAATATTATTAGAAATATTAATTAAGTAATAATAATTTAATTATTTCATATTATTTTAATTACAGGATTCCACGCAGTGCCTGCGCCGACCAGCATCTCCACGCAGTCACGGCGCAGAGGGGCCTCCACGCAGTCACGGCGCAGAGGGGCTTCCACGCAGTCACGGCGCAGAGCTGTCTGGTCACGTATTATTCAAAGTTACAAGAACCTTGCTATGCGGCTCTACATCCAAACTTGTAACATAAGTTCGCATGCCTGACAATTCTGAACTCCAACCTGCAGCAAGGGCCTCGGACGTGTTTCGGCTCGGATGGCACCAGGCTGCTGTCCCGCCTCAGATTCGACAGAGCTTGGACTGAAACTACTCCTACTCCGTTCTTGTCGAGGACTTGAATTCAAGGATACCTCTCGGACGACTTCTGCCTGCTGCTGCTTCTCTGTCTGTCTCATTTTTATTGGCAGAGACTCCCCAATCCGGAAGAAACCCCATCAGAACCATCCGAGAAATCCAAGGACGACAACGCTGGGTGCCTCGCGACGGGTCTGCATTGGGCATGCCGTCACCTGCGACCAGGTCAAATCAAAGTCTGTGACCGCTGAAGGTGTCAAGAACAAGCACTTCCTGCAAGCTGCACGGGTCCTTTTTTCGCCGCAAGTGGCGAACGGCGCTTATTCGGATGCAAGATGCAGCGGCTATGCCGACTGCACAAAAGCCGTGCCTTCACGGAGGCAAAAGAGATTTTGCACTCGGGCGACTGATTTATGATGATTGATGAGCTTGCTTCTGTAGAATGCTTGCATATGCATAAGTTAATAAGTATCCAATTCACATTGCCTGTGCAATTCTTTAAAGCATCGCAGCTCTGATGAGGTACTAATTATGTATGTAATTTTAGCCGCCATCTCGGACAAAATCTACCTTTGCTCCGGATCAAGACTCGGGCAGGACTTGGACCGGACGTGGCTCAGTCCTCGCTGCCCTCCTCTTTGCCCGCCGCCTTGCTCTTGCCCTTGCCCTTGGTCCGAGCTCGGGCGGCCCTCATCTCCCTGGCCTTCGCCACCGCCTTGGCCTTCTCCTCCGCCTGGGCTCGGGCTGCCAGACGCTGCCGATGCGTCGCCATGATCGCCCGCTCCTCCTCCTCCGCCGTCCGCTCCACCTGACGTGGAATCTGGCAAAAAAGGCATGACTGACACTGACCGCTGCTCACTTCAGAAAACTTAACTGTTTAACTAATTTGAGTTGAGCTGCGAACCAGATGCTCCGCTGCCTCGGGCGGGTGCTCGGGCTCCCTGGCCGGTGAGGCGACCTCCTCGGGCGGCTTCTGGATCGGCCCCTCGTCCTTGTCATAGAGGTGTGGGGGAGGTGCCTTGAAGGCGACCTTCGGCTCGGGCGGCGATCCAGATCCCGGGCTCCTCGTACTGCATCCGGATCTGCTCGGCCATTGACGGTGGCGGTCCACGGGGCGGCGGTGGCGGCGGGAGCTGTCGTCGAGGTCTTCGGGCACCCTGCTGGGGATCTGTTCCCGTCGTTCCGAAATTAGCCTGGAATGAGGGGCCTCTACATTCACTGACCCCAAACAAGCTTCCGAATAGACCGACCCTGTGCCTGCGAAGGAGTGGACTCCTGGAGCCACGCGGTGCCTCCGCCTCGGACGCCTTCGCCACTGCCACTGCTGCTGCTGGCTCCGCCTCGGACGCCTTCGCCACTGCCACTGCTGCCGCCGGCTTGGGTGCCAGGACCCGCGGCATCTTCTTCGGCTGCAGCTGCTTGGGGCCCTCCGAGCCACGAGCTGGCGGTGCTGGCGCTGCCCTGGATGGCGAGCTTTGGATTAGGCACCCAACGGAAGAAGGAATCCTCTGGGAAGACCAGCTCCTAGCGACCCCTCGGACTGTACCCCTGCATGACCAAAGGCCCTGAAGAGAAGTTTAATTAATGCTTTTGGGTAAGGGCAACAATAAAGAGGTTGGGAAGGTCTCTGGCCTTCTCAACAACTCGGGCGGAGGCGGGCTTGTCGGAGGACGCGGGCCGAAGCTTATTGGTGGTCCCTTCGGGCTCGGAAGGGCCGACGAAGACTCCGTCGTAGCAGTAGCCGCCGGTACCAGGATCGGGTCCGAGGAAGTCCTGCCATGCCCGTTGGTACAGTTACCAAGAAAAGTTAGTATTTATACATAAATGATAAATACCAAGCAAAACTCCTCCGTCCTCTGTCCTGGTCGGCTCGGACGGCTTCGCCACGGGCATCGGCTTGGGCTTCGGCTCCGGCTTGGGGTTTGCAGCTTTCGAGAGCGGCGGAGGCGACTGCTCGGGCGACTTGGCTTTTGCCGGTGCCGGTGGAGCCTTCACCGTCACGGACCCAGTGGCCTTCCCAGTCGTAGTCGCCTCGGGCACTCTGGAACCAGTGGCCTTCCCAGTCGTAGTCGCCTCGGGCGCCGCGGCCTTGCCAGTCGAAGTCGGCTCGGGCACCCTGGGCACGGTGGCCTTGGCAGTCGAAGTCGGCTTGGACACCGCGGGCGAAGTGGCTGGTGTCTCGGGCGGCACGGCCTGATGGCGGACTCGGGCGAAAACGAAAATATGAACAGGGCTGTTATTAGTAAAATCTCGGGCGGCCCTTGGTTGCCAGTGATCCCTGCCTGACTTCCTGATGATGATGCCTGCACGGGCGGCTCGGACGGTGCAACCGTCGGCCAAAAAGCCTGATGTGGACTTGATGTCATTAAATGAGTTAAAATAACTAAGTGAACCAAGCGATCAAAAGTTCTACTGAAGCCCCAAGTCTGTGCTCAAAACCCTGAAGATCCCTCAAGTCCACGAGTTAATGTCCTAAACCTTTAAGCCCAGATCTCGGACGAGGCCAAGCGGCATCATCACTGTCGTGATGGAAGTCAGGCCGCGGCGGCTCGGACATGTCCAGCCACTCGGGCAACTCATTCTGCAGGAAGAAACGCCGCTCCTGAATGAGCCCCGGCAGTGTACTCCTCTGCTTGGGAATCGCATCGGAGTTTTGGCCCTGGTGGGCGTCCAGCAGACTCCTCGTCACCTTCGCCGTGTGCTCCCGAAAGTAGCACCACCCGTGCGGGTGCTCGGACGCGACGCCGAAGATGTCCTCAGATAATTATGCCGAAATTAGAAAAGAGGATGCCAAAAGCAAAGAATTTACTACACTATTCACGACTATTTAAATTTGTTTAAATTAATTCTTTCAATTAATTGAAAATGTTACTGGCACCTGCTATGAATGAATGCAGGCCAAACTCGAACCACACCTCGGGCGGCAAAGGCGACAGCTGATAGAGGCACCATGCGACCTCGGGCGCCGTCTCCCAGAACTGCTCCAAGTCCACTCGGTCCTCGGATGCAACCAGAATGGGCCGATGCAGATCTGCAGGAAATTTAGAAAGAACCAATTCCCGCCCATCTAGGACCAGCTACGGCAGAAACGTTGTTACACATAATTAATTAACTAATTTCTCGGTCAAACTTTAGAAATAGTTATCTAATCTACCATGCAGAAAATATTTCAGACGTCTAGGAAGCTAGACTTGGTCACTGGGCTTCATAGTTCGACTGCTATTCTTCCAAAGTCACAACGGGACTTGCAGTTGGCGGCATTAGAGTAATTCACTTATGAATTACATGATTCTTAATTGGAAAGTAAATTGCTAATTAAGAATTAGGAATTTATTTATTTATGTATTAATGAATGTTTTAAGAAATTATTATGACCTGTCTGTACAGTGGAGAGTAACTGCTACACTCCGACTGCTGCTATACCCTGTATTGCCTTGCTTGGGTTCCTGACCGAAACTGCCGAGCAATATTCGGTGACATTGACATTGGCTGGACAAACAGCTTGCAACAACAGTTTCCAAAAAAGGAAGAGCAGCCTAGTATCTATGGTCGTAGCACTTTTGGTTTCCGGGTCTTTGGGAACTGGCAGGAAGCCTGACGCAGTCTGGACTCAGGTTCAGAAGCACTTTACTTTCATGAATGTCTGACGGAAGCTACCACTAGCACTTCTGCTCTGCATTGGCTTGAACTTTAAATTTGGCAGCTTCCGTTCTATCTTTTGGCTCAGGAACAATCAAAGAGCACTGAATTCTGAATTGTCTACGCCCTCAGAATTGGTATGCATCTGAAGCCAAAGTGGGCCCTATTGGAGTGTGGTTTTCACTGGGACTCTACTTGCCCAAACTTTTGTGATAACATTCCTGCCTGGATGCTAGTGAATTGAATGCTGCAAAGGGACATAGTGAACAGTTCGGCCGTCTGTTCGGAGGCGGTCGCCACGTTTGGGCTCGGGAAAGCCATTGTCATGCTGGGCGCCTATGGTTGATGGACTGCAGCAGACAGGTCTGCGAAAACTCTTAATTTAATACTTTTTAAGTGAACCTGAAGCCATGAAGAATTCAGATTAAATAGCCAAGTCTCGAAGCCAAGCAAAGGCCTTTCTGCATCCGACCTGAATCTGCCGTGGCACGTCGCTCCATTCCTCGGACTTCACCACATAGCGCAGCACCTGTCCGCAGAGGTCTCGGGCGAAGTCCAAAGCTCTCGGATGGGAATGTCTGGCCAAGGCCGAAATGACCTGAGATGGAAAATTTACGATTTTAATGCTGATAAAGTACATTTTTATTAATTTAGTAAGACTAATGAGAAGTAGCACGGAAACCGATCCTGAAGTGAAGCCAGGCCGCAATCCAAGAGCCTTCGTCCGCCCTGAGCTTGTAAAGGACCCACGCCAGCTCGTACCGGTCCCGAAACAGAGCTTTGACCACTTGCTTGAGAGGCCAGCTGCACGGCGGCAGCAGAGGATTCAGATGTCTCGGGAAGCCTGCCGAGATGCACAGATGTACAACAACAAAAAAAAAACCTTGGGCCTGTGTCCCGACTATTTCAAACAGAGCCGGGCCTCGGTCCATCAAAGTGGGTCTCGGGCGGCCCATGTCCATCTGATCCTCTATGTAGTCCATCGGCGGCTCTCGGAATAAAAACCGGATACGGTTATCCTCGGACGGGCCGCCTTCCTCATCTCCGGACTCCCAATCCGGCATATCCTCCGGCCGGATGGTGATCAGAGTTCGGCCCTCCGACGGGCCTGCCATGGCTCCTCGGGCGAAAGCCGGAGCACGGCACGGGCAAGGAGGAAAACTCTCCAAAAAGCCAGGCTTTTAATTATTTATTGTTGAGCATGAGAATTAGTCTGTGTATGAATTAGCACGTCCTCAGATGCCAGGGTGGCGGGTGCTGTGATTTTAATTTTGGCTGGCTGCCTGAAGTACACTGGATGGCACTAAAGCCTACCGCTCGGGCATGTCCTTAAGTAAGTAACTAAATACCGCTCGGGCATGTCATTAAGTAACTAAGGCCTAGCACTCGGACGGCCCCATGTCATGTCTTCCGAACTTCTCACTTAATTAACGCCTGGGGAAGCTGCGGACATGCAGCAAGTTCTGCTCAAGCTGAGGCAGTGCAGTGCTCATGCAGCCCTGTGCAGTCACTCCGACATGTCGTTACACAACCGCTGCAGAAGCGACAAATGCATGCTTGCACGCGGCGAGCCTCGGACATCGCGAATCGCGAGGTCGGCTGCAGCTTCATCGGGCGCCGGCGGCTGCTCCTTCGAGCATGGGAAGTTAAGTTGGCAACAAATTACTGTGGGATACCTTCAACTGACTGTCTGATTCTTCGTTTCTATTAATGCAAGGTCTCAGCTGTGGGTTTGTCTGCTTGTGTCTCGGGCTGGGTGGCTCTGCTTCCAACTCTGAACTCAGATGACAAATATTCGTTCATGCTACTCTCAAATGAATTCCCTCTTGGAAATCCAAAATGCCCTGGGGCCCTGGTTGGGAGACTCTTGACATGGTTTCTCTGCCACGGGCAAGGAAGCTTCTGGTCGGCAGCGAGATCCAGGGGTTTCAAGGTAGAATATAGTTTGATTTGATGTTCGATCCACTGCTTGAATTAATGATAAGCCTGGGGTGCCCTGAACCCCTTGAAACCCTGCATCTCGGACGGCATCTGTTCAGTTCATGATTAGTCTTATTTATTACTAATTACTAGACTAGGATTCAATAAGTTACTTATATTATTTTTATTGAAGGCCACTCCTCCCGCTTCGGTCCATGATTTAAACTGAGTCATGCGTTGATACGGAAGATCTCATGGCAAATGAGAACCCAGCACTCCAAGCCAACTACTAAATAGAAATTTTCCTCGGACAGACTTGCTCAGTACGACTTAGTCTGATTCGGTCCATATTTATATGTGTACATATATATATATTTATATATTCATATGACATACAGAAATAGAATGACAACATTTGTCAACATCATTAATTGAATTTGTTGCTACTAGTACTTGCTCGGCCCTTAGAGCTTCCAAGACAAATTCATGCCGTTCCCACTGCTCGAGTCTGATTTTGTTGTTAATTTAATTGTTAGGACTTGTCAAATGGAGAATTAATGAATCCTGAAATCTGGCTCTGCAGGTCAAGGGCTGAGAAAATTAGAGAGCCCGAGTTCCTATGCGATTTTGATTTTATATTTCATACTTAATGTCATTAAATGAATATTGTAGTAAATAGTCATGAATATCTACCCGAAGGATCCCCGGAATAGCAAGACATAAAGAATCAATGAATCAGTCGGTTGATTGGCAGCATGTCAGTAGTGTACTAATCTGTCTTGAGAAACCAAAAGGCAGCCTTATGCGGCCGAAACCGCACAACCGCATCCTCGAACCGTGCCACTTCACTTCTTAAAATTGGAATCTAGATCATCCATTGAGAGTTCAACAATTGAGAAGTATACTAAATTGGTTACATAGACAGAAGAGTACATTGCTCCATCGTTTCACGAAATCATTTCAAAATTATTACTAATTACTTTTTAATTACTCAAATGCATCGGCAAGCCGAAACTTCCTACCGACCCTCCAGAGACACTTGAGGAATGCCCTGAACGGCTGAATCTACCTGGACTTGGCTTGTCTTTCCTCCTAAGATTTCTAAGATCTTGTGATCGGGACCGAGTGAAGTTTACTTTTATTTCTAATCTTGTTCTCGATTGTTCACGTAATAATTAAATTATTATTGCCGAATTCTTACTATACCTACGCTGTCGACGTCGCTGAATGAATCAAGCCCAGTCACACGGGATCTCCCCATTAAGCCTCGTCAGCTCTCAACCTCCTGCCTCTGGATACCCCTCGAGTTCGTAACTAGCCTGCAAGTTCAATTACTTAAAATACTTACAACGATTTGCTCCCCTGCTGCACTTCACTTTTCCATTAATATCTGCTCGTCTCGGACCGTGAGCAGCATGCGGCAGTCTCGTCTCGGACGAGAAAAAAGGCATGGAAGAATGGAAGAGCACCACGCGGCAGTCTGACTCGTCCCGGACGACAGGAAGAAAGGCGGTGGTGGAAAGCCCAGGCTCGTTGAGTCACTTCTGGCCAGGGCTTCAAGGCTTTGATTTGGGCTTACGGGCTTGGCTTTTCTTCATAAATTCCCGCCTTCTTCTCGGACGACTCGGCCTTTGGCTCGGCAGCTTTCGCCTTGGGAGCCTCAGCCGCCTTCGGCACTCCCACCTGGACCTTTGCTGCAGCTTTGGCCTTAGCCATACTTTCCACCGCCACCGCCTTTGGCACCCCCGCCTTTGCCTCGGCCGCCTTTGCCACCGCCGCCTTTGCCTCCCCCGCCTTTGCCTCGGCCGCCTTTGCCACCGCCGCCTTTGCCTCCGCCGCCTTTGCCTCGGCCGCCTTTGCCACCGCCGCCTTTGCCTCCGCCGCCTCGGCCATCTTTGCCACCGCCACCGCCTTTGCCTCCGCCGCCTTTCCGCCCTTCTCGGGCTGCTTGCCACCTCCTTTCTCGGGCGGCTTCCCACCTCCTTTTTCGGGCGGCTTCCCACCTCCTTTGCCCTTCTCGGGCGGCTTCCCACCTCCTTTGCCGTCCGCCGCCTTTCCGCCCTTCTCGGGCGGCTTCCCTTTGCCGTCCCCCTTTCCGCCCTTCTCGGGCCCTTTGCCGTCCGCCCCCTTTCCGCCCGGTCCTTTGCCGTCCGCCCCCTTTCCGCCCTTCTCGGGCGGTCCTTTGCCCTTTCCGATGCCGCCGCCCCATCCTTTGCCTTTGTCCCAGCCCTTGCCCGGCTGCTCGGGCGCCGCAGCAGGCTTCGGACGAAGTGGAACTTCGGCACGCTGGTAGACCTCGCCGAATTAATAAATGTGATAATGAATAATTGATAAGTGCCTCTAACTAGCCATGAAAGTTCCAGGATGTACTAGTCTGGGAACCGAAACTTATTTGCTACTAGTACTAGTACTAGTACTACTACTACTAGTACTAGTACTAGTACTCGTACTCGTACTCGTACTCGTACTCGTACTCGTACTAGTACTACTAGTACTACTAGTACTACTAGTACTACTAGTACTACTAGTACTACTAGTACTACTACTACTACTACTACTACTACTCCTCCGGCTACTAGTACTACTACTACTACTACTACTACTACTACTACTACTACTACTACTACTACTACTACTACTACTACTACTACTACTACTACTACTACTACTACTACTACTACTACTACTACTACTACTACTACTACTACTACTACTACTACTACTACGACTACTACTACTACTACTACTACTACTACTACTACTACTACTACTACTACTACTACTACTACTACTACTACTACTACTACTACTACTACTACTACTACTACTACTACCACTACTACTGCCACTACTACTACTACCACTACTACTACTACGACGACGACGACTACTAGTTAATAACTCAGTCGCCTTCACTGTGGTATCTTCGGCGAAGACAATCGCGGTGACGGTGATACAGTAGTTGTACTCCTCCTTGGCCAGGGTGCAGCGAAGCTAGCTAGCTAACACAAATAACAAAAATTAATCAATTAACTAGTTACTAAGTTACTATATACTAAGCATTATTATATACTAGCGAATTAAATTAAATTAATAATGATATAATTAAGTCTTTTGGATTAATTTACTACAAAATAATTAAGAGTTACTCCTGGACTGACTTGAACTGAGTATCGGATGTCCACGTTAAGCCCTGCAAAGCCTGTATTACTGCTCTTCCAAGTCTCGGGCGCATGCAATGCGAAAATTGCCAACTGGGCCCGGGCCAACTGCAGGAGGTCCCTCAGCTCCTCGGATGCTTTCTGTGCATTAATAATTATTATGATTAGCAAATAATAGAGATTCCAGTCGGCCTGGAACTTAACTAGAAGGATACATCACAATACGACTAGGCAGTAGCAAGAACATGAAGCTGAGGTTCCTGAACAGCTCGGGTGAAGTCCGCCATCGTCACGGGCTTATTGATGGGCTGCAGTGGCAGCATCCCGTGGGCATCGGCGATCTGGAATTGGGGATGTTGCACACGAAAATATATTTGTTAGAACATTTAAATTCCAACCCCTGAAAGACAACCAATCAACCCCTCAATGACTCAAGGATCCGAAAAAAGTTGCTTAGCACGCCGAGCCACAGCCTTCCTGCAGGCATGCATGTACACCAAACGGGCATTCATGCAGCACCACTGGCGAAACAGGATGTTGTATGCCGCCGTAGGATCGGACGGGAGGTTGTCCATGTTCTCCATAAACTCGTTCACCTGTGGATACCTTGATTGGAGCTTAACTCGGGGCACGCATGAACCACACCAGGTCCAAACCCACCTCTTCCTACAGCCACTATTCACTATTAATACTAGCTATAAATAATAATTAAATATAGTTGTTATATTACTTATAATTATTTATTATTATTAAAATAATATTATTACTTATAATTATTATTATTAATTATAGTCTATTTATTGATTTAAAAGTATTAATAAAGGCAACACGGGGCTGAATCTTCAAACCGAGTTGCGGAGACGGCCGCCCGGCCGGCCGGCTGCTGCTTGACGGCTCGGACGCAGCACGAGAACTCGGCCGCCCACCACCACTGCTGCTAGCCGGCTCGGACGACGGAGGCCTGTACCTGTGAGGATGCCGTTTCTCGGGCGGCTGGCCAGCTTGCTCCGCCGCCTCCCGGAGCAAGCGACGCTTTTGCCGCAGCTTCTTATTGGGCTTGGAGCCTGGACGCCGCTTTTCCTGCAGGGGCTTTCTATTCAATCATCTCAACACCGTAAAATTAATTAACCCAAGTCATCTTTGGCTCAATTCAAGGGAAGGCTTAATTATTTATTATTTAGTTAGAGCTTACTTTTCCAAACACCGTCCTCGGGCACATCCTCATCCTCCTCCTCTTCCGCATCTTCGTCTCCGCCCGGCGGTTTCTCGGGCGGCTCCTCGTTCTTTCGGCCACCTCCACCGGCGGCGCTTGCCATGGCTGGCACAGAACTTCGATCTAAATGATTAATGTTTACAATTGACAAGGTACTCAATACTTCAAATTCTAGCCACTGACTACGTGTAAAATAATAGGTACATGTATGGGATTGAGACGAGGGCTCTCGTTCGTTAGAGAATTATTATGAGCCTTGCTACCACTAGCACTACCACACTGCTGCTGCTGCTACTACCACTACTTCTTCCACTACTTCTACTACTGGTGGCCCTGCTGCACGGGCTTGCTATCGTCTGGAGGCAAAGTGGGTGCTAAAACCCCAGCCGCTCAATCAAGTGCTTCACGAATTACTCGAGGATGATGGCGGCGGTGTCGGTCACAGCCACTGAAGTTTATTAAAAGTCTCATGAATTTTGCCAAATGCGGGACTGGACACATAGTCAATAGTAATATTAAACACCCTTTGACGTGTGGCCTGGATCTCGGACGTACCTCTGCAAACTCCAATGTGGCCCACGTTTAATATTTTTAGCAAGGTTTCAAGCCCCTTCGACCCAGAAATGTTTAGTCTTATTTGTTTATTGATGCTGCCACAGCCCTCGACACCCCGTCAATGGACCGGTCCTCGGACAATCGTGGTCAGCCAACGGCGAATCGCAGCGGGTGGCAGACCTGAGCGGCAGGTATTGCGATTGCGGGTGAGCAAGCTCCTTGGGTTGAAGGCTCCGAAGTCTAGAGTTTGGGGTTGTCGTTGTGGTTTATTTACGAATCTAAGTACTGAGGTGTGGGGCTGGGGACTGGATGTTCACGCAGTCCCAAATCCAAACACTCCCAACTTCGCAAACACAGGGCTCTTAATTGGCTGGAACAATATTGTATATTATAATGCAAAATCGATTGTGGGAATGCTGTGGCTGCTAGAGCATGCTTTTGATGTCTGTAGTCGGGGTCTTATAATCATAATAATTATATTGAGTTGGATCCTAATAGCACTAGTAGTCTTCTTTGCTCTGGGCTCGGGCAGGAGGTATGGGTCGCTCGGGCAGTTGCAAGGATGGCTTGGTGGGGTGATGATCCATGGGACGCTGTTTAGTTTCTTAACTAACGAATGTCTATGACGATCAAAGAATGAGTATTATTATGATTGTCATGGCTCTCTTGAAGAATGAAGTTCCATGAACGATGCTTTGGGAAGCTCGGGCAGTTTCAACCTGGAATACGGAATGATCACTATTAGTATAATTATTACTTATTAGAATTATAAGCATTGCTATTCTCAGAACTCGGACAAGTCAATTGAAGCCTTCAGGTGGGGTTCGGGTTGACACCTCCTTTATTTATTTAGGGCTTACTAGTTGAAATTGAGGGTATAATTAGGGGGAATGAATCAATCAACCCCAACTGACTCCGTAACTGAGGCTCGGACCAGGGCCGGGCGGGGAGGGGAATGTGTATTATTAATATTATTATGGTTTAGGGTATAATTTAAGTATAGTCTTGATTTATTAGTAGGGTTTCAGACTACTGCTAAGCTATTTGGGGGCTCGGGCGAGGTTGGAATGATCTGGTCGGGAGCCGCGGCCACCCAGACCAGTATCCGAAGATGCCAGGGTGAACTGAAAGCCGCATGCCGGAAGCCGGGAGCCTGACCGGTGGTCAGGCTGCCACGGCCGTCCAGGCCATGCCGGAAGCCGGGAGCCTGACCAGTGGTCAGGCTGCCACGGCCGTCCAGGCCATGCCGGAAGCCGGGAGCCTGACCGGTGGTCAGGCTGCCGCGGCCGCCCAGACAAGGCTGCTTCCAGAAGACCGGGAGCCGGGAGCCTGACCGAAGTCAGGCCGCCACGGCCGCCCAGGCCTATTGAGCCGGGAGCCTGACCGGTGGTCAGGCCGCCGCGGCCACCTGGCATCTTGGATGCTGTTGAGGGGCCTGGTGCAATGCACCAGTCCACCTCTTCAAACCCAAACCTCTAATAACCACTAATCCTAAACGCGCCTCGTCACGAAGTCCAGGGCCCCCGGCAGTTACTAGAATTAAATTAAATTAAAACTGAACAAAGAACAACACTAACAGTAACAGTAACAACCCATCAATTCAACTAAGCCTCAACCCGAAACCCCAGCCTGAGTCAAGCCCCAACCCGACCCCAAACCCCAATCAACACAAGATCATGCTCCACCCGACAAACCCGCAAAGCTCCAATCTGAACACCCTGAAAACCCGGACCCCCCGAACCACCAATCCCTAGAACCTCGACCCCTGAGCTCCAAACCCTCAACACCAAACCCGAAACCCCACCAACACGCCAAGGCCCCAAGCTGAACCCCTCAACAACCTGGGCCCCCCAAACTCCCAAACCCCTTGACCCCCAAACCCTAACCCCAAACCCCCACACCCTGGACACTAAACCCGAAACCCAAAGAACCAAGCTACAACCC
Source organism: Symbiodinium sp. CCMP2592 (assembly GCA_905221615.1). Lineage (NCBI taxonomy): Eukaryota > Dinophyceae > Suessiales > Symbiodiniaceae > Symbiodinium > Symbiodinium sp. CCMP2592. Next base: position 220,972 of record CAJNDT010002224.1, read on the forward strand.
TGGACCTGAAAGTGGGGCGCCGGCGTAGTGTCGCCGGTGCCCGCCGGAGGTGAAGGGGCGGGCTGGGGTTTAAGGTTAAGGGGAAGTTACAGGGGGATTTAAAGTTATGGGGAAGCTAATGCATATGTGTTATAATCATGTTGAGATAAAAATATTATGTGCAGATGATTGTGTAGGTGAGGCTCGGGCAGTTGTCGTTGGAATGGTTATTTGATACACTCGGGCGACCAGTACAATTTCAATTGCCACATAATATTAAACTAAGGTTAGATGTACTTAAGTAGGTGAGACTCGGGCGGTTCTTGTTGCTGCTACACTCGGGGGTATGGCATTAGTTATTTAACTGTTCTTATCATATTTACTACAAGAATTTATTGGGTAGCAAACAATTGGTTATTATTATTCCGTAGCTCTTATTCATTATCATAAGTAATAAGTTGTACATTGTCTTTGTAGTTGTCCAAATATTTAACCTATTGCTTCTCAAACAGTTATTAGAGTTCTTGTGATGGGCTGTGTTTGTTAAATTGTGTTCTTTCTTTGTGGCTCACAATTACTACACCGGAAGTATTACATATAAGCAACTACTCAGACTCTATTATCTAAAACTAATATAACAACAATACTAATCCTCGCATATTTAATATAATAATACTTGTAATTAGTTATAGTATATCTTAATACTAATTATATAAGAGTACCACTACTAATTATTATATTATATTAATACTAAATATATTAATACTAATATTAGCCACAGCCGAGGGCGAAGTTCGACGAAGGGGGCGGGGGTTCGGCGAAGGGGGGTCGAAGGGATTTGGGCTGCCCCCCCAGAGTGGTGCCTACGCCTGTTTGCCCTAGACTACAACTTTACTGATCCCTTAAGCCAACGTTTGCCATGATCAGCGGAACCCTTAAGACAAAGGAATCCTCAGAGGAGCCCTATAAGGGAACTCGTAAAAGAACCACTAAACCCAAGACCCGCAAAACCCTAAATCCTAAACCGGAAGGGTTTAGGGTGTGGGGTTCGGAGATTCTAGAGGAATCCTTATAAAGACTAGGACCCCCGGTGACCAAGGCATAAAAAGGGCTCCCAATCCGGCATTGGGGAGTTTCTATACCTACGAGTAGCCTAGGAATAAAAAGGGTGCCCTTTTTGGTCTAAAGGGGATTTTAAGGCAACCTAAACCCTAAAAAAGTTAATAAGGGCCTACTCTGGGTCCTAGGTTTTATATACAACCTAACCACACAGAGGAGAAAAAAAGGGCCCTCTGGGAGACTAGAAAAATCCGGGAACCCGCAAAGTATAACCCGCGTTGCTACTTAAGTCCCATGATCCTTTAAGCCTCACTTTGGACCCTAAACCCTTAAAGGGTGCCCTAGTGTGGAACTCTACGTATACCACCCTTGACAGGAATCCTTGAAGAAGTCCAGGGCGGGTGACCTTGACGGGCGTCGAAGGACACCTCTTCGCCCAGCTGGATCGTCCCTTCGCCTGGCTGCTAGTTCCTTTTAGGGTTGTGGGTCGGTTTAAGAGTTTCAGGGTTTAGAGCTTTTACGGTGTTTCTTTAAGGGTTCTACATGTGCGTCTTCGAATTAGTGTCCGTTCACACTTAAATAGAGGACCTCACAATGGAACCTAGTTTAGACAGCTACCCATGTGGTTCTTGCAAGGGCTGCTACACGGATTCTGTGCAGGTTCCTACAAAGGCTTTCAGGTTCATAGTTCAATATGAGCCTCGGTGGCTCGGAAACGATGATCGTATAAGAGTTGTCTGTATAAGGGGCTGTACAAACGGGTCAATAGCATTCTTTAAGGTTCGGGCGGTCAGGGTTCTATACGGTTTGCGGTGTTGTTCGATTTTTTACATGCTATACACTGCTGTGGGTTTGGGATCAGTTATATGAATCACCGGCTACCGGGTCACATGCCGTAGGTAATTCATGGCTTCTCACCCATAAACACATGGCCAATTGCTGAACAACAATACTATCGTCACTGCTGTTGTCACTTGTCATACACGATGAACTATTCCGCCTCTTATCATAGAATTCGCATATCTACTGCTCCTATGACATCTGCTGCTACAAAACTGTCGTAAAATGGCAACTCTATGTTTTACTTGTTGAATCTGTTACTGTATCAAAACCCCAAACCCCTAAACCAGACCCTAAAACCAAACTCTAAACCCCTAAACCCCTAAACCCTAAACCCTAAACCCCTAAACCCTAAACCCTAAACCCTAAACCGTTTAAACAATATGCGGCGAAACCGAAGGCCCCTACCCAAAGGCTCCATGTACCATTATAGTAGATACTTAAGCCTTAAAGGGGTCCCTATGTAGGTACTTTAAGGCCTAAGTATATACTATATGGATACATGGAGCCTTAGGGCTAGGAACACCCGAAGGCCTTGGGCCCGACGCAAACAATTGATACCTAACCCATATTGGGGGTTCCCTAAATTAGGGTCCCCTTTTAGGTGCCCAAAACAACATGGCACCCTGAGAATCTGCTTAAAAGGGACACCGATTTAGAGAACTGCCCAATCTGCATCTATGCCCAGAGTGTTCACATAGACTAGCATTAAGGGATCTGGCTCCAAAAGACCATCATCCTAATGGCTTTGGGGGCCTAATTCCATGACAGTAGTATATATGGGCCCTCCTCCCCCTCCTCTTCCCCCTCCTCCCCCTTCCCCCTCCTCCCCCTCCTCCCCCTCCTCCTCCTCCTCCTCCTCCTCCTCCTCCCCCTCCCCCTCCCCCCCCCCCTCCTCCCCCCCCCCTCCTTCCTCCCTCCTTGGTAACCTTGGGGTCGGAAGGGCCGTTTGGAGCCCCCGGGCTGTAATATACTATGACATGCTAGAGTATTGATACTACTATATGGTATGATTTAATTTTATGATATCATTTAATATCACATGATCTGATATATACATATAAAAAGCATGTAAAATCATATCATACCATTTAATATACTGTAATATCCAATGCCATAATATACTGTACCCGAAGACCCGAAGCTCTTTAAAGGCGAAGCGCTGGGAGTCAGCCAGGTCATGAGAAGTGAAAGCAGCGTGGACTTGCCTCGCGTTGCTGTTTTTTTTTTGCGTTTGGGAGTTGGGGTGGAGGGTCGGTTGGTCTGAGGGTTTATTGTATTATGGTTTGGGGGTTTTCGAAATTCTAGGGTTTAGGGTTTAGGACTTGCTTTGCCTTTTTGGCTTAGGGGCCCATGGTGGCCAAATAGGGTCCATTTAAGGGTTCCTTGGAGGGTTCTTTTAATGGTTCCTTTTTGAGTTCCTTGAAAAGTACCATAAGGGTTCTATAGGCCAGGGTTGAGGGTACAAGGGCCCATTGTACCCAAACAATATATACCCTTAGGGTTGTTGTGTTTCGGAGTGAGGCGGGAGGGTTGGGCTGAGGGTTTAGGGCTTCGGGTTTAGACTTTCTCGAGTTTGGGGTGTAGGCTTCGGAGTTTGGAGTCGAGGGTTAAGAGTTTAGTTTAGGTTGAGGGTTTAGTGTTTGTGGGTTTGTCGGCTTTAACAGGGATGTCCAGGAACTTTTTGTGGCATCGTTGCAGCTTCGATGGCATGCTAAAGGCTTTATCCGGGCTCCCTTGAAGGCTCCGCGAGGAGAAAGGTCAGCCACCCGTTCAGGATAGCGTATCTCCCATCGGTTTAGGGGGTAGGGCTTTAGGTTTAGACCCTAAACCCTAGACTCTAGACCCTAAACCAAAACCTAAACCCTACTCCTAAGACTACCCCTAAACCCATCCCTCAACTGCTAAACCCCTACTTAGAGGTTCATGGGACTTAGTAACTAGGGTTATAAGTAAGGTAACTACACTTACATGTACTTTTAATCCCAATTAGGGTACTTATAACTGTGCTTACTAAGTCCCATGAACCTCCAAGTACATCCTCAACCGGTTCAGGGCTTGGAGCAAGCGTGAAAAGGGCTAATATGAGGACCCCAATAGTTATTAGAATAGGGTTCCTTCAAAGGGTTCCTCAAAACGGGTCTATAGGGATCTATAGTAGGGTTCTATGATAGGTCACAGAAATAAAAGGTTTAACTTTCCGATTCCTACCAAACTATAAGAACCCAAAAAGTTTAAAGGTTAGGTATTGGGGACCTAAGCAAAGCCCTGAGCCCTAAACTCTAAACCGGCAAACCCTAAATCCTGATCCTAGCCCTACAACCCCAAACCCTATACCCCGAAATCATCTTCAGCAAGATGCCGCAGCCACTTCCCCCGACCAACGCCACGAAACTCCCCGCGGGCGCAGATATCGAGACGTCGGAGATGGCAAACCTGTGACTGTCCAAGGGTAAAAGGAGGGACCCTTAATAAGGACCGCTAGGTATATACCCTTAATATAGCTATTATATACCCATTAAGGGTCCCTCCTTTTCCCCTTTGTGACTGAGAGACGATTGTTAAGGGTTTAGGGTTTAGTTTGCCCAAAGGCTCCATGTACCATTATAGTAGATACTTAAGCCTTAAAGGGGTCCCTATGTAGGTACTTTAAGGCCTAAGTATATACTATATGGAGCCTTAGGGTTAGGGTTAACCAGCACCCCGCAAGTACCCTCAATAGAGCCCTCATGGTCCTTAACAGTGGGTATTCAGGGTAGAGTCTGGGTGGAGTAGAGGTAGTTCTATACTGAACTTAGAACCCTAGCATAAATTGTACTTTTAGCCGTTTCTTTGGGATTATAATAACCAAAAACTAAAAATTATTTCTAAGTACGCCTAAGAGTTGGGGTGTGCTGGAAGGGCTTATAAGGTTTAGGGATTTTTTCTGGTCTAGGCTTTGAAGATGGCAAACCTGCCCAGAGGGTCCAAGTACCCCAATAGTAGGGTTTTAGGTCCCAAATTCATACTCTGAATGGTTTTGGGACCTTAAAACCCTACTATTTGGGTACTTGGACCCTTAGGGCTGCGAATGTCGGAGGCCTCACAAGGTGGGATGAAGGTAGGTGGGATTGAGGATCCCTCATATAAGGGCTCTTATTTGGGAATATCTCACCTACCTTCATCCTACCTTTTGAGGCCCCCGAGAACCCACAACCCTGACCTCGGTTTAGGACTCAGGGTTTCAACAGAGAGGTGTTACATGGGATGTGAGCCGTAAGATTGGAGTGGTCCTGAGGACTTCCACGCTTGATCATGTTCTGAAGCTTCTAACCCCAAACCGCAAACCCCTAAAACCTAAACCCTAAACCCGAAATCCCAAACAGTTCCAATCCCTTAAACCCTGAACCGAAAACCTTAAACCTTAAAACCTGAACCCTAAACCCCAAGGGTCCATGTACCAAAATAGCATATACGTTACGTTGGCCTCAAAGTCCCTACATAATGTCGGAACCTGATTAAGAAAGCTTGGGACTTTATTAGGGTTCCTTATATGATACCTAAGGCTTTTTGGTGTTATAGGCCCACGGTTTCTTAATCTGGTTCCTACACTATAGGGACTACTTTAAGGCCAATGCATTTACTTTTTTGGGTTGCATGGATCCCTAGGACTTGTCCTGATGCTGGACGTTATATGTATGCACATCTGAAGACGTGTGCGCACCTGCATATGAACACATAGGCATGCATGTATGTATGTATATATATATATATATATATATATATATATATGCATATGCATAAGCATATGAATATGTATTCACAAACATACAGATAGACATATACATAGACGCATACGTGTACTAAGCCTTAAACCCTAGACCTTACACCCTAGACTAGATGCGGTCGGGCAACTCGGTCCGCTCTGGGTAGCGGAACGACAAGTTGCCTTGGTCCGTCCAAATCAGAACCCTAAACCCTAAACCCTAAACCCCTAAACCCTAAACCCTAAACCCTAAACCCCTAAACCCTAAACCCTAAACCCCTAAACCCCTAAACCCCTAAACCCCTAAACCCTAAACCCTAAACCCCTAAACCCTAAACCCTAAACCCCATATTTGATGTTTTAGGTTTTGTTAGTCTTGGGGTTTCGGGTTCGGGTTTCAGGATTTAGGAGATCAGGGTTTAGGCTCAGGGTTCTGGGTTTAGGGTTTGGGGTTTAGGGTTTGGGGTTTAGGGTTTAGGGTTTGGGGTTTGGGGTTTAGGGTTTAGGGTTTGGGGTTTCGGGTTTCAGGATTTAGGAGATTAGGGTTTAGGCTCAGGGTTCTGGGTTGAGCTATAGGGTTCACTTGGAGGGTCGGGGACTTAGTAAGGGCTCCTTAAAGGGCTCCTTAAAGGGATCTATAGGGTGCCTTAAAGGGATCTATAGGGTTCCTTAAAGGGATCTATGGGGCTTAGGGTTTAGGGTTCACTTGGTGGGTCGGGGGACTTAGTAACTGGTTATTTTGGGGACTTATAAGTACCATAACCCCAATTAGGGTCCCTTTTAGGGTACTTATAAGTCTACTTACTACCTACTTACTAAGTCCCCCGACCCTCCAAGCAGGGTCCCATATAAACCCCTGACTCCATTCCTGTGTCAAACGGGCTTCGGCTACTACAGGTTATCGGATCCGTCTGTTGTGGTTTATAGTGTTGGGGGTCTTAGGCACAGAAGATCTCAGTTGGTTGCAAAATCAAGATTTTCCAACGACCCTTAATAACAGAAGGTGTATTCCTCAAAATAGAAGGTGTGCGTATTCCTCAATTAAGGCAACTAAGGGAGTTTGGAAGTTCGGGGAGTTCTGCTTTTCAGGCATTAACGCTCAGTTTTGAGCGTTTCCTTCCTCCCCTCCTTCCTTACTTCCTGATGTTCCACCAATCGTTCAGTAGATCACTCGTTGGGTCATTCATTCAGGCATGCCGTCAGTCCTTCGTTAGTTCGTTCGTTCACTCGTGTCTGCGAGTGTGCCTTCAAACTGTTGAAATCATTCATTCATTCGTCCATTCACTCGTCGGTTCATGCCATGGTGACACCATCACACTGGTTTACATGGGCCTGACTCTCAGTTAGAACTTCCCTCAGTGTTGTCAACAGGAGCCTGCTGTACAAACACCACCCCCCAGTTTACAACGACATCAACATCCTGAAACCCAAATCCCTCACGAAAACTCTCGCCACTTTCGAAACAACAGAGAAAGACAAACCGGATACACACCCGTCGACAACACTCTAGTACATGGCAAGCGACTGATCGTGAGATCTCCATACTGCATTGGTGACACCTGCCTGCAGCAGGAACATATACATACATAATACATATATAGAACTCATCATATATATATATATATATGTATGTATGTATGTGTGTATGTATGTATGTATGTATTATACTATATATAGATATATACCCGAATAGCATATACTGTGGAACCAAAGTTCCTATATAGGGACAGCTTTAAGGCCAAAGTATAAAATATTCAAGTCCATGGACTCATTGGGCTATGATGAAGCCTAAACCCTGAACCCCAAGCCCTCAGCTTTTGTAACTACCACAAATCAAAGCCACCCCAAAACCCAGACCCAAAGCCCTACATGAACCCTCAAGAACCTGCCGGCTCACGATCATGATAAGGCAAACCTAATGGCTTGAGCTCCCAAAACCACAAATAAAACTGTCATTTCGGGATTAAGGCTCATGCCTCAGCTCAAAAAAACCCTAAGCTCCAAGACTTGGATTTTCGGATTCAGGATTTAGGGCTGAGGGTTTAGGATTCAGGGTTTAGGGCCTAGGCCACAAACCCTCAGCCGGGAGCTCGAAATAGCGCCAAACAATACTATTTATAGACTTTGATCCCGGAATAGGTACCGTTTGTATACTTGGAGTCCTAGGGCAACGGTATACACAAAAGCGACAGCATTTTGCCAGAAAGCCCAACACTCCATGAACAAAGGGTTTTGCAATGATTCATAAGCAGGGCTTGATAGGTTTAAAAGCAGTATACCTGTTAGATGGAGTTCTAGATGCTTCATATTATAGTTTCAGGTATATGTTGCCCCCCTTATTCCTGCGTTGTGGAACGGGTGTTGAATTCTCCGAGAAAGACTTGGGAAAAGTCGCAGAGTCTGGGAGGTTTGATATCAAGCATCTACCGAACTTTTAGCAGATGGTTCAGGGTTCAAGGATAAGGGCTGAGGATCTGTGAATCAGGCTTTCACAGGATACTGTCCTGTAGCTACCGCGCTTCTAGAGGGCGTGTAACGAATCATATATGCTGTTGTGACAACTTTGCACAGCCTCGCTTTTCACGCCACCTGCAACCGATAAGACTGACAGACCAAGGCAAATCCGTCAAGCGTTCCGCAGCTGATCCTGCACACTACTGCTGTCACCACCCTGGCCAGTATCACCCCATGTCAAAATGGACCCATCGCCAAGAATGGCAGCGAAAGCACTCCCAGAAGCTTGGATATGGTGCACGTTCTTGAGCTGATCGTGCACAGCACTGCTGTCACCACCAAGCACAGCGACTCCCCAGCTAACCACGGAGCCATCGGCAAGGATAGCAGCAAAAGAACTGTTACTAGCTTGTATGTGCTGCACATTCTTCAGCTGTTCCTGCACAGCACGACTGTCACCACCACAGTCATCATCACCCCAGGTCACGACAGATCCATCACCGAGAATGGCAGCGAAAGCGCAGGCAGACGCTTGGATCTGCTGAACAGTCTTCAGCTGATCCTGCACGGCATTACTGTCACCACCGTCACCGGCAACACCCCAGGTCACGACAGATCCATCACCAAGAATAGCAGCAAAGGCGGAGTGATTGGCTTGGATATGTTGCACTTTTCCCAGCTGAACCTGCACAGCACTACTGTCACCGCCGTAGTGGGCAAAGCCCCAAGTCAGGACGGAGCCATCTTCAAGAATGGCAGCAAAAGCGTAGGCATTGGCTTGGATCTTTTGCACATTCCTCAGCTGATCATGCACTGCACTAGTGTCACCGCCATAGCGCGCGTCGCCCCAAGCCACGACAGATCCATCGTCTAGAATGGCAGCAAAAGCGTGGTCATTGGCTTGGATCTGCCGCACATTCTTCAGCCTATCCTGCACAGCACCGCTGTCACCACCATAGCGGGCGTGGCCCCAGGCCACGACAGAGCCATCGCCGAGAATGGCAGCAAAAGCCCATTTCGAGGCCTGGATCTGCTGCACATTCGTCAGCTGAGACTGCACAGCACGACTGTCACCACCATAGTCGTGGTGACCCCACGTAACGACGGACCCATCTGCAAGAATGGCAGCGAAAACGTACTCACTGGCTTGGATCTGCTGCACGTTCTTTAGCCGATCATGCACAGAGCTACTGCGACCACCGAAGGCAGGCGTGCCCCAGGTCACAACGGATCCATCGCCAAGAATGGCAGCAAGAGCGCTTCCGGAGGCTCGTATCTGCTGCACGTTCTTCAGCTGTTCCTGTGCAGCACTACTGTCCCCACCATAAACAACATCACCCCAGGTGACGACCGATGCGTCGCCAAGAATGGCAGCAAAACAGCGGTTGCAGCCGCATACCTGAACTCGGTTTACGTGCAGGGTCAGTGCGTCGCCATTCTTCCTTGGCTGACTTCTGAACCCCTCCTACAAGTTGAACTTTTAGCCTCCTTATTATTATTATTATTATTATTACTATTATTATTATATATATAGTTCATATAGAAACCTAAGATTGCCAAGCTTCAACATGGAATCCTTGACTGTCGCAGATACATCCAGCACGTTCCCAAACGAGTCCAGCAGCCGCCCCTTTCCGACTCCGAGTGCGGTCTGTGCCCGAACCTTCAATGTTTCCACATCCTCATCGAATCTAGCTTCCACGGCGGTGGTCTTTCCACTGAGCAGCCCAACTTCGACAGTGATCGACATTATGATTGATGCAGCGGAGCCTTAAGTTCCTACCAGGTCGGGCTAAGCTATGGAGGATTGGTGCTCATGTAAGGGCCGTTCCATTTGTCGCAGAAATGATTTCCCAAACAGTGGCCCACGGGTCATGGGCTTCGTCGCAACCACTTCCCTCACTGAAAATCTCTTACGACTCTGCACATGCAACTTGTACCTTGGACGGTCGGAACAACAGCCGGCCAAGCAACGAGATCGCAGAGTTGGAAATTCAGGACAGAAATGCCCAAGCGCTTAAGGCTGCATTCAGATTCTGGTTCGAGATGACCGTTTCAGCAGCCTAGGAGGTGCGATACCCACGATAGGCACTGCAGAAACCGAAACTTCGGCAGAAAACGCTGCGGATGTTGTGCTATAGTTGCCGCATGTTGCACATTATTAGCCATGGGTTTAAACTCGGCTACAGCTCCAGTTGTAGGGGCGAGTTAGACAAAAGGCGGTTGGCTTCTCAGCCCCAAACCCTGAACCGTTCCCAGGTACCCCCAAACTCTACACCAGGAAAATCTTGTCAACTAGCAGCTCATCGGAGCAAGGGGGTATGGCTTTGGGACTGTATGGGGGTTAGGGCGGAGAGGCTACGGGTCGGTTTTCTCTGACTGATGTGAAGAGTCTGTAGTTTAGAACCCCTATAGACGCTGTAAACCCGTAACCCAAAACCCCTAAACCCTAAAACCCTAACCCAAAAACACCTATAAACCCTGAACCCTAAACCAGAGCTTTGGGTTTCCGGCTCAGCTTCCGAAGTTGCAGGCTCGGCTCGGCTTCCGGGTGCCACGCCTGTCCCAGCCGGTGTGAACCAGCGGTGCAGCCATGCCATTCCTTGCATAGAGTGAGGTTTAGGGTTTAGGGGTTTAGGGGTTTAGGGTTTATGGTTTGGGTTTAGGGTTTAGGATGGTGCTAGAACAAACCTTCGCGTTCATCTCAGCTCCGCAACCCAGTTGTCAGCCCTCCAACCGACAAAATTACGAAGTATGAAAGCATGAACCAAACAAAACAATGGCGACAACGACGTTCACTGGGTCGTCGTTAACGAAGTAGTGGTGGTAGTAGTGTTGCTAGTAGCATGTAGTAGCAGTAGTTGCAGCAGCAGCAGCAGCAGCAGCAGCAGCAGCAGCAGCGGGAGCAGCAACAGTCGTCGTCGTAGTCGTAGTCGTAGTCTTAGTAATAGCAGTAGTAGTAGTAGTAGTAGTAGTAGTAGTAGTAGTAGCAGCAATGGCGAAGGCGGCAGCAGCAGCAGCGACTGTAGCTGCTACTGCTGCTACTACGACTGCTGCGACTGATGCCACTACTACGTCTGCTGGTCTACTATCAGTTTCGCTCTCCTCCGGAGGCAAGTGGCAAGGGTTCGGACGACACCGAAAACACCTAGGATAACAAAGAAGCGTCATTAAAATTCGCAGCATTAGCACCTCCCATTGCTCGTCTCCACATCATCATTAGAGACCGACGGTCGTAAGGTATCACTGGCAAAAACGAGACAGCGTATGAATCACCCTAAACCCTAAACCCCTAAACCCCTAAACCACCCTAAACCCTAAACCCTAAACCCTAAACCCCTAAACCCCTAAACCCTAAACCCTAAACCCTAAACCCCTAAACCCTAAACCCTAAACCCCTAAACCCTAAACCCTAAACGCCTAAACCCTAAACCCTAAACCCCTAAACCCTAAACCCTCAAGTCCCCATAAATTGAGCTTGCGAATTACACCGTGCGTGGTATTCCATTACATTCTTTTCAAATTGAAGCAAATACACTTAAAGTCATATCCTTGGATATGCATAGCCGCTTGCACAAGTTGTTGCAATCGAGTTTAAGTAAATTGAATTAAATATTCCGCCACCACCACCACCAAAATGCAATCGAGTTTAAGTAAATTGAACCAAATCTACAAATACCAATACTAATACGAGATTTAGGGTATAGAATATTGAACTCCGCGCCCCGACCGCTCCGCCCCCCCCGCCCCCCCCCCACCACCCCCCGGCCTCCCCGACCAATACACTTAAAGTCATATCCTTGGATATGCATAGCCGCTTGCACAAGTTGTTGCAATCGAGTTTAAGTAAATTGAATTAAATATTCCGCCACCACCACCACCAAAATGCAATCGAGTCTAAGTAAATTGAACCAAATCTACAAATACCAATACTAATACGAGATTTAGGGTATAGAATATTGAACTCCGCGCCCCGACCGCTCCGCCCCCCCCGCCCCCCCCCACCACCCCCCGGCCTCCCCGACCCCCCCGGGCCCCCCCGCCCCCCCACCCACCCCCCCCCACCCCGTCCGCCCCCCTAAACCAAAAAAACAAAACACCAAAAATTTCCAAAAACACCAACAAACTACAAACAAAACGTTTATGGTTTAGGCCCGAATCTGCACCAGTTCGGTCTGTATTCTAGGCCCAGAATAGGGGGTACCTCGAGATCGGCCCTCCGGCCTAATAAAAACGCTATTCTATGAACAGAATTTGTCACCCAAAACGCACACCCCAAAATCCAAGAAATTTGGCTTTAAACGCTAAACCTTAAACGTTTATGGTTTAAGCCCGGATCTGCACCAGTTCCGTTTGTATTTTAAGCCCAGAATGAGGGGGGCCTCGAGATCGGCCCTCCCGTCTAATAAAAACGCTATTCTATGAACAGAATTTGTTACCCAAAACGCCCACCCCAAAATCCAGGAAATTTGGCTTTAATTATTTTATGGTTTAGGCCCGAATCTGCACCAGTTCCGTTTGTATTTTAAGCCCAGAATGGGGGGGACCTCGAGATCGGCCCTCCGGCCTAATAAAAACGCTATTCTATGAACAGAATTTGTCACCCAAAACGCACACCCCAAAATCCAGCAAATTTGGCTTTAAGTTTAGCAAACCCCCATTCAAGGTTCATTAATAGGGTTTTTCCAAACCCTATGGTTTAGCAAACCCCTCTTTCAAGGTTTATTAAACCCTAATTCAGGGTTTAGCAAACCCTAGGGTTTAGCAAACACCCATTCAGGGTTTATTAACTAATTTAGGGTTTAGCAAACCCTAGGGTTTAGCAAACCCGCCGAAACTCATTGAACTCGCTGATACTCGCTTATTTCTATTATTTCTAGCATTTCCCAAATTTTGCTGCTGGGCCAGGAAAACTCAAAAGAACCTGCAAATTCAAAAAAATTCAAAAAAAAACCCAGTTTAATATTCTCAAAAACGCACCCCGCACACGAAGCAAGCTCAATAAACCCTAAACCCCTAAACCCTAAACCCCTAAAACCCTAAACCCTAAACCCCTAAACCCTAAACCCTAAACCCTAAACCCCTAAACCCCTAAACCCCTAAACCCTAAACCCCTAAACCCTAAACCCTAAACCCTAAACCCCAAACCCCTAAACCCCTAAACCCCTAAACCCTAAACCCTAAACCCCTAAACCCTAAACCCCTAAACCCTAAACCATCAGCCCAGCAGCGTCGAGAAGACAACTGTGTCCTTCTGCAGAGGCAGCGCTTCCTGCAGCAGTCACACCCACAGGGTCCAAGGACCCAAATAGTAGGGTTTAGGGTTTAGGGGTTTAGGGTTTAGGGGCTTAGGGGTTTAGGGTTTAGGGTTTTCATGGGCCCAAGTACCCAAATAGTAGGGTTTTAGATCCCAAAATCCAGACCCTGAATGGTTTTTGGACCTTAAAACCCTACTATGCGGGCACTTGGACCCTTAGGGACAGTGTCTTGAAACGGCGATTCTTGTGGAGGCTTAAACTGGACCCTAAGAAACCGACCTTCTCAAAACTACCTTCTTCGGGTTCTTTCTTATGATATCCTTTGTAAAAGGCCCCCAGCAGTATTCCCACAGGAGCCCCAAAATCACACACCGATATTACCGATAGAAACACTTCCAATAATACAGAAAAGACTGTTATGACTCATGAAGGCACTTATTTTTGAAACTCGACACAAAAACCTGGTTCAAAGTATGAGACTAGATCCCAACTATAAGGTCCCCACGAAACAAAGATGGTCTTCTCAGTACTAATGATCGCCTTTACCTTTCCTTTTCGCATACACACATGCCCATGCACAAACACATAGACAGAATTACGTGACATACACACACATACATTCTTGCATATATTGACACATATACACATACATACATACATTCATACATACGTACATGCATACATACTTACATGCATACATACGTACATGCATACATACATGCGTGCATGCATGCATTCATGAATACATGCACACATACACACCTGAAACATACATACACACATACAATCACGTACATACATGCATACATACATACGTACAGACATGCATAGGTTCGCATAGATAATTGCACATCCACCCATACATATGTACCCACATACATGCATACATGCATGCATGTATGCATACATACATAGCTACGTGCACACATACATACCTACCTACATACATACGCTGCATGCACACACACACACACACAGAGTGCAATACATACATGCATGCATACATAAAAAACACACATGCAAACACACACACACACACACACACACACACACACACCGTTACATACAACATGCATGCATGTAGACATACATCCATTCATACACACATACATGCAGGGTTACATGTGTATATATATACATATATACACATGCATGCATGCCTGCACGCATGCACTCACGCATGCATGCATACACACTTACATCCATGCATACATGCAGCATGCATACAAGCAAACGTGCATTTATATTATATATATATATATACATATATATATATATATATGTATGTATGTAGACATATATGTAAATGTTGAACGAGAGACACAGAGAGAGAGAGAGAGAGACAGAGAGAAAGAGCTATCTACGCACATATGAATGCGTATATGTGAATACTATGAGATATATGATATATATATATATATATATATATTTATTTATATTTATCTAGAACCCTTGCAGTACGTGGGGAGACGAGCTCTTGGGCCACCGCTTGGTCGAGGAATTCGTCGATCCGCTGAGCGGAGCCGGCACAGCTTACCTTTCAAGTTTTAAGCTTGAGGGTTTACCTATAGTCTCCATTGTAGTTCCTTTTTTGGTGTAACCAATTTTATATGAAGGGTCCTTACCTTTCAAGTCTAAGCTTTAGGGTTTGGGGGTTAGGGGTTTTAGGGTTTGGGGGTTAGGGGTTTTAGGGTTTGGGGGTTAGGGGTTTTGGGATTAGGGTTTAGGGTTTAGGGTTTTAGGGTTTAGGGTTTAGGGTTACCTGTCAAGTTTCCCAGACCGTTCGGGAGGATCTGGAAAGTAGATCCCGTAATTCGGGGCCTAATACTACTAAGGGTACTTCACCTGAACCCCCACTAAGGGATCTACTATTTTTTGGATCCTCCCGAAATGAAGGCTAGGTATTGGGGATCTAGCTTAAAATCTAGAGTT
Organism: Symbiodinium sp. CCMP2592; assembly: GCA_905221615.1. NCBI lineage: Eukaryota > Dinophyceae > Suessiales > Symbiodiniaceae > Symbiodinium > Symbiodinium sp. CCMP2592. Next base: position 236,239 of record CAJNDT010002224.1, read on the forward strand.
TGGGTTTAGGGTTTAGAGTTTCGGGCTCTGGGGGTTTAGGCTGTTTAGGGTTTGGGGCTTAGTGCTGTAGGGTTCAAGGATTTTTAGTTCGGGTCCGAGGTGGTCTGGGGACGAGGCCCCAATATAGGGGCCGTAGTAGCTAGACCTAAGAGTAACCTAGGGATAAAAAAGGGCGCCCTTTTTGGTTTTGAAGGGTGTTATAAGGGAGCCCTGTCCTAGAATAGCTAGACTCGGGGCTTGGGGCATACGGCATACCACACTTTACTCATAGAAAGAAACGCGAAGGAATACAAGTTTCATTTCGACAAGCTGAAACCTCAAGCCTTTTGAAACCCTTAGACCGTTGCAGAACCCTCCATAACCGTTTCTAGTGCCCAGTGTAACCCTTATACAACCCTTACGAGAAGGTTCTTGGATCCCTCAAAAGGAGCCCTAAAGCCCAAGCGGCACCCGAGTCATCCTTCCTATACCCTAGGCCCTAACCCCCCAAATGGAAAACAGTACGGCCTAAACCCTAAACCTACACCCTGTAACCCTAGAAACCTTGAACCCAAGGCCCTAAAGGGCCGACACCTTTTAAACCAAAGGCTCCATGTACCTTTATAGTAGATATAGACCTTAAAGGGGTCCTTATATAAGTACTTTAAGGCCTAAGTATATACTATATGGGTACATGGAGCCTTGGGGGTAACCCTAAAACCTAAAGCCCTACAGGCCCAAAACAGACTTTCCGGCGAGATGCCGCTACTCGGTAGAAGCTGCCAAGACCTCAGCTTCTTATCCAAGAGCTTCGGGTGTAGGGTTTGGGGTTTAGGACCTTTTAACCCTAAACCCTAAACCCTAAACCCTAAACCCTAAACCCTAAACCCTAAACCCTAAACCCTAAACCCTAAACCGGGTTTAGAGTTTAGGGGTTCAGGGCTTCAGGGCTTGATCAGGGGGAGTATCTGTACCGGTGGCTTAGAGTTTATAGAGGGCTGAATGGATAGCCAGAACAGGCGTTCAGAATACATGTTAACGAAATAACACAGTGACGATGAAGGATACTGCTACTCATTGTTCAACTCCGTCTCTTAATTAAAGGACTTTGATAGGGATAGGGGGAATTTGAGATTAGGCGGTTGGGCTTCAGGGTTTTAGGGTTAGGGATCACCTGCATCCCCCAACCTCTACAACATGGTACACCCCTTAATCAGAGGGTATAACCCTTAAAGCGCTAGGGTCTTAGATGCACAGGAATGCCCATGAGCCCTGTAACCCTAAACCCTCTAGATCCGTCGTAGGAACCCTCAAGGGAAGTTTCATATATCCCTATAAAGCAGCCCCTAAGCCCGCCTGATTACGCCCCGGAACTCTATAGTAGAAGCCAGAAAGTTGGAATATGGCTTTGGGAGGATTAGTACTAGGATCCCTTATGCTTTACCTTAAGGCCATGGGGATAATGATGTTCCAACTTTCTGGCTTCTACTATAAACCCCAGGGTTAGGGGTTGGCAGGGTGATGGTGTGAAGCCCAGGGAATGGCCTGCCGTGCTTAGGGCAATGTAGGAACCTGATTAAGAAACGTTGGGCCTTTATTAGTATTTTGGTGCTATAGGCCCAGGGAATCTTAATCAGGTTCCTACAGTTATGGTTCCTTTAACGGCTCCAAGGGTGTAAACAGGGTCCTGCAAGGGACTTAGGGTTTAGAAGTTTAGAGTTTATGCCTTGGACGAATGCCGTGTGTTGGGTTTAGGGTTCCTTGAAGGCTCCTATAAAAGATTCAATTTATTTCGAGCTGAGATGTTTGGGGTTCAGGGTTCCTTAAGGGTTCCTATTACACGCAATTCAACTATTTAGGGTTTCGAAGTTCAGGATTTACAGGTATATGTGCGTTTTTTTCTTGGTAATATGGTGGATGCAGGAAATCTTGCACCACCCAAACGCTGACGCGGCTAAGCATCTGGGGCATTCTCTGTTTACCACACCATTTTCGTGCCATCATGTTAATTTATGTGGGAAACCAAGATTTGTGAACTACTTGACTTATTTAGGGTTTCATTGTTAGGATGCTTCGGTTTGTTTGTAGGGGTGTAAGGTCGGGATGACGCAGTGTTTACAGCTTCGGGCGCCAAGATTTTGCAAGCTAGTTCAGCTCGACATACATACATAAATACGTACATACACAGAAACATATTAGATACATAGATACAACGATACATTTATATGTAGGTATTTATATGTATATACACATATACTGACCCGACAATACCAATATATAGCAGCCCCTGTACGGCAAGTACTTATATGTATGTAGGTGTAAGCCAGAACAAGAAGGATACCAGCTGTGGGGGTTCAAACCACTACTCTCAATCCCGAAACCCTCAACGGCAACTCTTGCAAAACCTTAAACCCGATAAGCCTAGACCCTGAATTACCCCAATTCCAAAGCCCAGAACCCTATAAACCCTAAAGATAAAAGGAACCTTAGACCCCAATTACATAAACAGTAAATCCTAAAAGGTCCGTTATATGTTGTAGCAAACCCTTATCCCTTCTAGGAACCCTTTAAGGAAGCCTTAACCCTAAAACCATAAAGAAAAATGTAGGAACCTAATATAAGAAACCTTGGGGCTTTAATAAGGTTCCTTATATGAATGCTAGGCCCAGGGTTTCTTAATCAGGTTCCTACATTAAGCCCTAAAGATCCCTTATTTTCTAGAAACCTTTACAAGGAATCCTTAGCCACCTTATGATACTTCATACAAAAAACACCAAAAGTTGAAGTCCTAAGAGCCAACCAGAAGAATGCCACGATATTGTAGGAACCTTGAAAAGGAATCCTTAGCCGCCAAGAAGCTAATGCTCGGAGCCCCAAGGGAGCTCAATAGAGAGACGAAGCCAGTGAATTCCGCGACGGAGATACGACCCTTCACCTGCGTAAAGCGGGGCTTGGGGTTTAGGGTCTAAGGTTTATGGAATTAGGGTTTAGGGGTTTGGGGGTTTAGGGTCGAATCTAGAGCTCTTGAGGGTTCTGTGCTTAGGGTTATAGGGTTTACGGCTTTGAACGATTATTTAGTCTCTAGGGTCCGGGAGGGTTTTGGGTGTGTGAGGGTTTATGATTGTCAGGGGCGTTTAGGGGTTACGTAGAGTAAGCAATGTGCGTTGGAAATCACAGATATGAAATTAACACAAATAGGCACATCTCCCATAATTAAGGCAGTTGGTGACTCTAGGTACGGCTCAGCATGGTTTACTTTTCTGGCTTGGCCTTGAAAATTTAGGGATACCTTGCACGACGCTTGCATACTTTGAAGTCGCACTATAGACCCCTTTTAAGAAAAAACTCGATTTAGGGGTTGCCTAGCGTTGTTTTTATGTTGACGTAAGTTCGGGTGGAGAGGCGTAGCACAGCATGAGGGTATGGAGCTGACCCATAACCTTAAGCCCTGTAACTACATACTTTTAAGCTGCAAAACCCTAAACCCTAAACCCTGACACTCAAAACCCTTAAATCCCAAACCCTTACACACCAATGCCCTAAATGCTATATGCAAGTTGCTCGCAGGACTCTCGCTCAAGGATCTTGCTTCAGGGATAGCTCAAGGCTTGGGCGAGAGCCCTTTACCTTCAGGGTCCACGTACCTACACAGTGTATACTTTGGACGTTTGCCTGCAAGACCTTAACCCAGAGGGTCCAAGTACCCAAATAGTAGGGTTTTAGGTCCCAAAATCCATACTCTGAACGGTGTTTGGACCTTAAATAAAACCCTACTATTTGGGTACTTGGACCCTTAGGGTAACAGGAACACCTTTTAGCCTCCTTATTATAGTTTATAGAGAAACCCAAAAAGTTAGAGTCTAAAGAGCCAACCAGAACAACGGCAAGTTTAATAGGTCCCAAAATCCATACTCTGAACGGTTTTTGGACCTTAAAACCCTACTATTTGGGTACATGGACCGTAAGAGGAACACCTTTAATTGATGCCTACAGGGAACTCCAGAAAGTTGGAAAAAGGTTTCATGGTCGGATACCCTATAATTTACCATAGAAGGGTTAGGATACTCATATTCCAACTTTCTGGCTTCTACCTTAAGTGTGTGAGACCATCAGGGTAAGCGCTGCGAGACTGCTCCGAAATCTCCGGCTCTTGATCCCTCGGATTCCCTCGGCTCATAACCTACAAGTACCTTGGGATCCGAAAACCTACCGTTTTAAGGGTTCTACCCTCTAATTAAAGGCTCTAACCTACTATTTTGTAGGGTTTGGGGCCCTAAACCCTAAACCCTAAGGGTCCAAGTACCCAAATAGTAGGGTTTCAAGGTCCAAAAACCATTCAGAGTATGGATTTGGACACTTAGCCGCCCTTCACCGACCGTCTCAGACATGCTGAAAACGGCAAACCCTGTCGCCTTTCACACTATCCTTTCCAGCGATCACTCCTAAACACTGACCCCCAAATTTCGAATACAGGAGATGTATAGTAACCCGTAAAACAAACCCTCAAAGGAACCCTACTAAGATAGAAGCCCTGAAAGAACCGTTCAAGAAAGCTTCCCTGCAGCCCTTGGCAACTGATGAAGCCAAAGTGCAGCTAACCACGCCTTAGGTACAGTCAAGGGTAGTTACCGAAAGGGCGTTAATATGAGGCCTGAATAATTACAATAATTACTGGGAACAGGGTTCTGGGCTACATTCTACTGTAATCATATTAAGGACCGCCCCCCCCCCCCCCACACAGTAGTATTGGTAATGATTTAGGCCCAGGCCCGCATATTATTACAGCATTTAGAACTCCGAGATTCTCTGAGGGCTCCGTACGGGTTCCAGAATAAGTGCCGCAAGGGTCCGAAGGACCCAATAACTAGACCCAAGAGTCACCTAGGAATAAAAAGGGTGCCCTTTTTGGTTTAAAGGGGCTTATAAGGGAACCAGAACCCCAAAAAAGGGAATAAGGGCCTACTCTAGGTCCTAGATAATTAGATACTCCTCGGTTTAAGGTTTACCCTAAGGCTCCGAAGAGGGTCATGGCATGTCAGGGGGAGGGTTGAGGGTTTGGGCTTTGGGGGCTAAGGTTTGGGATCTCACTACGAGGGTCCAGGAGCATTAGGGTAGGGTTTAGGGTTTAGGTTTTAGGATAGTTGCTATGTAGGCTAATTACTTGGACCCATAGGGGTACGGTTTTCGGATTGTTTGAGATTGGCCTTATGTTTTGGCTCAACGTGGGTGTCGATTCATAGAGCTCCGCAGCAACATTGGTACGTGTATCTTGGGGGTGGGGATGTGTGCTGGCAGTAGAAGCCTGCTTCAGGTGAGCATGGGGCATGTTCGCTATTTACGTTGTAGCCCTCCATGAAAATCTCGACCTCTCAACCTAAAACAGTAAACCATGAAATGCCATTACGACGAATCCCCGAACCGTATAATCCGAAACCGCCCAAGCCTAAACCATCACATCCCTAAGACCCCTACAACGCTAAAGCCTGAACCGTATACCCTAAACCTAAATCCTAAGACTGACCCTACAACCCTAAAGGGAACTCCAGAAAGTTGGAATGTGGTTTCAGGGTAGGATACCCTATAATTTACCATAAAGGGTTTAGGATAATACTATTCCAACTTTCTGGCTTTTACTGTAAAGCCTGAACCCGAGATGCAAGGATGATGATGTGAACGGCGACAAACCTGAGCTGCTCCAGACTCCGACAGAGCTCGGGTTCAAAGTTCATACGGTTGATGGTATAAACGCTGCATTACCCATAACGAGCAATGTACCGTAAATCCTCTCGTCTAGGGTCATCTAGGTAATGCAGGATTTATATCATCAATCGTAGTAGGATTTGGGACCTATCGGGGGTGGTTGTCAAAACTAGGGTCCCTTTTGGGGTCCTTATTATAATAAGGCACCTATTATTTAGGGTACCCCCAAAAGGGACCATAATTTTGACAACCACCCATATACGGTTTAGGGTTCCGGCCTTCTTTGGCCTAGGGATTAGGGTCGGGAGCTCTAGGGTTCCTACGCAGAGGGTCCATATATACTACGGTAGTTTTGAGTCCCTTCCTTACGGTTGATGATAAAGGGATCTATAATGGTACCTTTAAGGGGCTCCTTTAAGGGATCTATAGGGTTTTAGGGTGTAGGGTTTAGGGTGATGATATAAATCCTGCACTACCGTAAGAACCCTAAACTATGGGAATTATGGTATATTCCTTATTCTGGGTAGTGCAGGAATTATATCATCAACCGTACCATTATGGCATTAGGCCCTACAAGACCATCCCCACTCTGGTGTTGGAAACCTAATTCCAGAATAGTAGTGTATATGGACCCTTGGTTATAGACAGCATTAAGGTCTATGCTTTCACAGAAGCCTCGCTATGGCACATGTGAGGTAAGCTTGTATTTTAAGTAGGGGGAGGGCTCAAGCTTGTGCAGACAAGTTGGGCGTTTAGGCTTTTAGGCGATTTTGCGCGGCTGCTCCCGGGCTTTTAATATAATTTGATGTGGTTGAGATCTTGCATTTGCGGCTTACACATACTTATGTGGCGCCTTGAAAGATGTTGCGGCCCGCAGCTTGTGCACACTTTAGGGCTTGGGGTTTACAGCTTTTGGGACCAAGCTGCCTCCTCAAGTAGATTTTTGGCAGACTTGCGATTTTTGAAAGCCCCTTCAACGGAGGTTTGGGCACGTTGGCGAGCGTGGGTTACATTGATGAAGATTCCCTAAAACACGGCTCCAAATATCCCCAAAGCCTCTATATAGCATGGTCTTTAGGTCTAAAGTGCTTAAAGCCTCAGTGCAAGGGTCCAGGTACCTTCAAAGTACATACGTTTTGAGATTGGATGGCTAGGGGTCCTTCACTATGTGGGTCTATGCCGGCATACCTGCTCGTTGAATGAACAGGGTGATGCGTACCTGTACCGATAGAACTGATAGCAGGTCAGCTCTTCAAGATGATGCTTGGAGTTCAGGGGACATCATGCACCAAACTTGAATCACAAGAGAAAACTCGAGCCAAACCGAATTCCCAAAAACCGCGGGTCTAGGGCAAACCCTGAAGTCTCTGCGGTAGCTCATAACCTGAAGACTAACATCAAGCTCATGCCCGAAATCCTGAACTTAGTAAACCCTAAACCTGTTGGATAGGGTCCATCCACTAAGGTATAACCATGAAAATAAACATCAAATCTAGGGGACTGAAGGATTGAATGTTGGTGGTTTCTGTACTGAATGCACAGGGTTATGAGGGAATCGTGGGGGATGCTATCACTTCTTAAACCCTAAACCCTAAACCCCAAACCGAACTTATTTAGGGCCCTATCTTAGCCGCTCCGCGTCTGTTGAGCCAAGGAGCAGATTTACCAGAAGTTGGACGTAGCCTTGGACCATGCCCCCTTTCCTTAGCGGGATCCGTATAACCTAAACTCAAAACCCTAAACCCTAAACCCTGAACCCCGTTAGAGAGTCTTACAGATGTTGTTAGGGTTGTATGGGGGCTCAGGGCTTGCGGGAACTTGGTGCCGGAATCTCAAACGCCTTTTTCGAGCAAACCTAGGGTGACCAAGGGGGGAAATTTTCAAGGAAAATGAACCTTTTCTGAGGGCATATCCCGTTCTGAAAGGTACATTGGTTACTCTAGGTACTCTATTCACTAAACCCCATTCTCAGGATCCTCTCCAGCCACCACCTGCTTCAAGCCACCTGCCTCCAGCCACCTACTTCCAGCCACGTTGGTATCGCTACCGAACCGAACCGAAAGGCCGCAATACTGGCAGTACATATACCGCTAAATACCGCATACGTACCGGTATCGACCGAACCGCGCGATTACAACCATGTTTATGAGTTCATCTAGAGTCTAGAGATCCGCTCCCTACGTCTCACATGTGTCAGGAGGTTAAGGGGTTCTCTGCATGGTCGCTCGGGCTGCTTCGATGGTAGAGGCTTCGGGTTAGGGTTCAGGGTTTAGGGTTTCTCGTCAACGTTGGGAAGCCCTCGTGTCTTTTGTCATATGATAATGGCGGCATGATAATGGCCTGAATAGCTAGCAATCCTGTTCTTTAGGGTTTCTGCAATTTCAGCAGTATGCAACAAAACCCCGAAACCCTTTTCCGGTTTGAGGAGCCTAGTTAACAGCTGTAAAAACCTAAATCTGTGTCTAGTTGAGCCTGGGTCTCAGGGTTCTCACATCACAGGCCGAACCCAGGTCTCCAACCCGCAACCCTTCCAGCGAGGTAGGGTCTATAGTGTTAGAGTTTGGGGTTTAGGGCTTAGGGCTTATAGTGTTAGAGTTTGGGGTTTAGGGCTTATAGTGTTAGAGTTTGGGGTTTAAGGCTTAGGGCTCATAGTGTTAGAGTTTGGGGTTAAGTTAAGGGCTTAGGGCTTATAGTGTTAGAGTTTGGGGTTAAGTTAAGGGTTCAGGGCTTATAGTGTTAGAGTTTGGGATGTATGGTACCGCCGCCGTCCCTGAATTTGCTTGAGTCGAAGGTTCATGTACAGCTTTCAGCAGATAGGAACACTGAGCCCCCAGACCCCAAAATGCAACATTTGTCAGGTAACCTTTCCTTGCTGAGGACTTTTAAGCACATATATGTACTTGGAGGTTCATGGAACTTACTAAGTACAGTTATAAGTACCTTAACTGGGGTTATAACCAATTATAAGTATGGTTACCATATTCATAACCCTAGTTACTAAGTCCCATGAGCCTCTATGAGGAGCCCTTACGGCCAACATGTGCAGTTCACAGGAACGTGGACCCTTAAGGGATTGTGGTAGGGTTGCTTAATTTTGGTACCCTAAGGGTCCACATATACTACCATTATGGAACTAGGTCCCAAAAGACCATCCCTGTTATGGTTTTGGGGACCTAATTCCACAATGGTAGTACATGTGGACCCTCTGGGGTACATAAGCCTGCAATTCTCGGTTCCTGATGCTCAGCTACGTGGACCAAGTGTTACCTATCTGTATCCCCATGGCGCTACAAAACAGTAGGTTGTGACCCCTTAGTAAAAGGGTCTAACAGTCCCCAAACAGCAGGGTTTTGGATCCCAAAGTATACCCTAAAACACCAAAACCCCAAACCCTAAAGATCCCTTATAGGAGCCCGTTAAAGGGAACCCCTATAGATCCCTTTAAAGGAAGCTAATCTCAAGTGTTACCTATACCCAATGGCTTCAGATCTGGTGTCAAAACCCAAAACCCTATCAGTCCCCTATAGGAGCCGTTGAGGGAACCCTTTTAAAGGAGCCCCTAAACCCCAAGAAGCCCTTTAAGAGTTCCCAGATCTGGTGTAGGTCCCTTATAGGAGCCCTTAAGGGAACCCTTTTAAAGGAGCCCCTTAAACCCCAAGAAACCCTTCACTAGGCTGTTCAGTAACCCACTGGGAAAAGTGTATACTTGTTTAGGCTTCTTATTTGATAATCGGAACCCAAAGTACCACTGAACAGCCTGGTTTAAGAAATTAAGAGTTCCCAGATCCGGTGTAGGTCCCTTACAGGAACCCTTAAGGGGGCCCTTTTAAAGGAGCCCCTAAACCCCAAGAAACCCTTTATTTAAGAGTTCCCAGATCGGGTGTCTTCCGCATATCCAGGTGCTTCGCCTCCTGATCTTCAATGAGAGGCCGCCTCGGTTCGGGGTCCCTTTAAAGGCCTCCAAAGGCTCCTTAAAAGGATCTTTCGGGTTCCTTAAAGGGATCTATAGGGGTTTAGGGGTTTAGGGTTTAGGGTCTACTTAAATGATCATGGGACTTAGTAACTAGGGTTTTAAGGGTTTCATTTAAGGGTCTAGGGTTTAGGGTCTACTGAAAGGATCATGGGGCTTAGTAATTCGGGTTATAAATAATGTAACCACATATAATTACTTATAGCAGCAATTAACGCTAAGGTACATATATCCTTACTTACTACATCCCATGACTCTCCAAGTAAGGACTAAATGAGCCTTAAAAGTAAGGGCCATGTACCCCTATGCTGTAACCACCTATACTTATGGTGTATGAACCTCAAAACCGTCCCTCGACCCTAAGGCAGGAGCAGGCTGTAGTGTTTACACTAAACCCTAAACCCAAACCCTAAACCCTACACCCTACACCCTAAACCCTACACCGTAAACCCTGCACCCTACACCCTAAACCCTGCACCCTACACCCTAAACCCTGCACCCTACACCCTAAACCCTTAACCCTGCACCCTAAACCGTTTAGGAGTTCTTTTTCGAGCCTCGGGCTGAAATACTTCTATGGGGGGAAACTCCGAAAAGAGGGGACCCTAATACTGCTGATGGACAAAATCCTGCATTACTCATTACCCTGGGCATCAAAATAGCCCAAAAGCCTTATATATTAAGGTCTTTGGGCCCAAAAGCCTGAATATATGAGCACTTAGATGCCTAGGGTTATAAGGAATATACCATAGTTCCCATAGTTTAGAGGCCTTAGGGTCATGCAGGATTTTGTCCATCAGCAGTATGGGTGGTTGTCAAAATTAGGATCCCTTGTTGCGTCCCTAATATAATAGGGCACCTATAATGTTTATGGTACCCAAAAGGGCGGGCCCCTAATATTGACAACTACCCACATCGTACCCTAAATAGTAGGATCCAAAAAAATAAGGACCCCAAATACAGTACCCCCTAATTTTCGGAAACTCCCAACCCGCCTGCCCCGGCTCCCGCCGGAGGCCTATCCTGGTTTAGGGTTTGGGGTTCAGGGTCGTTTACCCTAAGGCTCAAAATGGCCCAAAAGCCTCATATAATATGGTCTTTAGGCCCAAAAGCCTTAAACTATGAGTCCTTAGAGCCTAAGGGTTTAGGGTTTAGGGGAGGGTTTAGGCAAGATTTTTGACTGGCCTGTCCTAGACGCCAACCCTGGCTTGCGGTTTAGGGTTTAGGGTTTAGGGTTTAGGGTTGTAGGTCTTCCAGGTATTCGTATCCAAGTGGTGCTAAATCTACTGGTTACAAAATGATCCCCTAATTTTCGCAGGCTTTCGCTCCAAACACTTCTTTAGGGAATGGTGTCCTACAGCGCCAGCAACACCAAAAACCCAAGAATCTTAGATCTATCCCCTCATTCGCCAGAGGTGCAGGTACTCGTTGAACCAATAGTTCTGGCGGTCACATTGCCAAAGCATGCGCTGGCAGCAGACGCCGTTTTGAAAAATGTCTATCCTGAGCTGGTTTTGGGCTTAAGGTTGCTGAACGGGTATACAGTATTGTAAGCATACCTGACGGAAGAAACATATCTAACGTAGAGCCCGAACCGATTGAAGCCTCAAACTGCAACAATGTCCCACATAGGGGCCTTACTAATTGGAACTATATGTATACTATAGTAAGAAGTAAGACAACAAAGTCATCATCATGAAGCCGAAGGATAAATTTAAGTTACTGTACAGGTCCATCTCTAAGCTCGTACTACACCGTGAAATCCTGCTGGGCTTAGAAACCAGACGCTTTCACTTTGGTTAGCTACAGCATACCCTGAACCCTAAACGACTGTTCTACTGCCAAGGATCCTATAACTAACCGAACCTTGAACTCTATCACTATCCCAAGGGCTCCAAGTATACTAGTAGTACCTACATGGTTGTCTACAGTCTCTATAAATGGTACCCATTCTTCGGGCTATTGTGTGCCCCAAAGTATCGACCTACAAAACTTAAGATCTAAACCCTGAAATCTGTATCAACAACGTCGAAGGTTTGCTTCCAAGAACTTACAATGTTTCGGGGTACACTGTATACGATTCGGGCTTTGGTTCCAAAGTTTACGATTTCGGGTGAACTACAGACCCCCTAGCATTGTTGATGCGAATCTCTAAGGCTCCATGTACTCATGCAGTCAGTATGCCGAGGCCCTAAAAGAACGTTAAAAGGAATCTCGGCAAGAACAAACCCTAAACCAGAGTACTAGCTACTCACGCCGAGGTGAAAGCTGCAAAATTGGAACGGGATCTTGGATGGGTTCCTGGTCCATGAGGTTGTATGAAGAGTTTGACACGCTTTACGGGACTTCTGATACGGGCCTGAGAAATTTGTATATGGCCTTGGGGTATAGTAGACGGTTGTCCTGATGCGCTACAGGAACAGCAGGGGAATCACACAAGTAGTCTTCCTTCCAACATGTCCCCAAACCCTAAACCCTCAACAGACCCTAAACCCTAAACCCAAAACCCTAAACCCAACAACCTAAACCCTAAACCCAAGACCCAAACCCTAAACCCTCAAGACGAAAATAAATAGAAATTGTGTGTTTTCGAAACCAGCACAACCTTTCATCAATTTCAAGGCGTTTCGCTAAACGAGCTGCGTGCAGCGCACCCCCACGCCCCAGCCCCCAGCCCAAGCAGGCTCCCAAAATCAACCAAAGCAAAACCGAAACCGGCAAAACCCCCTCCCAGCCCCCAGCCCCCAGCCCAGCCCCCAGCCCCCAGCCCAGCCCCCCCATGCCCCAGCCCGCAGCCCAGCCCCCAACCCCCAGCCCCCAGCCCAGCAGCCCCCAGCAGCCCCCAGCAGCACCCAGCAGCACCCAGCAGCACCCAGCAGCACCCAGCAGCACCCAGCAGAAGCCCTAGCCGGTCGCCCAGCCGACCCAGCCCAGCCAATTCCAAATGCCAAAGCAAAAAACAAAAAAAATCTGTCAAAACTTTCGGTCAAAACCCCGGGCCCAAACCCTATACAATTTCTATAAACCCTAAAACCTAAAACCCTAAACTTAGAGCTTCAGGGCTGGGGTACCTCCACAACCATCCCCTTAAACACCCTGAAACACGAACTCAGGGTGGAGGGTTAAGGGTTCATACTACCTGGAGGCTCATACCCTACCCGTTCTTTTGGAGACCTAGTTTTATGATTAGGAGCTGTTGTATGGAAAAGTAGATACCCAAATAACGGAGTAGGGTATGAGCCCAACGTAAGGTAAACCCCTTCACACGACTGTCAGGTCTCGTGTTTGCGGCCGCCACGGAATACATTGCGGCCAGCTGAGAAGACGATCCTTGTGGCACGGTCACCTGGAGCAGAAAACTCTGTGGCACGGACATATCTGAGACGCCTACGGTCTAAATTCCTAAACCCTAAACCCTAATGCCTGGGCCAAAACCCTAACCCAAACCCTCCACCCCTGCCCTAAACCCGCAAATGCAACTAAGGCCAGATCTGAGATCTCGTTTACCCTACGGGCCACTGTAAGCCTCAACCACAGTAGTATCAGTAGTACATTTCTAGTACGCGAGAGCTCCTCCAAAGGTTCCGGGTATCGGATCTTAAACTTCTGGCACAGGTAGTTCAGGACCCCTCAGTTACAGGGCATTGGTATAATTGCGGTATTAAAGCAAGCAGCTGGAGCCTCAGGTACACCTGACTCAAAAGCTACCAACCCAAGCCAGCAACAAAAAGCCGCCAGGATACGAAGATGATTGGAAAGACCGAGAGGGCAAGTACGCCGACTTGCGGTGACACAGTAAATGCCTTGGAGGTGGGAGTTTCAGGGTTTACGGCCTTATGGTTTACCCAAAGGGTCCTATGTAACCATATAGTAGAATGTAAGGCTTCCATATTAGGAACTACTATTATGACTTAGGGAAGTATCCCCCATAGGAGTACATAGGACCCTTTAGGTTAGGGTTTTTGGACTGAGGGTTTGAGGGTTTCAGGGCATGGCGTTTTAAAGCTGAATGATCCTTTCTCTTTGACTACGAGGAGATACTGGCATGGCTTGATGTTAGATGTGTTCTTCATCACGGTTTCCTGTAAGCATGGGCATGTATTTTTGTGTACGTAGAACCAAGATCCTACTGATTGGTGTCAGGACTTAGCAATTTAGGTCATCATCCATCCATCCATGCATCCATGCATCCATCCATTCATCCATCCATCCAGCCAGCCAGCCGACCAGCCATCTATCCTTGTACATGCGTACCAACAAGCAAACAAACACTTGTACATACGAACATACAAGCATATATGCCTACGCACATACATATACACGTATGTCTTCATGCACAGCCATTCTAAGGAATAGTAACGTATGCATGGAGGGCACAGCAGGGTGACATCATTGCGATCTTGCCTTAAGGCTTCACATAACCCAACAGTATCTACCATGACATCTACAGTGCCTTGACCACACCTAAATGTCAACAAACTTGGAATAAGAAACATGCCTGAAGTCAGATTATGGACTCTTAAGACAATGAGCTCCTGGGGAACCATCTGCAGAAAGTCTACAAGTTGCGGTAAGCTCTTGGCTGCCTGCAGCCCCACTATATGCTGCTTTAGTTGCAAGGCCCTGAAGCTCTGAACCTCTAAACCCTGGAACCCCGAAGCCCAAGCCCCTCCCGACACTCTAAACTCACCCAAGTCAGACTATGCTCCCACACGTTGGGTCGACATTCAAGCGGCATAAACGATGGTGATCAGCACCCGTGAGAGCGGAGACAGCAAGGACCACATGATGCCTTCGTCTTAAGTCTAAAGATGTAAGGTTCAGGACTTAGCTAAGGTCCGCTTGCTACAGGCATCCGTTTGAGGAATGAATCAGCATGAGTTTAGGGTTTAGGGCTCCCGCTTTGTCAGTACAGCAAGTAAGGTTACATGCAAGATATTCATGATTTGGCCAATTTGTGCATCTTTAGTTGAACCGCTATATCCATGGGCAGGAATGTAACGATTCTAATGACCATTGGACTGTCTTTAGGGCTTTGGACTGGGGTTTTCAGGGCTCAAGGCTTCACGTGGGGGTGAGGTGCAACGAGAACAAGTATACACTTGGCTGCACTCTGAAAAGTTCAACTTTTAATTAGCCTCCTTATTATAGTTCACATAGAAACCCAAAGAGCTACCGTCCCAAGAGCCAACCAGAAGAACCCAAGGGAATTCAAGGGAAGGTTGGGATCTTCAAAGCAGCGCATAGGCCTTAAGCCTTAGGCTTCAAAACCATAAACCCTAAACTCTCAAAGGAAACCTAGAAGGGTTTAAACCCCTCAAGAAACTCAAGCGTTAAGCCTTAAAGGAACCCCCGAAGGCCCTAAAAACCTTAATAAAACTCTTCAAGGGACTCTTCAGCCTCAAGAAGGAACCCTAAACACTAAACCCTAAACCCTAAACCCTAAAAACCGAACCATGGCCTGTCCAGAGGTCCTGCAGCCGGAGGATGTCCGACGCGAAGGTTGCGTTGATGGAACCCGAGCCGTAGGTCCTTGGCTTGCTTAGGGTTCAGGGTTTTAGGGTTTAAGGGTTTAGGGTTTAGGGGTTTAAGTTTAAGGGTTTATTGTTCCGTGGTTTTTAGGGTTTAGGCTTTAGGGTTTTCGTGTTCAGGGGTTTGGGGCTGAGCGGTTTCGGATTCCGAAGGTCCTTGCCCCAAAGGTCCAAAGGAGCCAATAACAAGGTACTTGGGTTTAGGATAATAGGTATATAGATTCAATTTGGAAGAGTATATGATTTTACCCCTGGGGTTGGCTTTCCGAAGGCTCAAGGCTCTGTGCCCATATAGTATATACTCGGGCGTTGAATCGAAGTACCTATATAGGAGCCTCCTTCAGGCCTAAGTATATACTTTATTTCTAGATACTAGACCTAAGAGTAACCTAGGAATAAAAAGGGTGCCCTTTTTGCTTTTAAGGGGCTTGTACGGGAACCTGAACCCTAAAAAAGGGAATAAGGGCCTACTCTGAGTCCTAGGATAGGTATTACATGGGGCCTTAGGGTTGGGGTAACCTTTTGAGGCTGTGTATCCCTAGGCATCCAAGGACTCATATATTAAGGCTTTTGGGCCCAAAGACCATACTATATAAGGCTTTTGGGCTATTTTGATGCCCAGGGTATCTAGGGTTCCTCCATGGGATCCTGGTGCAGGAGTCTTTTTACAGGTTTCCAAGTGTCCGGATGAGGCTTCCTGGAATGGTTTTGGGGGTTTAGGGTTTATGGTTTATGGTTTAGGATTATTCTTATATGTTTTTTTTGGTGCTCGGCTTAGGCTTCCTGGAACGGTCTTGGGGGTTTAGGGTTTATGGTTTAGGATTCCGTGGAGGCCTTTTTGGCTTTGGGGTTCCTTTAGAGATTAGGGCTGGGGACTCCTTTTCGCGGCTTTGGGCCTTAGGGTTTATGCAGTGGTTTTGGCTTTGCGGTTACTGCAAGGGTTTATGGGTGTGGGGTCTAGGGTTAGGATTTAGAGTTTCGTGGAATTTAAAGGTGTAGGGTTGGGAGTTTAGTGTTTAGGGTTTGAAGGTTTATTCAAGCGTTCACACAAGGGCTCTTCATTGATTAGGGGTTCTAGGGATTTAGGACCCTAAACCCTAAACCCTAAACCGAGCCTTATGATGCTCTAGGGTCAGTGCTTAGAGGCTGAAGGGCGTTATGCCCAGGGCTGTTTTGGTGTTCTTCGGATTGAACGGATTCAGATTTTAGGATCTCTCTAGTTTTAGATTTTAGACCTTGGGTGGAACGGTTGATGGACAAAATCCTGCATGACCCATAACCCTAAGGGTCCATGTACCTAAATAGTATATACATTGGCCTTAAAGTACTCCCTATATGGGTACATTGGGCCCAAAGTATATACTATTTGGGTACATGGACCCTTAGGGTAATAAGGAATATATGGAAATTATGGTATATTCCTTATTATGGGTCATGCAGGATTTTGTCCATCAGCCGAAGTATTCAAGTTTCACCAAGAAGTATTCAAGTTTCACCAATTGTAAATCGTCAGATCGTGCGGTTAAGAGCTTCAAGGCTTTCGGGGTCTACCTGTGGCTCCATGAGCTACTATTCTGTAAGGTTTGAGGTTGCAGCAGAGTCTAGACCTAAGAGTAACCTAGGAATAAAAAGGGTGCCCTTTTTGCTTTTAAGGGGCTTGTAAGGGAACCTGAACCCTAAAAAAGGGAATAAGGGCCTACTCTGAGTCCTAGGAGTTTAGAAACCCTATACCCTGAACCCTAAACCCTAAACCCTAAACCGCACCCTAAACCCTATACCCTGAACCCTGGAGGCCGAGGTACGCAGCCCCCTTGGCACTCATCGCCAGCATCCTCGAGGAGAGTGCTGCAGAATTACTCGAAGGGTGCATCAAAACCTGTGACAATACCTCACAGTGTAAAGTAATCAATCTTCTTAGAGGCTTCCAGAAAGTTGCGGCTTAGAGCATAAGGGTCCAACATAGCCACACAGAACATACTTAATCCCCAAAATGCCTAGGTATATGCACCTTCGTAAAGCCAACATATAAACACTGTTTCAACACATACCCAGACCGAAAAAAAACAGCGAACCCCAGTCCATACGATCAAGATACGGAAATACACCCTGAAAGCTTGATCTCCCCAATGCCACAAGCCAACCGGCTTTTCACCCCCAAGATCTCTACTTCACAGTTCATTGGACACAGTAAATACCATCCCAAGAGCATGGGTACCTCAATTCGGGTTGTAAGTCATTACAAAAGTATGGGTACCTTACTAAAAACCCTAAAGTTACTAAGTCCCGTGAACCTCTAAGTACAGTCATGTGGCGGCATGAAACAACTGCCAATGCTATCCCCTAAGGTTCCTCCGTATGGCATATTCAACGGTTGAAACCATGGGCCCCTAGTATGGGCCCTTAACCCTGGGATCGATAAATACCTACTATATACCCTATACAGACTGTTAAGGGCCCCTAGAATTCCCCCAACAAGGCCTAAGGGTCCATATTAGGGGCACATACTTCTAACCTTAGACCCATACCCTCCAAGACCCTGGTCCAAGTATCGAGGCCCCTGTGTTACACACTCAGAAACGCTTTATACCAATAGTAACCCTTACATACTCTAAACACCAAACCCTCAAAGGAACCGGCTAAAGGGGGCCACATTTTGGTTATTCACGGCCCTATAGTAGTTATTTTGTGCAGTAGATTCTGGACGAGAGAATTAAATCTCACGGCTTGAGCTTTAGGTTTACGGCCTAAGCTTTCGGGTTCTAGGTTCCTTGGCTGACTTCTGAGCCCCTCCTAAATGTTAAACTTTTAGCCGCCTTCTTTTTTCTAGCTCATATAGACACCCAAAAAGTTACAGTCCTAACAGCCAACCAGAAGAACGTCAAGATTCAGGGCTCATATACTTACTACCCCCATAAGCCGATTCCTAACAAACTATAAGAACCCAACAAGTTTAAAGGTTAGCTATTGGGGATCTACGTACATACGGCATACGGTTTAGAACCCTGGTGCTCTTCGTGACCCCTGTCGTCTACACGAGGGTCTTTCCTCCTCCACGGGTTTAGGGTTTAGGGTTTATCAACAGGGTTTATAGTTAACCCCATAAAGTTGGAAACCTGATTCAGGCCAAATAGTGCCGGGATCCCCTGTTCATTACTCCTGGGGGTTGAGCTATGGGGCTTAGAACTTTTGGACTTCTACTGTATATATGGGGTTTAGAGTTTAGGATTTAGAGTTTAGGATTTAGGATACAGCCTTGCGACCCCTGACCTGACAAGTGCGATCGGCAACGGCTCCAAACATTCATATGCCTAAATACCCTATGCTTCCGGGGACCTTGGTATTCGGTCCTTAAGGGGTCCAGGGCCGTAACTAACCCTGTGCCTCCAAGGACATTATAGAAACTATAATGTCCCTGGAAGCACAGGGTTAACGATCGAAAGTAACATGGGAATTTCAGAGTATCAAGGACCCTTACTCAAACAGCAGGATCCCCACTGATTACACTGCATGTTTCACAGCCAAGCATCTTCTCTGCCACCCGCACCTGCACCGAAGAAGTACCTGCAACACATGCTGCATTCTACACCCCGAGCCTCCATAGTTCATTCATTGCCCCCCAAAAAAGCCCAGAGACGTATCCATCGTTTAGGGTTTAGGGTTTTAGGATTTAGGGTTCACGAAAAGCCCTGAAGTCGAATCATCTTGTAGTCACTAACTTGGCGCGAAGGGCAGTGCTGCTAACCCCTAGGCTCTACGGACTCATATCTTAAGGCTTCTGGGCCCAAAGACCATACTATCACAAATGCTTCTGGGCTATTTTGAGCCTTAGGGTAAACCTTGGGGCCGCACTGACCCATGTAACCCTTACACTGTGAATCCCTGTATGGTATAGGAACCTTAAGGGTTTAGGGTCTAGGGGGCTCTCCCCGCTCCCCAAATCGGCAATTCGACCATTTCCCTGAGCCCGAACCCCTAATGCCTATATAGGGTTTCAGGTTGAAGGCTTGTTTAGGCCTAAGCTCGTTTAGGGTTATCTAACCCTAAGGCCCAAACTTACCCAAAAGCCTTACATAGTATGGTCGTTGGGCCCAGAAATTTTATGAGTCCCTAGAGCCTAAGGGTAAACCATGAACCCTAAAATCTAAACCCGAACCTCCCGACAAAGAAGAACCAAGAGGCTGCTCGACGAGGTGCAGTTCCGGACCCTACTGTAGGAGGCCTTAATAATTAGAATTGGGTTTTGGGGCCCAGTATACTATAATTATAATGAGAAACCCCATAATAGTATCGGCAATTATTCACAGGCCTGTAGTACACCCCGAAAGTGCAAGCCTGAATAGGTAGAATAGGGTTTAGGGTCTAGGGTAAGAGGTAGAATAGGATTAGCACTTGCAAGGGCTCCTTTAGCGAAAGGGCTCTAGACAAGAATTCCTTCGAGAGCGCTAAGAGAGTTCTGTAAGGGTTCTATTACTGGCATCCCAAGGGGTTCTAGATAAGTCCATGGCACAACTTAGGGCTTCTCTTCTAGGAATTGCTACTGTGGTTGGAGTTAGCATCCCCACATAGGTGCTTAGGACACACTAGGAAATTAGACTTCCTTCTACAGATTCTTGACTGGGCACCTATGATGGGGTACTGTAAGGGCAAATATGGGGGGAACTTTACGGTTTCGGATTTAGGGCTTGGGATTTGGGGTTTCGGTTTGAACGATGGGAGTCCAAGATCCAGGGGAGTCTGGTAAGCATTCCTACTTAATGAGACTTTTTGGCGCGGTAGCATGTAAGTTAAGGCTGGATTGAAGCCTTATAAGTAATCCGACACTTCCCGCGACGTGACCCAGAACCAACTATTCTCCTACTGGTTGGTTGACGGCCCTGGCACAAGAAAGGCCGAATCTCTTCCTTTACTGTAGGATTCCATAAGCCTAAAGTGGCCAAAAGTTGCCCACTCAGCTACTTCCAAAGCTTTGCCAGTCTTGCCCTGTCAGGAAACCCTTGAGCTGGATCTGGATTTAGGTGTTTCCGAACATTGGGGACCCTAATCTAGTCCGCTAAATAGTAGGTTCCTTCTTATAAGGACCCCAAATAAGGTACCCTTAATTTTCGGAAACCCGAAATCCTTATAGTAGCCCTTTAAAGAAACCCGTATACTACCCTTGTAGTCCCCCTTCAAAGGAATCCTAAGGTACCCTTAATTTTCGGAAACTCCCATCTATCGATTTAAATGATAGGAGAGCAAAGCTTGAGTGGACCCTGACAAGCCCACACAGGAGACTCCCTAACTGCGGATCCCTTATTAGGGTTCCTTTTGAAGGGGTCTATAAGAGCTGCTATAAGGGCCACCGTAAGGGCTATTCTAAGTTTGGCTGACTTCTGAACCCTTCCTGAAAAGTTAAACTTTTAGCCTCCTTATTTCAGCTCATACAGAAACCCAAAAAGTTAAAGTCCTAAGAGCCAACCAGGAGAACGCCAGGTTTACATATCATTGTCAAAGGAAAGGCCGTCAAAACCCTACACTCTAAACCTACTATAGTTTAACCTGCTATGTCTTGACGGTTATATCGGGTTGTCTTTGGAGGTCCTTTCTAGTCCTTTAAACAGTACATGTCTATTGCTTCTTAAGACTGTACTTACTATGCTAAAACACAACATGTGTTCAAGGACGGTCTCGTAACAACAAGTTGTGTAGGGTACGGCCCTAAGGGTCCAAGTACCTGATTATCATATACTCTCTTAAATAGTAACCTGCATAACAACTATCCTGAACCCGAGTACCTAGTTATTGGGTCCTTCAGACCCTTAGGGCGGCTGCAGGAAGACCCTGAAGCGTTTAGGATTAGGGCTTAGGGTTCAGGCCTTAGGCCTTAGGGTTTAGTGTTTAGAGTTTAGGGTTTCGGGCTTAAGGTTTAGGGTTTAGGGTTTAGGATCAAGGCCTCGAGCAAGGATGTAGGAGTAGGATCGCACCAGCACGATGTAGGTGCCAAGGTTTAGAAGCTGAGTTCCTGGGCTGAGGCTAGTACAGGCATCGGAACGTTCTGCAAGACTGTAAGAGTATGCCCCGCGTGGTCCCTCCACAGTAATAGAATAGCATATCCCTCAAACCTTCCTCGTTCTTAAACTCTATAGGCCTAAGAGTAACCTAGGAATAAAAAGGGTGCCCTTTTTGGGTTAAAGAGGGTTATAAGAGAACCTAAACCCTAAAAAGGGAATAAGGGCCTACTCTGGGTCCTAGAACTTGAGGTCCCTACACTGAACGCTCAGAATGCTACTTGTAGCCAGGGATGCTGACCAAACCAACCCTGATGGGAACACTTACAGTGCCTGAGGCAGCTTTCGCTTCTTTCTCTGTCGCTCTGTGAGGACCCGGAGGTTAGTGTTTCGAGAACTGTATATATACAAGTTAAGGACTAGTCTTGAACTTCATTCAGGATCCCTCTAGAATATCAGTAGGCCCCCGAGCCAGGGCCAGCTGTCGCAGTGCGACTTCTTTTATGGCTTTGTGTTCGTTTTTTAAGGGATCAGGCCTAAGGCATCAGGAATTATTGAAGAGTGTAGGTTGTGGGAGTAACTTGTAATGACTTCGAGGTTGGGGTTTAGGGTTCTAGGGCAGGCTGTTTTCCGGAGGTGCATAAGTCCGTAGACGCGCTCCTACATTCGAAAAGGGCAGGCTTTAGGGATTAGGGTTAGGTTTGTGGTCTTGCCTGAGTTCTGAACCCCTCCTAAAACTTATTTTTTTTAGCCTCCTCATTATAGCTCATTCAGACACCCAATAAGTTAAAGTCCCAAGAGCCAACCAGAACAATCCCATGAAGCATTTAGGGCTTCAGGGCTAGAACAGGTTGAGGCGCAGGGCTCTCGGGATTTAGGGCCTTAGGGTTCATATAGAGGCCTTAATAATTAGAATACGGTTCTGGGGTAAATCGGACATGCGTCTGAGGCGAACAAAGCTGAAGATGTCTATTGCATCCTTGGAAAGCGTAGCTGCTTATGAGCTACCACAAGCTAAGCTAGTTTGTTCAGTATGCCTTCAATGTCTCGCAACATGGAATCATATTTTAATGACCAGTTGTCGAGCATCTGTACAGAAAAGTGAACTGTACTGTAACATCTTCGAGTGATGTTACGCGGCTCAGCAGAAAAGTTAAGGGTCTTACTGCAGCAAGCGCAAACTTCGACTGGCGCCCAAACCGGCTCAAGAAGGTGCGTGTGAAATTCATTTTCAAGAATTAAGTTTTGTTTGAATCTCTCAAGAACGTCCTTAAATCTAGCAATGCGGTTTTTGGCGGCTTTGAACCTTTTGATTGGACCAGGTTTGGTCGGAAGCGCGTTTCGGATTTCATCAGAAGACATAGTAACCCATCTGTCAAGAGCAATCTGTGTGATGCAACTAATCCTTACAGTAACGCGATTATTGGCAATATCATCCTTGAGAGTACGAATCTGTTGAATCCAAGGGATAGGAATGCCTTTCCTTCTGAATCTCGGAATCGGCGAATGCGGTTCTGGGGTATATTGTACTAAAAATACAGGAACGACCCCACAACATAGTATTGGTAATTAGTTAGGACCCTACATTAAGGGGTTTAGGCCGCCGTGTGTTTCATCACACCTGGCAGTCGCTGTCTGACTGACTCTCCTCTGCGACGTCCAGGTACATCTAAAGCTGGAGCCTCCTTCACATCTGCCGTTTAGGATTTAGGGTTTAGGGTTTAGGGTCCCTCCATTGAACGCTTGGAGATTACTAAAGGGGAGTCCTGCCTGCTCAACAGTTGGACTTAACTTTCTGACTTTTGCAACGTGGCATTTTGCGATGCCTGGATGAGCTGCAGACTGCTCGGAAAATAAGCTCCCGCAACTTCCTTCGAATCACCCGCCAGGACAGGCCGTATTCCACGTGTTCTGCGAAGAATGGGTTAAGTGGCTTCACCTGTTGCAGGCTCAACACCCCGTTGACTGAAAGTTCTGCCGAGTCATGTGAGCTGAGGTGAAGAAGCCACGAGTCTCAGTGCGAAATTTGTATGTGACTGTGAGGCGGAAAGGCATATAGGAAACTCCAGAAAGTTGCAATATGGTTTCATGGTAGGATACCCTATAATTTACCATAGAAGGGTTAGGATAATCATATTCCAACTTTCTGGCTTTTACCTTAGCACTTTCACGAGCTTGCTGTCCATGCTTCCAAGGGATCCTGCAGTTGCAGCCCTCGCCTGGCCTTCTTCGGTTGAGACGGCTGTTCAACAGCCGTTTTGTTATGCCTGTTGGCTGAGCTCAACCAAAAAACGGCTGCTTTCTTGCTGCGGTCGATGTGGCCGTCTTTGGAGCTGACGCGGCTGAGCACATGACGTGTGAAGCCAGTGCTCACACCTCTGCCGACCCTCCAGCATATTCATGGGCCTGAGCAACTTGAAAAGCCACACCTCTATCTATGTCTATATCACTCTGAGGGCCTAGCGCACAAAACATGTACTTCGGCCCTGAAATGCCTTAAATGGGAACCCTTCAAGGCCTAACTCTATGCTATACAAGTACATGCGCTTTTGGGAAAACGGTTCACTCCTGATTGCATGCCTAGGGATCGAAATAGCCCAAAAGCCTTATATAGTATGGTCTTTGTCCCAAAAGACTGAGTATATGAGTCCTTACATCCCTAGGGATAAAAGTGTAGCCCTAACAGCACTCAACCATCTTACACCTGCTATGACTCCTGCCAACATCCCTGAAAAATGCAAAAATCTAGACCCCTTTTGGAGGTTCTTTTCAAGTACCCTTCAGTAGTATTAAGGGTAGGGATCCCAAACTTGGAGATCTACTTGTTACATCGTTCTCGGCACAGGAAACATGGAACCCTTATAGATCCCTTTAAAGGAACTCTTAAAGGAACTCTCTTTTGGGGAGCAACTTAAGCGGGGATACCCTACCAGCGGGGATACGCGTACCTAGGGGCTCGGGCCGGGTCTGATTTTGGCAGAGGTCATGTGTGAAGATTGCGGAGCTGTCTATTTCTCAACATCCGTCGCGAAAGTAACATCGAAATTCGGAACCACGGATCAAACGTTTCTGTTTCACAATCCTTCAAATCCAAGTCATGTGTCATGTTTTGGAGGCCCAGCTTTTCCAAGCTGTTCCATGCGAACTTGGATTGTGTTGCAGTGCTGGCCAATGCAAGATCTTTGCTTCCATGCTGCATAAAGGGCTTGAAGTTGAGGGCTTGGCTTGTGACTTTTTGGGTTAAACTGACCTATGTCCGTAGGTTTGGCGCGGGTAAACCGAACCAGACGTCTCTCATGTGCACATATGTGCACGATGTCTGTGCTTCTCTATCAAGGGGTCTGCTCATAAGAGGGGTTGTGGGGAGACCACAGACCGAAGCGCGTTTCAGGGGCGATTCAAGCGCATTTCAATGGAAATGCTGATTACAAGAGCTTGCAAAGACACCGAACTGCAATCACAGATCAAGCGAGTTTCCAGCGTGTTTCAAGCACAGTTCAATGGTAAGGAGAATTCCAAATAGGTTAAAACGAAGCCAAAAGCAAATACAGATCAAGCGCGTTTCAAGCGCATTTCAATGATAATGAGGGTTGCAGGGGGCTTCAACGAAACCAAAGAGCAATCACAGATCAAGCGCGTTTCAAGCGCATTTCAATGGTAAGGAGGGTTCCCATCGTTTAAAACGCAGCCAAAACCAAACACAGATCAAGCGCGTTTCAAGCGCAGTCCAATGATAATGAGGATTGCAGGGGCTTCAACGAAACCAAAGAGCAATCACAGATCAAGCGCGTTTCAAGCGCATTTCAAGCGCATTTCAATGGTAAGGAGTTTCAAACGGAGCCAAAACCACACACCGATCAAGCGCGTTTCAAGCGCATTTCAAGCGCATTTCAATGATAATGAGGATTGCAGGGGCTTCAAAGAAACCAAAGAGCAATCACAGATCAAGCTCGTCTCAAGCACATTGCCATGGTAACCAGGATTCCATATAGTAACGAGCGAAGCCAAAGCCAAACACAGATCAAGCGCGTTCCAAGCGCGTTTCAAGCGCATTTCAATGATAAAGAGGATTGCAGGGGCTTCAACGAAACCAAAGAGCAATCACAGATCAAGCGCGTTTCAAGCGCATTTCAATGGTAAGGAGGGTCCCCACCGTTTAAAACGGAGCCAAAACCAAACACAGATCAAGCGCGTTTCAAGCGCATTTCAAGCGCATTTCAATGATAATGAGGATTGCAGGGGCTTCAACGAAACCAAAGAGCAATCACAGATCAAGCGCGTTTCAAGCGCATTTCAAGCGCATTTCAATGGTAAGGAGGGTTCCCATCGTTTAAAAACGGAGCCAAAAGCAAATACAGATGAAGCGCGTTGCAAGCGCTTTACATGCGGATTTCAATGGCAATGATCGAGGTTTGCAGGGGCTTCTTAAACCAAAGAACGATCACAGATCAAGCAGGTTTCAAGCGCGTCTCAAGTGCACCTCAGCTGTCTTTCAGGCGCATTTCATGCGCGCTGCACTTGCTCACAAGTGCCTTTGAAAGCAAATGATGCACATTTCAATGTTCCGGCAGATTGTGCGGTAAGGATGATTGCATGCATGAGTTCAGAGAAACCACAGACCGAACGCAGATCAAGTGCGTTTCTAGCGCAGTTGAAGCCTATTACAAGAAACAAGCCACACAAGCGAAGGGCGAATTGCAGATGCAGTGCAATGAACCGCACAACTCATGCATATCAGGAGGATCTGCACCAGTTTTGCAGAGACGCAGAGCAAGCGCACAGCAAGTGCAGCGTAAGCACAGAGCGAGCGCATTTCAAGGGTATTTCAGGCAGGGCCACACAGCCATGTCACACCTGTGTAACCAAAACAACCTGCAGACCACAGGGCCTAAAACATCAGAACAATAGAAGCAACACATATACATCCATTGATTTCACTCGCCAATAAAATCGTGTTCAGAAGGTAGTCACTGCAGCAACCGCAGAGCAATCCGAAACCACTCGCAAGATAAGGGAGCCAACCAACGCTGAACTGAGAGAATGCGGCGACTAGAACTACGGCAAGAAGACCGGCTATGGGACTAGCTTCTATACTGACCCACAAAATTTGACGGCACATACTTAAGCCAGCTCGCAACCACTAAAAGCGACTACAGAGGGACACCACTAATATCTTCGAGAACTTATTGTTGTAAGCTCACTGCCAGGAAATCAAGCAGTGACTAACACAAATGGGCCATGAGCCTGGACGATACATAGCTCAGACAGAACAAAGTAGCACGACAAACCTTTCAAGGTAAATGCAAGTATCAAAGCCTCGTCAAAATTTACTTGCTTATGTGCACGATTTATCGTCGATGCAGTCTCGGAGTATGCGCTGTCATGCATGACCAAACGCAACTATTTTCTAAATATCTTAACTTTTTTAATACGTCAGACCAGGGTCAATATAGGTATACGTATTACAATACCCTGACCTGCGACGTCCATCGAATTTCAATATTCAGTCCAACACGAGAACGGATCACAGAACCAAAAACCTTGGCAACAAAGCCCTGCCGACCGATCCGAGTGGAGTCAGTGGGGGTCTCCTCCAAGATTTGTAGCTTCTGAATGACAGTCGCTGTCTCATTCGTTAGACCATCAGAAGGTTGAGGTTTTAAAAACTACTGCTTACGGCTTAGGGGTTTAGGGTTTAGGAACAGCGTGCTAAACAAATGATGCTTGCATATAACTACCCAGGGACCCATTTTGAGGGGACCGCCCGGCCAACTTAAGCGGGGATCTGGCGTACCTTTTTGGGGGCCCAAATGCGCCCAAAATGCGCCCAAAATGCGCTCCTCGCTACGGGCCCCGGCCCCGGTCAACTTAAGCAAGGCTGTGCGTACCTACTCAACAGTAGAAGGGCGCCTGGGAGCCTTTATCAGGCCAATCCCGAAACCCAGGGGTGAGCGGGGATACGCGTACCTATCTTTATATAAAATACAATACAAAGACTCCGCCCCATACCGAGCCTGAGCGGGGATACGCGTACCTCGCCTCGGAAAAACGATTTTGGTCGGACCCAAAAGCTACGAAAATGGCACCCAAAACGGTCAACTTAAGCAAGGCTCTGACGTACCTCGCCTCTTGCCTAAAACGCCTCAGAAATATGCTGTTGCTTGCCAAAAAAAGCCCGCCTGCGGCGGGCGCACCCAAACTTTGTCCGTCGTGTGGTTGTACACCATGATGTTCAGCCAATCGTCACTTCCCACGTGCACTGCATCTGCCACCACGCACAAAATGTCCGTCGACTGGAAATCTGACTTGCCCTGCGTGACATAGGCGTATCGCTCCATGCGTGCTAGCCTGTGTGCATCCATAGAAGCGTGCTTCTTGATCTTTTGCTCGTCCTCCGTGGGGGTCTCCTCCAGGATGCATACGTGTCCATGCATCGTGCAGATGAGTGCCCTGCGTGTAGAATGACATGAACTCGCCATTTCCTCTCGGAAGCCCACAGACGATCGACGACACCCGGCGGCACCCCTTCAACAGCACGGGAACGTTGATTAGTTACTAAACTCAAACCTTAAACCCCTAAACCTTCTGAAACCTTAAGCCCGAATGCTTCCTCAGCTTCATAGTGTGCTTGACATTAAGCGTGTCCAGTAGGAATGGGTGTTGTCCGACGAGTCTTCGCACCTGACAAAGCCTCCATCAGGCAGCGCTGCATCTTGGGGCTGGATTCTTTGCGATTCTCGCTCACTGTCCGGCTTGTGCAATTTAAGAATCATCCTGCGGGTCCATCGCTGTGTCACCTCCTTCACGTGCAGGGAACCTGCTTGGAATGGAAGCACTGTGTCCACGGCCGTGTAGTCCTCCTCCGCAATGACGACGAAACCATCGTCGACGATCCCAGGCAGTTCCAGCGAATCAACCGGTCGCGCAGTGTCCGGCGTGTCTTCCTGCTCGAAGTGCTCCGGGAATGCTGCATCGACCGGCGCAAGGTGATCCTCGTCTCTGCATCTTCAAACTCCTCGTCGTCCTGCATTTGGTCCTGCTGCTGTCCCTCGTCCGACTCAACCTCGGCCCAAAGTCCAACGTTCGCCATCTCCTCCCTCACAGTCTCCGAGTCGGTGTCGGCCTGGTTGTCATCTGGGTCCGGCGCCTTCATGTCCGCCTCATGCGCCCTGTCGCACTCCTGCTTGTCCGCCTCCAGCAAACCGGACTGGACGGTCACCACATGCCACGGGAGTTCCCTGCTACACCAGCCCTTGAAGGCGTACTTCGCCATCTCGATGTACTCCGGCAGTTTATCCGACGGGCCGAGGTCCGGCGGCGACAAAACAATGGTACCACTTCATGTCCCACATATTGGGGCGGTTGAATGTCGGGAGAAAGATGGCGTTCCCCGTCGCGAGGGCGGACAGTCCGGCGGCGCTGCGTTTGCCCCGCTTGGCTCAGCAGATTTTTAAAGAGGAACCACCAGTCAGTCAGGGCGAATGGAGCATATGCAACACAGCTGCAGTACGTAGAGGTTAATGATCAGCCGCATGTTGTCGAAATTGAACTCCAATACAAACGACAGAACTGCGAGGACAAGGAGCAGCGTGTTCCGCATTGGATAATGATTTTGATTGACAAGGGCTGGAGAACCTTGTAGCTGACCGTCCGGGAACCTTTAGCAACAATCAATAACATGAGTTACGTCACAGGCCACTTATCTACTCCGCGCTGCATCGGTGCAACGACACTGGATTGCAATTGTGGTACCTCGTGGGAAAGTGGTGTTTTTCTCCATGTCCGTCAGGCCCAGCCCTCGAAAGTCGATGTCCCAACACATGTATGTCTTCTCGTCGATATTTTTGTGAGGTGCCTGGCCGACGACGCCATTGCTGCCCAACGTGTGAGAATTCGTGCTGGCCGGGCCTGCGTAGAAACACACATCGTGCAGTCAGAAGTGCACACATCGCGTCACTGTACTATCTAATATATCAGACAAGAAACAGGAGTACGGCTTCGGGCACTGCTTGTCGGAGCCGACAGGCAAAACCTCGCGTCCGTCGAGACGCGAACGTCCCCCGAGTAGCTCCCCATGTTGCCCGTCGGGCAAGGCTGCAAAGTCGAATTGGGAGCGAAGGGAGTTGGCCTCGCATCGGAAAAAGCCATGGCTGCGAAAAATGTACTAAGGAACGGCGAGGACGAGGATAATGTGTAAGAGACCTGTGGGGAACTAAGTAGTGTATACACTTCCCTAGGACCTCGACAGGGACGCTACATGTTCTGAATGACATCTTGATGCGCATGCTATACGTGTTGAGGTCCAGTATATATGCTGTGTGAATGAAAGACGTCTGTCCGAGTGACAGTGCCCCTGCAAGTCGTCTGCAGTGTTGCTGTGACTGAGGGTAATAGAAGCTGTGCTCATGCTCTAGAACTAGGTTCTGAGTCTGGTCCAACATGTGGCAACCGAAGAACCGATGCTCATCAAACAGCTTCAACCATGCTCGCATGCACACACGTCACATCAGCAACAATCATGTCATGAGCAGAGCAAGTTGGAGGGCGGAAGGCACCTAGTCCAGCGAAGAGCGTGGCATCGGCGATGCAGATAATGTCCACCGTTGCAGAACGACGGGGGATGCACAACGGGTAAGTCTCATCGGGTTGAACTACGGGTGGCCTCTCAAAACAGCTGAAGAAATACACCCCAGGCAACATTTGGTAGTCAAATTCTGTGCTTATTTTCGGCCTGTTATCCAATCCACAAATTCATACTACTATTTTCCACACAAATCCATTAACATCAAACCGCTGTCCAAGCGGGTGTTTGCTTAATGTGCTTGCTTTTTTAGTGTAGCTTAGAAGCTTCAGACTTGAATACGCACAAACACCACCGACAAGTAAACCACACTCAACTGTCATGATCTCAAAGGTGGGGGTTTAAACTCACGAATGTGCAATTTTTGATGATCAATTAAAACGGCCCAAAACATACGCCCTATCCCGGCCATACGCGTATCCCTGCTTAAGTTGCTCTCTGACTCTTCCAGAGGATCTGAGCGCGGAAATCATGGCACTTTAGGTGTCGCAGGAACATTCAAAGGTTTAGGGGTTACTTTGCTCCTTTGGGTGGACGCGGGGTGCATCAGCTATGATCGCTTCTGTACATCTTGCGGCGTCAATAGATCGCCGAAAACCTCACTGTTACGATCTATTGCGCCTGCTCCTAACTGCTTGCTGAGGTAGCCCTAAACCCTAAACCCTAAACCCTAAACCCTAAACCCTACCAAGAAAAGTACAACGACTACAGGGTTCGGACCAACCCCAGAAGCTCCTAAACCCTAAACCCTTGAAGTTTCAGAGGGGGGTAGGATTTAGGGTTCCCTAAGCCCCAAACCCTTTTAGGGTTTTAGGGGGTTTAGGGATACTCCCCCAAGGCTTGCAGAAGCCTCACAGCAAAGCCCATAGCCTTATGTGCGGCCGTGCAGCCGATGTAAAACACAATGTAGTTTCCAGCAGCACCTTCCTTGCTGCCATGGTTATCGGAAGCTTCCGTGCTTGCTCAGGATTTCTTGCTTTCTTACTCCCCCAATGAGCCACAGAAATAGAAAGTTAAACTTTCCGATTCCTACTAAACTATAAGAACCCAAAAAGTTTAAAGGGCGGGTATTGGGGAGCTAAGCTTCGTTCATACCGAACCCACCGTCCTTCGTGCAGACTCCTGCCCTGCAAAGTCCCAAGAACCAGAGCCCAAGGCCCAGCAACCCTGGTTTAGGGTTTGGGGTTTTAGGGTTTTAGGGTTTAGGGGTTTAGGGTTTTAGGGTTTTAGGGTTTAGGGTTTAGGGTTTTTGGCTTTTAGGGTTTAAGGGTTTAGAGTTTAGGGTTTTAGGGTCTAGGGTTTAGGGAGGCTGTGGGGCTCTTATTGTGTTGGCAACCCACTATTTTCATTGGTGATTGTGTGTGGGTTTCTGTGTCAGTTGGTCTCAACCCTAAACCCTAAACCCCTAAAAAGCTCTCACAACGAAGCAGTTCGATGGGGCTGCCTGGATGACGGAAGAACGGCCAACCTACGTTTTAAGGTTTAGGGTTTAGACCCAGTAAAGTCCAAAAGCAACTTGTCGACGGGCCTAAGCGTCGATTTGGAATATACTCGGGCCTTCAGGCGGTTCCCATATGGGTACTTCAGGGGCATACAAGAAGGATTTATATCATCAACCGCGGTAACTGAAAAGGCTCCTTAAAGGGCTCTATCGGGCTTCTACAAGAGTTTGAGTAAGGGTGCTTGCAGGATCATGGGACTTAGTAAGTAAGGTTCAACTTACCTCAAGTAGGGCTATAAGAAATGTAAACACATGGTTACCTTGTTCTCAAACCAAGTTATTCCGTCCCAAGAACTTTTTCAGCAAGCTGCCTAACAACTGGAAAGAGGTGTTGCGAGGTTGCTGTACTATGAACCGTGTCAACCCTAA
Organism: Symbiodinium sp. CCMP2592; assembly: GCA_905221615.1. Taxonomy (NCBI): domain Eukaryota; class Dinophyceae; order Suessiales; family Symbiodiniaceae; genus Symbiodinium; species Symbiodinium sp. CCMP2592. The sequence goes on from CAJNDT010002224.1 coordinate 267,857, forward strand.
GGTTCCCATGTAGCTTCACCTGAAGCCCACGTAACCTACCTTTTGAAGGACTTATATAAAGAAATCATATTAGGAAACCCTAAAAAGGTAGGTTCCTTTTGGTCCAGGCATAGTATATACGTAGGGTAAGTTTAGGGGTTTAGGGTTTGGGGATTCCAGGCCTTAAAAGGGTACCTGTCTAGGCTCTGGGCAGACCTCTGTCTTAACCTAGGGCTTAGGGCTGGCTTTAGGACAAGCTTCATCGTGCTCCATGATCGCGCTGGTCAGGAGAGAAATGAGAAGTGCCTGCCTCAGGAAGTAATCAAGGCAGGAGGTTAGTGGTCCAATATAATGGCCTCGGTCATGAAAATAGGAACTGCAGTATACGTGGCAATAAGTATATCGGGACTGGAAGGGAATGGTATTGCTGACTACTCGAACTTTCTTGATGGTTCATGGGACTTAGCGACGTGCGATATAAGTACGGCAACTGTATATCAGTACATCATAAGTACAAAAAACCCTAGTCACGGTACCTATACTCTTACTCACTCAGTCCCATGACCCTCCGAATGCCGTTATGGAAATCGTATAGTCTTTCAGAAACCCTGTAGATCCCTCTAGGGAGCACTTTAAGTTACTAAGTCCCATGATCTTCCAACAAATGTAGGATTGTAGGAAGCTGATTAAGAAACCCTGGGCCTATGACCCCCAAAATAGCGGTTTAGGGTTTAGGGTTTAATAGTATGATACATATAAGGAACCCTAACACAGGCCCAAGACTTCTTTATCAGGTTCTTCCAGGGTATGCATGACAGAAGCCCCGAGGACCTGAACACTCCTGAAGCCCTGGAGTGCTAACATGTGACCCCAAGAAACGAGCAGGTTTAGGTTTTGAGGGGTTGGGGATTAATGTGCCGGTCGGTTTAGGAATATGGGCTCCTTTAATGCGTCGGCTCGGGGGCTAATTCCGACCGGTACCAACAATTTGGGCGGTCTAATTAATGCGTTTTTTTTTGGCTGGGCGGATTTTTTGGTGGCGGGGCTGTGCTATTTGCTGATGGTCAATCTTAAGGCAGCCACGATCTAAACCCCCACCCAAACCCCCACCCAACCCTAAAACCCTGGCCCTGAAGCCCCAAAATCTCTTGCAGAATTGTTTCGCTTATTGGGGCGTCAGGAATGGGAGTCTGTACTACTACTGTACTACTATTGTACTATTGTACTGCTACTGTATGCCTTGCTTATTGGGGGGGGCTGCTAGGGTGAACCGCCGAATCGGGGATTGGACCCTAGCTCAAAAGAGGCCTCTCCAGTACTAAAGTTTGCATAAAAAATTAAGTTTTGGGTCGAATCTGGACCGACCCCCCTTTGGAAGGGTTTAGGGCTTAGGGTTTAGGGTTTGTTATAGGGTTTAGGAGTTTAGGATTCGTTAGGGTTTAGGGTTCAGGGTTTCAGGCGCTGGCCCAGACCCCCCCGACCCCCGACGGCGCAGTCGCGCAGAACCGCAGACCCTGCACCCAAGCCAGCCCCCAAACCCCGGCACCTCCCAATTCCCTGCCACTCAGACCCCTGACCCCTGTCCGGGGCTACCGGTTCCGCACTAAACCGACCGCAACTTTTTGGTCGGGGGGGGGGGGGTACCCTAGTACTAAACCGACCGCCACATTAGGGTTTAGGGTTTGAAGAAACGAGCAGGTTTAGGGTTTAGGGATTAGGGTTTAGGGTTGTGATGATCCCAAGATACTAGTAGCCGGAAAGGCTCCATGTACCTTTATAGTCGATCGTTAAGCCTTAAAGGGGTCCCCATACAGGTACCGTAAGGCATAAGTAAGTACTATAAGGGTACATCGAGCCTTAGGGTAGGTTATGGTGACCCTCAATTAGAGGGTGGAACCCTTAAAACGGTAGGCTTCAGGTTGCCCTGAAGCCTCACTCGTCGATTTTCTAAAAGTCAGAATGTCGACGAGTCAGGCTTCCGGGCAACCTGAAGCATAACGTCAGTTCAACCCTGAATCTTACATCGATTAGAGTTTAGGGTTTAGGGTGTAGGCTTTAGGGAGGGTTCTCAAAATTAGGGGTTCCCCCGTCTAATTTCATCACGGCTTCGGGTACCTATCTAGTACAGTGGGCCGCCGCAGACCTTAAAGTACTTAATATAGTGACCCCATTTACGATTTAAACATGCACTATACAGGCACCACTATGTCGCCTTACAAAAATTCTAAACCCTAAACCCTGAAAGCCTTAAAGGAACCCTAAGAGGGTTACTTTGTGAAGCTCCCACATAGATGGAGTCTCTGCTTCTCTCTTTCCAGCCTCCGGGGCCGGAGAACGGGACTCTCTTGTTTCATTTACTACCTGGACCCTAAGGAACCTGCCTTTTTAGGGTTTCCTAATATGATTTCTTTATATAAGTCTTTAAAAAGGTAGGTTACGTGGGCTTAATTAAGCTAGACCTGAGAGTAACCTAGGAATACAAAGGGTGCCCTTTTTGGTTTAAAGGGGGCTATAATAGTATAAGGGAACCTTAACCCGAAAAAGGGAATAAGGGCCTACTCTGGGTCCTAGTAAACGTTCCTGGTTAAGGGATGTATACGGTTTAGGGATTAGGGCTGCCAGACCTTCCAATATCCCATAATGAAGGAACATGCCTGACATCGTGCCTTAAAGCGTATTTGGCATCCTACCACAATTTCAGGCATATTCCTTAATTAGTTGGAGGGATATTGGAAGGTCTGGGTTTAATCTCTTTGAAAAGGACCCACTTAATCATCAAGGGCTCAAGGTCTAAGGGTCTGGGCTTCCGTGATATTTAGTTTTCAGGGAATGGTTTAGGGATTGACGCATGCAAACACAAAATGTGATGCCGATACTTAGAGCTGACAACTCTAAAGCACAGGAACCTAAGAGGGGAAGGGCAGCAGAGGGGAGGGGAGGGGAGGGGAGGGGAGGGGAGGGGGGGGGGGAGGGGAGGAGGGAGGGGAGGGGAGGAGGGGAGGGGAGGAGGGGAGGGGAGGGGCGGGAGGGGAGGGGAGGGGGAGGGGAGGGGAGGAGGGGAGGAGGGGAGGGGAGGGGAGAGAGGGGAGGGGAGGGGAGGAGACCCGAGATTAACCCGCTTTACAACCAGAATCCCTACTTTACAACCAGAATCCCCACTTTACAACCACAGACACTGTTTTCCGTGTGAGAATCCCCACTTTACAACTGCCGATCGTGAGAACGCCCACTTTGCAACCCGTCTACCCATGATTAAGACTTATTGGGATTTCATGATTTTTTTACAACAAACCTACCTAGATTCCTAATAGTTTGTTGGTTCTTTGACCCCCTAAAGTGTTTTACGTGGCCTTCATCCGACCGTGGCCCCAAACTACTAAGATCTCCAACATCCCTAAAATTGCTTCGTCGCATGATATCTTTGATCTTTGTCGTCTGTGGGTGCTTCTGTGCGCCTGGCTGGAGGCAAAGCAGTAGTTGAGGGCTGCTCCGGATTATATGCACCCGAACCCTTGTTTAGAATATGCACCCGAACCCTACGCCTTAAACCCTAAGCCCTACACCCTCGTAAAGCCACTAGGTTTAGAATATGCACCCGAACCCTACGCCTTAAACCCTAAGCCCTAAACCCTTATAAAGCCACTAGGTTTAGAATATGCACCCGAACCCTACGCCTTAAACCCTAAGCCCTAAACCCTTGTAAAGCCACTAGGTTTAGAATATGCACCCGAACCCTACGCCTTAAACCCAAGCCCCAAACCCTCGTAAAGCCACTAGGTCTAGAACCCTAACCACGCTATCCTTGCACACTATACCCGGCCCGCAAATGCTGCAGAACCGTAGTAAAATGTTCGGGTTCATGTATTGGCTTTAATATGAATATACTAAAAATGCATACCTGCGCTCTGGTGAGAAAAGAATCCGTTTCTAAAACTCATGTTTTCTTTCTGCTTTCCCCAATACAAACACACTCGGTCCGAGTTTGCCTGCAGGGAGTGAGTTGGATACAGCTTGACGGCCGCAAGTGCGTAAAGTGCAAACCACTATGCAACAACACGCTCGCTGAGGTGAGCATCTAAACAGTATCATCGATACCAAACCATCACGCATCTAAATATATATATATATATATATATATATATACATATATGTACACACACACACATATCTATCGTGGTTTCGGGTTAAGAACGCCCACATCGCAACCAACATCACTTTCCAACCTGCATGGCTGCCGTAAAGGATGATGCTAGAGATTCTAGGCTTTGACGTTATCAGTTAATAGGGTTGTTAAGAAGCTTTCCGAACCGGTTGCAAAGTGGGGATTCCGGAAAGGCTCATGGGTTGTAAAGTGGGGGTTCTGGTTGTAAAGTGGGGATTCTGGTTGTAAAGCGGGGTACACGCGAGGGGAGGGGAGGGGAGGGGAGGAGGGGAGGGGTTCAAATTCCTGTCGTTGGTGCAAAAAGGAATTTCCTTTGCACCACTGATTGAAACGGTTGCCAAAACAACGGGGTTCCATGTATCCTGGGAACTAAAGGTTAACCTTCGGCAGTACAGCGGGATGATGTAAGGAGTAAAGTACCCCAAAAAGGCTACAGGCGACCTACCCATACCTACTCTACTACTATAATGAACCCTAAACCCCCAAACCCTACATCCCATATACCTTCAGAGCACAGGAACCCTAACAAGGTAGGTTTCTTAGGATCAAAGGCTACAGGTGACCTACTCATACCTACTACTATAGTGAACCCTAAACCCCCAAACCCTACAACCCATTCAGAGCACGGGAACTCCCAAAAGGTAGGTTTCTTCGGATCCAGGTAGAGGCCTAGGAATTCCAACGACCCGCCCACAAGCATCTTCTTGGGTCTTGAACATGCTCGAGTCCCTTGGTTTTGGTTTTAAGGTTTAGGGGCTTAAGGTTTAGGGTTTGGGGTTTAGGGCTTAGGGTTTGGGGGTTTAGGGGTTTAAGGTTTAGGGTTTGGGGTTTAATTTCTTTTAGGGTTTAGGGCTTAGGGCACTCTCAGCTTGAAAACCCAAGCCTTTTGAGTACCTTAAGCCTCAAACCTCAAGCAGTGCTAAGACAAACATGGTTCTAAACCCTTAACGGTAATACCCAAACCCTAAACCCCCAAAAAAGGCAGGCCACAGAGGGCCGATAAGGCCGTCGAGGAAGCAAGCCAGCGCGAATAAGAAACAATTCACCTTTCCAACGGTTCTGGATGGTTTTAGGGTTTATAGTTTGGGGATATGGGGGTTACGGATTGAGGGTTTAGGGATTGGGGCTTTAGGCGTTTGGGGAGTGGGGCTCGGGGTCCTTTGTTTCTGGTTTGGGGCTATGAATATTTAGTCTTGCTGGGCATCTCACTAGCCCAAAAGCCTTATGTAGTATGGTCTTTGGGCCCAGAAGCCTTAATATCTATACATATATATATATATATATGTCCTTAGAGCCCCAGGGTTACATCCTCAACCAATAAGTTTTCACAGCTTAAAGCTAATAAAGCCCGATTCCCCAAAGCCTGAACTTGTTTCCAGCTTCATCCAAGTAAGGCTACAACAGAAGGATCCTGTGATGCTGTTGCTAAACCCTAAAGCCTAAACCGCAAACCCTTAACCTTAGGTGAAATCCTACCTGTTGCTGCAATTTTCGGTTCCAAATGGAATATACCTTATGATGGGTCATGGCCTACTATGTTGCAGGGCTTGGGACTACAGGCAAACATCGAAATGCCTAACTGGTAACCTGAACGCTGAATGTTGCCAGCTTCTTTCCGAAAGCCTAGACCCAAAACGGCCAGGGGTCTGAGTCAAAAGTTCTAGCATGAGGTTGTCAAGGCTTCGGCTGTGTAAGGTTTAAAGAGGGCTCGGGCCTTAGTTCCCAGCCTAAAGGCTGGCAGGCTGAACCCTGCATCCATGAATCGACACCCAGGTTACACTTAAATACCACAAGCCCTAAACTCGAGACACTAAACCATCAGTCCTACACTAGAAGCCTGGCCTAGCTTTCAGGGATTGAAGTACATGCGGCCCTAAAAACAGCCAACCATACCGATAGCTAGGCTTTCAGTGCCATTCCTGCAGCCCGTGCATTTCTGAACGATATGACCCAAGTGGTGCACTTCGAGTGTACACGGTGTGCCATGGTTTCAGGACATAGGGATGCTGCAATGGCCACTATAGCTCGTTCCAACATCACTCGTGGCACACACTAAACCAGCTCATGCGTCAAAGCGTTGCCTCTTGTTCAACGAGAAGTGGGTTTCTAAAACTCTTGTTTAGGGTTTAGGGTTGTTTAGGGTTTAGGGTTGTATCCGGGCCTTCGTGATGAGACTAAGGTTTCCTGGAGTAGTTTCTGAATATTCCATGATTGCACCCTTTTTCCTACTACTTTTGTCAACAAGGTAACCCAAAAAAAACGAAACGGTACTACTGGGGAGCCTAGGAGCCTAATACACTAAACCCTCATAGTACCCTTGAGGGAAGCCAGGTTTTGAAGGAAATCTAACTAAAGGATCCGTGAGCAAGCCACTGGATCGCTCGTCAACAGGTAGTAGCAGCCACTGCTGAACCTCATTCACGGTGCAGACGTGCAGACATTCAGAATCACGTGCTTGGGGCCAGGGCTTAGACTTAGAACTTATATATGGACATCATACCAAGGAGTCCTAAAAAAAGCAGGTCTATAAGGTCCAGGTACAAGGACTGGGGCTCATTCATTTGGGATGCTGGGACAGCCCTGCCCCCCCTCCCCGCTCTACATGGCAGACGGTTTAGGGTTTGGGGGTTGGTTTTGGGATTTAAGGGTTAGGGGTTTAAGGCTTATATAAGGGTTCAATGATCAGGATTTTAGCTGAGCTCAACAAGACTCCGAAGTGGGGCAGACGAGACTGAATTGTGCATGGGTAGGGGTATTGGTTCTAAGAGCCAGAAATATTCGATTGGGTTTTTTTGCTACTTGTTGTACTCAACTGCCTGCAACCCAAATACCAAAATAGCGGGCTCCGCCATGGTTACGCAGGGCAATATAAGAAAACTCCTTAAACAGCACTCCTCAAACTGCCAGCCCCACTGACCCTAAATCAGAAACCCGAAACCCGAAACCTACTCTGTAAAACCAAAACCATAAACCCTACACCGAAAAACCCGGAATACAGGAGCCGCATAGATCTTTCAAGAGAACCCTCATCCCATAACGGGTGGGCAACTGCAGAGGTAAAGGCTTGAACACCCCCAAAGAGCTGAAAAATATTGTCTTCGGTTCGGGGCATACCAAGACGCCCCGAATGAGGAGATTTGTCTAAGGCCAACCAACCAGGGCTTTATGTTTTACAAAGCTTACCTTGCTGAGCAATCCACGACAAAAAACCGCTGAGCATGAAAGCTGCAATCGCGTCTCTGCTGCTGCCGAGACTATATACTTGCGAATATGATGATTACCTGACTGTCAAGGAAATTTCGCATCAACCAAGTTTCAAGTTCCCGACTTTCACATTCTTATGCAATCGCAACGGGCCTGTCGGCTGCTGCAAACACTGCTGGCTCAAATAGACGGTGCCATGCCAAATCACATCGGCAGTCGTGAAACTATGAATTTGTTGGAGGCAAGCGTGGTCATGTCTTCGGCTGCGTGTGGCAACGTTTTTGACACGAAATATGACGTACATGCCGTTGCTTGAAACAGGCCACGGAGGAACGTGTACCATAGTAGTCATAGAAGAAGGAAGGTATCAACATTTTCAAAGTGGCGTAAGTGTAAGCGTAAGTAGTAGTAGTAGTAGTAGTAGTAGTAGTAGTAGTAGTAGTAGTAGTAGTAGTAGTAGTAGTAGAAGTAGTAGTAGTAATAGTAGTAGAGGTGGTAGTAGTAGTAGTAGTAGTAGTAGTAGTAGTAGTAGTAGTGGTAGTAATAGTACTAGTAGTAGTAGTAGTCGTAGTCAGTAGTAGTAATAGCAGTAGTAGTAGTAGTAGTAGTAGTAGTAGTAGTAGTTGTAGTAGTAGTAGTAGTAGCAGCTTCAGTAGTCGTACTAGTACTAGTACTAGTACTAGTAGTAATAGTAGTAGTAGTAGTAGTAGCAGTAATAGCAGCAGCAATAGTAGCAGTAGTAGTAATAGCAGTAGGTGTGCCCCCTACCAACTACGTCTCCTATACTCTGTTTCAGAGCACATCCATCTTACTCGACATCTACTGGTGCTTACAATGCTTTCGTGATGTCGTAGTCCGATACCAACCACCGCTGTTGAGGGCGTGGGGGTTAAAGGGCATGATGATGTACTTTCTCAAAGCACATCCATGGTACTCGGCATTTAGAGTCATTTTGTGATGTTGTAGTCCAATACCGACGATGATGATGACGGGTTCAGGCGCCAGTTAGGTGGTAGTTGGCGCTAGTAACAGCAGTTGTAGTAGTAGAAGTGGTAGTAGTCGTCGTCGTCGTAGCAGCAGTAGTAGTAGTAGCAGCAGCAGGAGTGAGTAGTAGTTGTAGTAGCAGAAGTCGAAGTAGAAGTAGAAGTCGAAGTCGAAGTGGAAGTCGAAGTGGAAGTGGAAGTGGAAGTAGAAGTAGAAGTCGAAGTCGAAGTCGAAGTGGAAGTCGAAGTGGAAGTGGAAGTAGAAGTAGAAGTAGAAGTAGAACTAGAAGTAGAAGTAGAAGTAGAAGTAGACGAAGAAGTAGTAGTAGTAGTCGTCATCGTCGCAGTAGTAGTAGAAGTAGTGGTGGTAGTTGTAGTAGTACTTTTACTAGTACGAGTACTAGTACTAGTACAAGTACTAGTATTAGTACTAGTCGTAGTAGTAGTAGTAGTAGTAGTAGCAGTAGTAGTAGCAGTAGCAGTAGCAGTAGCAGTAGTAGTAGTAGTAGCAGTAGCAGTAGTAGTAGTAGTAGTAGTAGTAGTAGTAGTAGTAGTAGTAGTAGGAGTAGTAGCAGTAGTAGCAGTAGTAGTAGTTGTTGTTGTAGTAGTGGTGTAGTAGTAGTAGTAGTAGTAGTAGTAGTAGTAGTAGTAGTAGTAGTAGTAGTAGTAGTAGTAGTAGTAGTAGTAGTAGTAGTAGTGGGTAGTAGTTAGCAGTAGTAGTCGTCGTAGTAGTGGCAGTTGCAGCAGCAACAGCAGTAGCAGCAGCAGCAAAGTAGCAGTAGCAAGTAGTGGAGAAACTACTGCTACGACGACAACAACAACTACTTCTTGTAGTAATTGGCCGTAGCAGTGGCAGCAGTAGCAGTAGCAGTAGAAACAGCAGTAGCAGAAGAAGTGCCTTTCATGGAGCCCTTATGTCCTTAGCAGTGGATGCTGAAGTTATATCCAGGGTAGTTGGGTAGTGTATGGTAGTGTTGAAGGTTTGGTTCGTGGTTGGGGTGCAGGGCTTACGGTTTACCGCTTAAGGTTACTGGGGTTCAAGGTTTGGGGTGCAGGGTTAGCTTCAGGATTTAGGTACTAGCTGCGAAAAGGCTTGTGGAATGAAAGTTATTGAGGCTGAGGGTTTGAGGTTTAGGAGATCGGACCGGGTCATGGCTATGTGTTACCAGGATCTTCGTCCTAGAGGTTGTTACCTTGTCAGGCCAAGGCACGTAGCAAAAATACCGTAATTGTTCAGGGTGCTCATGCCGCCAATGCGAGCCACGACTCCTGATCCACTTCACACCCTAAGAAACGTTTTTTTTTTTTTGTTGGGGTGCCTGTCTTGAGGTTCATGTCGGGAATTTGGAGCTTTGAGGGATGTTACAGTATAAATAGACAAGGGTTTAGGGTTTAGGGTTGAAGGGTTTAGGGCTTGGTATAATTAATTCATTAGAAGATGAAAATGGGGCCCTAACACAATTTTTGAGTGGTTGTTCAAGCTTCTACAATACCCAGACGTCCGGGAGGATGCAAAAAGTGGATCCCTTAAGGGGTTCCTGTAAAGTACCCTTTAATAGTGTAGGTTCCCAAATTACGGGATATGCTTGGATGATACCGGTGGTCTGATTATGCAGTTCTGCTATCATGATACTCTATTAAAACCATAACCCCCTAAACCCCTAAACCCTCAAGCCTAAACCCTAAACTCTAAACTGAACCCTAAACCCTCCACCCTAAACTCTAAACCCTAAACTCTAAGCCCCTGTGCAAACCCTAAACTCTAGACCCTAAGCTCTAAGCCCTAAACTCTAATCGCTCCTAATCCCTAAACCCTAATCCCTAAACTCTAAACCCCAAACTCTAAACCCTAAGCCCTAATCCCTAAACTCTGATCTAATCCCTAAGCCCTAAACTCTACACCCTAAACTCTAAGCCCTAAACCCTAATCCCGAATCCCTAATCCCTTAAACTGGGCCTTTAAGTAACCAGGGAGAAAAAAGTATAAACTTTTATTTCATAAGGGTTCCGTTAAGAAAAAAAGTATTAAAGTATGGTACTCCAAAGCCCAGTAAAAGACTCTGAAACAGGGGATCGAACTCCGAAGCTTCCAAGTCCATGGCACCTTTCAGGATTTAGGGATGCAGGCCTCTACTTGGAGGGTCGGGGGACTTAGTAACTGGTTATTTTAGGGACTTATAAGTACCATAACCCCAATTAGGGTCCCTTTTAGGGTACTTATAAGTCTACTTACTACCTACTTACTAAGTCCCCCGACCCTCCAAGTAGGGGGTTAGGGGATCAGGGGTTTAGGCCCTAAGGGTGCAAGTACCCAAATAGTAGGGTTTCAAGGTCCAAAAACCATTAGGAGTATGGATTTTGGGATCTAAAACCCTACTACTTTGGTACTTGGACCCTCTGGGAGGGTTTAGAGGTTTAGAGATTTAGGTTTTAGAGGTTTAGAGGTTTAGAAGTTTAGCAGTTAAGGGTTGAGGGTTTAGGGGTTGAGGGCTCACGGAGTTCCAGAAAGCTTGAAAGCGTTGCTTCAAGATTCACCATACAATGATGCACTGGCAGCTCCGGTGGCGCAGAGGCAGAAGCCCTATGTGCCTCATCACCCAACCACAGTCTATTGTTTAGGTGATTAGGGCTTGGGGCAACCCCCTAAACCCTAAGCTCTAAAGTAAAAGCCAGAAAGTTGGAATATGATTATCCTAAACCCTTTATGGTAAATTATAAGGTATCCTACCCTGAAACCATATTCCAACTTTCTGGTGTTCCCTTTAAAGGAACCCTAAACCCTATAGATCCCTTTAAGGAACCCTATAGATCCCTTCAAGGAACCCTCACCGAACAAAACGCAGGTTGCGCTCCGCTAAGCAGTGATGCTGTGCCAGCAGCTCCAGAGTGCCTCGATTGGAAGACTAGACCTAAGAGTAACCTAGGAATAAAAAGGGTGCCCTTTTTGCTTTTAAGGGGCTTATATAAGGGAACCTGAACCCTAAAAAATGGAATAAGGGCCTACTCTGAATCCTAGAAGAAGAAGAAGATCTTTAGGGGACTTAGTAGAAAGCTCCTTAAAAGGCTCCTTAAAGGGATCTATAGGGTTTAGGGTTTAGGGTCTATGGAAGAAGGGTCAGGGTTGGGCGGTTCAAACTGCCACTTGGGAGTTTCCGAAAATTAGGGGTACCTTATTTGGGGGTCCTTATAATAAGGATCCTAGTATTTAGGGTACTATATTAGGGTCCCCTATTTTGGGAAACTCCCACTTTTCAAAAACCCTCACAGGCTAACTTTAAATATTATTCATGATGCAGGAGTCTCTGGAAATAGCAATATAACTCCATGTATACCTTCCTCGCGGTAGATGTACCCAAAAGACCTTCAAGAGGGGTTTCTATATAGATACCTGGAAGTCAATGCGTATAGCCAGCAGCATATGGGCACATGGATTGTTAGGGATACCTCCGTAAAACGGTCTCACCAATTCCATTCCTAATCCCCTATACAACACCATTAGGACGCGCCCTGAGCCATTGTAAGACCCTGCGCAAGCAAATCTAATGAAACTCTAAATTCGGGTATATGGATTAGATATCCTAAACCCTAAACCTCTGCACCCTAGACCCTAAACGCCTGTGGTACCCTTGACGGAACCTCTTACGCGAACTCCTCAGAGGACTTTAAAGCAACTCGAGCTCCGTTTGAAGATCGAAAACGTGCAACACTGCAGTGTATAGGGGCTGCTATACTGGGCTTTTCAGTAACCGGGGAGAAAAAGGTAAACACTTTTACTTCATAATGGTTCTTTTCTGAAAACATGTATTAAAGTATGGTACTCCAAAGCCCAGTGTAATGGAATGATGACTGGGGTTTACCTGTATCCCCAAACCCTACGAAATAGTAGGTTATGACCCCTTGAATAGAGGGTCTAACCCCTAAAACGGTAGGTTTTTGGATCCCCAGGTAGGGCTTAGGGGGACTATTTTGGGGGATCCACCCTCCCGTTCCCGCCCCCCCCTATCACCTTTGAGCCCTTGACCCCAACACCCTGCACCCGTCAAAGCACACAAAACCCGTACCCTAAAGCCTGGCCTAAACCCCTAACCCCGAGCCTTATTAATCCGTAACCCTAAACCCTAAACCCCTAAACCCTAAACCCTTTGAATGGCCAAGGTACTCCGAGAGCACGGCAGAGGCATCCCGCAAGAAGCGACTGACAGCAACTCTTTTCGGAGTCGAAAAAGGTCGCTTAAGGCTTTACCTATCGTCTCCATTGTAGCTCCTTTTTCTGGTTAACCAGTTTTATGGTTAGGATCCTATAAAAGAGATTTTGGATAACCAAAAAAAGGAACTACAATGGAGACTATAGGAAAGGTTTACTCAAAGATTTGTGGAACTTAGTAAACAGGCTAAAAAAAGCCCCGAATTAAGGTACTTATGACCTTACTTACGAAGTCCCATGAACCTCCAACTAGTGTTTGAGGGTTTAGAGTTTCAGGATTCAACAATTCTAAAAGGGTACTGGAAGGGTTTAGGGTTTACCTAGACCCTCAAGAACCTACCTTTTTAAGGACTTATATTATATAAGGAAACTATCATAGGCAACCCTAAAAAGGTAGGTTCTTTAGGGTCCAGATAAGTTTGGTACAGAGATGCTCGGCGACTCGGAAAAATGTGGATGTGTACCATACAGGTTTAGGGCTCAGGGCATCTAGGGTTTAGGGTGTACACAGGTCGTACCACCCGGTGAGCAGCCCTGAAAATCGTTATCAACAAAACGTACACCCTACACCCTTGTAGGAATCAAAACAAGGGTAGGAGTCCGAAAAGGGAGCCAACAAAACCGTAAATCCTGGGAATCCCAAACTGCACCCTTACCATAAACGAGCCCGCAAAACCCCAAACCCCAGCTGATATGAACCCCACAAATTCTAGGTTCTCGATTGTTTCTATTCATGTTTCACGTGCACCACAGTGACCCCCTTTAGGTACCCTGCCTGACATCCGCCTCGCCCCAGAAACCGCGGCTCTGGTTCGAGTCCTGCAGGCAGATGGCACAGCTCCGAGGCCGTCTAGCCGCCTTTTAACGAACCCTTAATAAATAAAACAAACCTAAATCCTTGAAAAACTGTTAGCCTTGATAGCCATATCTAGGCCCCTACCCAGGGGGTGCAAGTCCCCAACTCGTAGGGATAAATGTTTGGTACCAGAAACCATTCAGAGTATAGTATTCGGTACCTAGAACCCCAGAAATTTGGGCACCTGGACCCTTAAACCCCTAAACCCTAAACCCTAAACCCTAAAGGCCCTAAACGAAACTTCTGGACCCCTATACCCCTATACCCCTATACCCCTAAACCCTAAACCCCAACTAAGCACTGAACCCTTAACCCTAAACCCAAGCCAAACCCCCAACCCTAAAGCCTAATTATAACCTAAACTCTAAACCCTAACTAAACCCTAAACCCTAAACCGAAACACAAAGGTTCCATGGGGTTTCCGCCAGGCTCTTCGAGCCTTGGGTTCTGTGGAAGGTCACCCTCCAGGACCCTCCTTGTATCCTCAAACAGTTTTTTGTTTTTGTTGTACTAAGGCTCTTTGCAAACAGGGAGTTAAGGTTTAGGGTCCAAAATCATGGGTATTTAGGGTCTAATACCCTAAGGCTCCATGTCCCATATAGTATATGCTTTGGCCTTAAAGCCTCAAAGTGCCTATATACCCCTAAACCGCAAAGCAAGGCCTGGTGCTCTGCGAGACGCAGCAGCCGGTCGCGCTGCTTTACGTTGAGCACACGCTCGGGTGACTCGTTGATGGCGTCCACGATCCTTTGGCTGGCAAATAGGGCGCTGCCTGAATTTAGAGATTGTGGAAATTCGGGCGCTGCCTGAATTTACCCATTGTGTAAAAAAAACCTGGCATGGATTAGTGAAGCGTGAGGAGGATATCTGGCGAGCAACAAAACAAGATTATTCCGGCTTACCTCTCTCTCCTTCTCGCCGTCTTCCCCTAGCTCTCGCACTCTGCCAGGTCATTTCTTTGAAGGTCCAGTAAAGAAGTCTGTGTGTTCATATTAAGCAGTGTTCACATGATGCTGCCCAGATCTATCCATCTATCTGGCTATCCGTCCATCTAACTACTTATGTACCTGTTTATCGACCTACATGCGTATATATGCATATACTGCATGTGTACTGTGTACATACATAACACATAATATACAATATGTATTTTATAACATGCAAACTATAAAACTATACAATGTAAAAAGTATAATACCACATGAAATACAGAATGATATGATATGACACATATATATATATATGCACACTACATATATATATATAGATATATCACATGAATGTGTATATATATATATATATATGCATGTGTATATATGTAAATGTACATATAAACACATGCTTCCCATATACACTATATGTATATATGTACATATATTTATAGATAAGCTAAATACATATACGGCATACATAAACAAACACAGAGTCGGACAAATAAATGTATATACATCTACACATACACACACACATATATATATATAAACATGTGTATATATATATATATACACATATTCCCGCTTGCTAAGTTGTCTACTTATCTCTCAGTTATTGCAGTGCATGTAAAAGGAGAAAGCGGGATGTCAAAGTATGCATGTTTAGCTTTCTAATTGCTCATAACATACTATGAAGAGACACATAGGAACAAGTTGTGTTGCACGGGCGTCCTGTGAAGTTTGCTGGTGTGACGCGTAGCCGCAGTCCGTACATGCAACGATCTGTCAAATGACACGCATGTATAGTTTGCAGGGCTCGTATTCTCCATGTGCTGTGCTTGCGGCTTGAAAGCGCGGCGCAGAGAACCCTAAGCCGCTCCTTTTAGTGCCCTTAGCAGAGCAGGGAGCTGTAAATATGCACCGAAGCTCAACAACAATACCGGGGGCTTGCCTGGGCCCTCAAGTGCCCCTTAACAGAGCCCTAATGGTCCCCAATAGCGTATGTAAGGTATATTGGAGGGTAGTTGGGGGCTCTAAGTGCACAGCTCTTCTACTGACTTTCTAGACCCAAGAGTAACCCGGGCATAAAAAGGATGCCCTTTTTGGTTTAAAGGGGCTTATAAGGGAACCTGAACCCTAAAAAAGGGAATAAGGGCCTATCCTTTGGTCCTAGCTTTTGTAGAACTCTTAGTCCTTTCCGAGCCTGGGTTTAGGGATTAGGAACTGAAACCTGGAAGGGTTTAGGGTTTAGGGGATTAGGGTTTAGGGTTTAGGGGATAGGGTTTAGGGTTTAGGGTTTAGGGGATTAGGGTTTAGGTTTCAGGGTTTAGAATCTGAAACCTGCAACCCTTGCTTCGCCGAGCATCGTGTGAAGAGAAATGCGTTGGTCCCGCGCTCTGTCCGCCACGCGCGTGAACTTCTCCCGCTCTGCTCGGATGACCTAAACTTTAATCCCTAAACCCCTTGCTTTCGGATGCATGTTGGAGGACTCACTAGTCGCCTTTACAAAGTGCTGCTTCTTAATATAATCAGGGCTCATGAAATCCCCACGTAGATACCCACAAGAAGTGCGATCATCAAGCGACTCAGTACATTATCAGCACACCTCTTGGCGGGATATTTGCCCTATATGTAATTCCTGACATAGCAACCCAGAATTGCAATATGTTGGTGCCTCGGGATATTTTGATTAAACCACGTCCTATAAATCCCAAGTAGCCGAAAGGATACTACATTTAGACTCGCCAACCAAGTAGGTAGGGATCGTTTTTCACTTCTAAATGCACCCCGAAACCCTACTCAAAAATTTAATCAAAAATCTAAGGCCCTTAAACTAGACCCGTTAATGGAGCCCTGAAGAGGATCTTTATTCTATTTGTTAAGGTCCCTATATTAACTTCGTAACACACCCACAAGGCCCGACCTCGGTTTTCCAATAAACTGGGAGCCTGATTAAGAAACCCTGAGTCTTTATTAAGGTTCTGTATATGACTCCTAATACTTTGGGCTGGTATGGCCATGTGCAGGGTTTCTCCATCAGGTACCTACATTATGGAAGTTCCTGACAACTAAGGGTCTAGAGGTTAGGGCTTTAGGGGTTTAGGGTTCGGGGGGTTAGTATGTTGGGGTTGTGGTTACCTGATTTCGAGATCCTTCAGTGCTCCTTGCAACGACCTGTATTGGGATACGATGATTTTCCAGTTGGACTTTGGATTTGGAATAGTGTATTAGGGTCACCAATCTCTGAAATATGTGTCTTTTACATCAGCCAGGAGCTATCGTACAGCGCATACCTGTGGATGCAATACCCTACCCCAGGGTTTTAAACCCTATAACCAAGGAGGTCAAGCCTGCTGTCGTTTAGGTTTTGGTGTCAGACCCAAAACCCTTCAGATACGATTGTTCAGATCTTCCAACATCCTTTAATGAAGGAATACACCTTGAATCCTATTGGGGACACTGCTACATTTTTGGGCATATTCCTTCAATTAAGGAATATTGGAAATCTTGGTATCGGAAGAGAAGAATAGCTATACTGAACTTAGAACCCTAGCGAAATTATAATTTTTGCTGTTTCTTAGGGATTATAATAACCAAAGATTAAAAACTATTTCAAAGTACCCCTAAGATAGACCCTTAAGGGAACCCTGAGATCCCTTAAAAGGAGCTGTTTACGGGAACCCAAGAGATGCCTTAAGGGCCCCTAGAGATTCCGTAAAGGAGCCGTGAAGGGTTCCTAGGCCGTAGGATTCCTTTAGTGAAGGTGGTTCTCTAAACTCGGGTCCCTTTCCGCGTGCGGTATTATACAGTTGCGTACGATTTTGGGGAACCTAAAAGGGAACCTAATTTAGAGAACTACCCTCAAACTCAAACCCTAAATCCCAAACCCTAAACCCTATTGATCCCTTCAATGAACCATTTAAAGGTACCCTAATTTCGACGAGAAGTACCCATATAAGTATCGGAAGAGCCTGCAAGCTAATAGCCTCGTAAGGTCCGTTTGCCCCAAAGGTGCCTTAAAGGGGCTCCCTTGACGGTTTAGGGTTTTCCTTTGAGGGTTTTTGAGTTCTTGCTTAAAGGTTTGCTTTCATAAGCCCTAAACCATCTCTGAATCCTTTTAGGATGAGCCCAGGTACCGGAATCAGCAGGAGCCGGCCCGCTGCACAAACGGGCACTGCATAGATCAGGTAGGCGTGGTGGGTGGAGTACCGAGCCTCGGTAAGTTTTGGGAGTTGAGGGTTTAAGTTTGGCGTTCAGGGTTAATAGGGTTTAGGGAGTAGGGTCTAGGGCTCAGAGTTTTAGGGTTCTATATAAGGATCTATATGGGGGACACTTCCCCAAACCATAACCGTGATTCCTACTACCTACTGCACAAACCCCTAAACCCTAAAGCCCCTAAACCCTATAGGTAACTTAGTTCCTACTATGCAGGCACTTATGATCCCAAAGGGCCCAAAGTACCTTTATAGTAGAATGTAGGGTTTCTAGCTTAGGAACTAAAGGGAACTCCAGAAAGTTGGAATATGGTTTCAGGGTAGGATACCCTATAATTTACCATAAAGGGTGTAGGGTAATCATATTCCAACTTTCTGGCTTTTATCTTATTATTATTATGGTTTAGGGAAGTACCCACCATAACAGTACCTAGGACCCGTTGGGGATCCTTTGGGTTGGCCAGTTCTCCAGGGCTGGGTTTGGGGTTTATAGGGCCTCCAAAAAGCACAAAAGCAACAAAATAAGATAGGGATATCCCATAAAAAATCCCCTTATAATGAAGCCCGGTAAGGTAGGGATATCCCTAAAATGTTGTTTATGCTTGTGTGCTTTTGGGGTCCCTTTAAGTTTTGGGGTTTCGAAGTTCAGGTTTCCTTTACGGGTACTACAAGGCGTTTAGGGTTTACCCTAAGCAGTAGTTCCTTTTTGGGGTTCGTATATAGAATCCTAGTAAGTAAGCCAAAAAAAGGAACTACTTTGGGGCCTATGGGTAGGGATTTCGGGCTTACGATTTCGAGTTTAGGGTTTATAGCCTTTTGCTTTACATGGGCTTTAGGGTTTAGGGGTTGGAACGGAGCAGTAGCCGGGGAAGGTGGGTCGATAAAAACCTGGCGGGATTCGAGCGTCTTACGGCGATGTTGCGAAGCCAGGCTACATCCTAAACCTACGAGGGTTCTGTTAAGCGTTCTTTTGCGGGCATTGGGGTTCTGAATTCAGGAGTGATCGACCGATACCACCGGTAATGGCAACACGTGAAAAGTTCCCAGTCAGGACCTTGGGTGAGATGGCCTGGCCCCTGATTTTGCCTACCTCAGCTGGCACTACAGAGTAGAAGCGGCCAAATGGAAAGGGATCGGGCCAGCGATCCCATGCACTTGGGCAGGCCAAGTCTGGCCTCCACAGTGGGGAGCCCCCGTCTCCTGGACCTCGCTGGCCTCCACCGTGGGAGGCAGACCGCATCCCACCAAGGATGGGCACAGCTGAAGAGGTCGATCACAGCCAGGTAGGGCAAGTCTCTTTGAAGCAAGAGCACTTTGTCCTCAACCACGGGAAGTACTACGCTAGGGTCCTTGGCCTCATCCCATTGTTCCTGGATCCAGCACTGCAGTCGCTCCACATCCTCGTGCTCAACCCAGGTGTAGTCGAGTAAGTTCCAGGCGGAGCGATCACATATCGCCCCTAAACCCTAAACCCCAAGCCCCTGAACCCTAAACCCCTAAGCCATCAGTGTAATTAACACCACAAGCGAGGAGCACGGTCGATGAAGTCAGCCGGCCAGTACTACCACCATCGATGACATGCTACGACTGCAATACCTATAGCTATAGTCTCCATTGTAGTTCCTTTTAACCCTATAAGGGACTTATACACGTTGGCGTTCAAGAAATCCCAACATAGGACTTTGCAGGCGCATGGACCCTCAGGGGCAGCTTGGGGTCGCCGGGTCTTCTCAGGGTTTAGAGCTTGAGGCCTTCGGGTAGAAGCCCTGTCACCAGTCTGGCATGTTGTTCTCGTTGCCCCCGACTCAAAACCCCCAATGACTGTATGTGGGTAGTTCTGCCGGTAACTGGGCTTCCAGTCCACTAGGACTTCAAGTACAAAAAAAAACAAAGCGGTTCAACGAGGGTGCATATGCCGAATGTCTGGCTCATCCTGGAAGTGGAAACCAGGAGCGTCCCATCACAACAACCCTCAACCCCGAAACCCTAGATGTCCAAAGGCAGCCTTAAAGCATAACGCCAAGCCCCTTAAACCTCAGGCACTAAACCCAAAACGCTCACAACACCCCGAATCCTTCTCCATGACCCCGACATGCTAAACCCTTTGGGCTTTCGCACTGCCAACCAGCTGACTTCGAGCTTATTGAGTATAGGGCTTTTGGCGAATTTGAGGCTCTAGGTATGCAAGGGCCATAAGATGAAATCTGTGCGGGTTAATGAGACGCCGGGATGGTGGATTTGGCCTTACCACAAGGCTGAAACTCGAGACCCGAAACCCGCAGCCATATGCAACTGACGCACCAGCAGCAACACTGTAATGATCGCGACGGAGGACATCAAGCCAAGCACAAAGGCCTGTCAGGATCGGAGTCCCGGTTTAGGGTTCCATCAGAACCAGCAAGGGTCCAGGTGCGCAGAGCTTGCTGTTTAGGTACATTACGGCCGCAGCATGCTATCTAGTATATTATGTATTATAGGTGTCGATTGCAACAGCCGCCCAAAACACTTATTGTTTGGGTTCTGTATAAGGGACATTCAAGTTTACAGCAAATCGATATCTAGTAGACTATATAGTTGTGCGGACCTTTATGGTTTTTGTTATGAGAGAGACCACTGTGCAAGCGCCTCTTCTGTAAGAAATGCCAGCATTCTTGTTCGGCCTAGGCTAGAGTGCTAAGGGGCGTAATTTCCTGGGTTTGAATGTAGAACTTGGGGTGTAAGTTTGGGGATTAGCGTTTGACAAAGTGATGCTTTCGGCACAACCTGTCCACTTAAGGGCTCAGGGCATAACGGTTCAACTATCGTTTCATACCCTAAGTTGCCACAGTAAGTCCATCAAGGCTGGCCTCGCGTCCCTGTCGAAGAGCTGCACTTCTCGCCCCTTCTAATGATGCCTGTATCGAGACGGGCACGCTGCCAGCGGCGATCGTAAGATTCCCCAACAGGTTTGGGGGTATTCATTCTCTTGTGGATTCGGAAGTCTGCGAGTGGCGACCGCCAGGTGAGTCCAAAGCTCTGGGCAACACCGCGAGCGACGGAGAGCCCCTTCCCAAATCCGTACTTCGATTTGATTCGGCGTGTGACGCTGTGGAACTGGGCGACCAGGCCACCTTTTGCTTTTCTGGAAAGTCGGCGTGTCCGCCGGCTTTATCCGCTGCATGCATGGAGTCAAGTGCACACCAGAAATCCCTTAGAAGAGGAAGCTTGCTGCTTCTCGAAACCAGAAGCGCGGCCAGTGGCCTCCCCAGAAACGTGCCCCTCGAGGACGACATGCCCAGAGACTCCAATATCCCTTAATTAAGGAGTATACCTTAAATTATAGTAGGATCCCTAATATGATTTAAGGAGTATACCTTAAGTAAGGGGTATTGGAGTCTCTGGGTGTAGGGTTAGACGCAAACCCCCACCCTCAAGGATGCTTTAAAGCTAAAGGACCACATGACCCTCAAAAGTAGGGCCCTCGACCCTTATACCGCAACACAGTCACCAGAGGTGTAGGCTGGGTATAGGCTTAGCCGCCTTAGCCAGCGAAATGAACGGCGGCCGCGGCTGGGACACACTTCCACTTTGGGGCTGGAAGAGAAGACCCGCGCAACAAGCTAGCAGCTAACCTAATTCCTAGACCCTTAACCTTGAACTTTGAACCTCATGCGATTAAGCAAAGCTTTGGGAGGGTTACTATAAAGGCCTTCAGAAATAGAATGGTGTTTTGAGGCTATAGGGACGATAAGGAGTGTCCGATACGAGCTACGCATACGTTGACCCTGCAGTACTTGTCTAGGAGCCTCTTCAACACCCTCAGTATACACTATCTCGGCACATGAACCCTAAAGGTTATTGAAAGACTGAACGCACCACTGTGAAACCAGGCTGCTTACCTAAGTCATGTACTTGTGGAACCTTACACAAAATGAGCTGATCCGGACAAAGAGCAAGGGAGCATGGGCGTTTAGAGGCAACCGTACCAACTTTCAAATCTGCAACCTTATTAAACCATCACACCTCTACCAAAGTCTTCTACCGACCCTAGGATCCAGGTACTTATGGCCATAAACTAGTGCCAACGCGTCTCTAACTCTCTGTCTCTCTCTCTCTCTCTCTCCCTCTCCCTCTCGCCCTCTCTCATGTTACAATGAAGCCTTGTACAAAGCCCGTACTAGACTAAATCCACACTGAACTTAAAGGAACCCTTGAACGGACCCTTAAAAGAGCCCTGTGAAGGGCAAGACAAGATCAAACCAACCCAGCCTTCTGATGCAAGAAAACGAAGCCGTAGACGACGGTTCCATACCTGGCCACATGTCAAGGTACCCGTTGAGGCTACTCAATTCCCAAAACACTCTTTTTCTGGGCTTAGGGCTTAGGGTTTCGGCATCATGACTTTGCGACACATCTGAGATTCAAAAACCCTACAGTGAACTCCAGAAAGTTGGAATATGGTTTCATGGTAGGATACCCTATAATTTACCATAGAAGGGTTAGGATAACAATATTCCAACTTTCTGGCTTCTACCTTAAACCCGAAAGCAACTCCTAAGTCTTCAACCCTGGCTCTGGCTGGCTACTGGTAGCTTGGTTCGTCATGGTTCTGAAGTTCAGATCGTTCCTAACATGGTTATGAGTAAGTTTATCTATTGCTATTTTCAGTAGGAGTAAGGGTAGCAGGAACAGCAGGAGTAGGAGTAGGAGTAGGAGTCGGAGTCGGAGTCGGAGTCGGAGTCGGAGCCGGAGTCGCAGTGGCAGTGGCAGCGGCAGCGGCAGCGGTAGCGGTAGTGGTAGTGGTAGTAGTAGTAGTCGTAGTAGTAGTAGTAGTAGTAGTAGTAGTAGTAGTAGTAACTAAGTACTGTAGTAGTAGCAGCGGCAGCAGCGCTACTTCTGTATTCTCGTGATCAGAATCTCTTGGGTTTCAGGGTTTAGAGCTGTGCTTAAAGCAGTGGTCTCGGAGGGACGAAGGGCTAAAAGCTAGGCTAGCCGGCCCTCAATCCTGAACCCTAGCCGCAGCCTTAAACCTTAAGCAGGAAGCCTTTCAACCCCTAAATCTTTGAACTCGTTACAAGAGCCAGAACAGCAAGGAAAACCGCTAAGTATTGTAGGACCTGCCCGGAAGATGTGTGGACTGTCTCGTCTACACCATGCCCCTAAAGCCTTAGCGCGAAAGCCTAAACCCCAACGCCTTTCGAGCCCCTAAACCCTTAAACTCTATACAACCCCAAACCTCAAACCCTAAACCCGACATAATCTTAAACCTTTGATCCTACGGCCGCATATAACCCTCCACCCTTAAAACAAAAACAACCCTAAACCCCTATAAACCCCTAAACCCTGAACCCTAAACTTTAAAACCCTTAGTTATTATAATCCTAAAGCCCTAAACCCGAAACCCTAAACCCTAGAAAAAAGACTGTGCTTCAGGCTTGACGCTGTCTCTTTTCCGACCCCACGTACCCACATAGTATATATACTTAGGCCTTAAGGTTCCTATCTAGCGACTGCTTTAAGGCTTCTGTATCTACTGTTTGGGTGCCATGGAACCTTATGTCCTAAACCCTATAGAGCCCTTAAAGGAACTCGTAAAGGGACCTTACTATACAGGTACCATGGAGCCTTTGGGTCTCTGGGGCCCTGGCACGAGGATGAGGAAGCTCTCCAGCACCTTAGGCTCCATGGTACCAAAATAGGGTTCCTTTAAAGGGCTTCTTTAATTTAAGGGGTGCTTTAAAGGTGTCCGGCTTTTCAAAGGGAATCGGGGATTTAGGGGTTTAGGGTGTATAGGGAATGGGGGAATGGATTATGGAGACTATTGTAGGGGATCACATGTCCGGAGCATTCCACGGCCATCCTTCACATGGATTTGTTTCTCTCGGCAGACGGAGACTTGAATAATGCCCGAGCGCAACTGACTTGCACATCGAATGCGTTTCGCTTCTGACCAGAGTCAGCAGGAAAGTGGCATCATCGCAGTGTCCAGTCTAGTGTGTCTATGCGTTTGGAGTTGTTTTGGTGCTGGCGAGTAGTACAGCTTCGCGGTGAAGGACATGCATTCAAAGGCAAAAAGGTTCGTATTCCGCAGATGCGGCAACTGCAAGTACTGCAGTAGGCATGCCACACCATGTTTCACGATTCCTTATCATTCAGAACCTGGCGAATCCGGTGGGCCCTATTCCCTACTAAGAACCAGCACCTTAAGCTCATGCTGATCTGGATTTGCAGGATTTAGGATTTAGAGAAGTGCAGGGTTTAGCCTACAACCCTGAACGCCCTGAACTATTTACCCAAATCCCTATACCCTAAACCAATAAACCCTAACTGAACCATATTATACTATACCCTAACCGTATACCCTAACCCCTACCTGTATCCCCAAACCCTACAAAACAAAAGTACCCATAGTCTCCATTTGAGTTCCTTTTTTTTGGTTCAACCAATAAGACATTAAGGATCCTATTTAGGTAACCCCAAAAAGGAACTACAATGGAGACTAAGGTAGGTTATGACCCCTTCAATAGAGGGCCCTGGCCCTGAAAACGGTAGGTTTTTGGATCCACAGGTAGGGCTTAGTGTTCAGAGTTTAGGGTTTAGAGTTTAGGGATCAGGGTTTAGGGATTAGGGGCTTAGAGTTTAGGGCTTAGAGCTTATGGTCTAGAGTTTAGGGTTTACATAGGGGCTTAGAGTTTAGGGTTTAGACTCTGTACCCTAATTGAGGTTTAGGCTTCGCTTCATCGACTCCTGATCCTCCTGATCCCGGCAGCACCGCCCCAAAGGCTCCATGTACCTTTATAAACTTTATAGTAGATACTTAAGACTTAAGCCTTAAAGGGGTCCCTATACAGGTCCTTTAAGGCCTAAGTACATACTATATGGGTACATGGAGCCTTAGGGTGCACCTCGGCCCCAGACCAACCAACAACCTGGAGCCAAATGTAAATCCGGAAGGGCCCATGGTGAGAGGGCTCGGGGTGAAGCTTTTGTTGTTCATAGAAAGGGTTACCAATGGATCCAAAAACCTACCGTTTTAAGGGTCAGGCCTTCTAATTAAGGGGTCATAACCTACTATTGTGTAGGGTTTGGGGATACAGGTAAAGGTTTTTGGAATTCTAGCGCAACCTTAGGCCCAAATAACCTACCTTTCTAAGGACTTATAAGCGAAATCATAGTAAGGAGCCCTAGAAGTCAAGGTTTTGTAGGGTCCAGGAAGTAGGCAGCTTTGCACATCCAGGGCATTAGGCTAGACTAAAGCTCTGAGCAACAAAAATCTCCCTCAGACCATGGGCCCAACGAACATATCGAGTAGTATAGGGGCCGCCACAATTAGAATAGGGTTTAGGGCGTGTCTAATAGCATGCAGCATAAACATAAGAAAGCATTAACGAACCCAGGGATTACTATTTCAGTTAGTTGTTAGCTGCACCCCCAAACTGCCACAAAACAGCAGGTGATGATCCCCTTTAATTATGGGGTCTAGCGCTCAAAGCGTGAGGTTTCGGATCCACGGGCAAGGCCCCTAAGCCCTAAAACCCAAAACTCTATAGATCCCTTATAGCAACCCTTGAGGGGACCCTTATAGATCCCTTTGAAGGAGCCCCTGAACCCGAAGACTATGCCGCAAACATCGTGAGCCGTAGTACAAGCCACAGGGATTCGCGCTTCGATCCCCAAAATTTTACATGTCTGTGAAACTATAACCCGTTCCCTGCCCACCCCCCCGGTTAGGGTTTAGGGTTGGGGGATGTTTGGGGTTTAGTAAGTTAGGGTTTGGAGTTCAGGGTCTAGTGTTCAGGGGTTGGGGTTCAGGATTCAGGGTTTAGGGTTTGGGGTGTAGGGTTTCGGGTTCGAAATTGGAGTGCAAGGAGGGACTCCTATACCCCCCTTAGAACCATAATAACACATGTAATTCTAAATGTTCTCTTGGGGTTTTTTATATGAACAAGAAAATGAACATTTCCTAAGGAGACTATATACTCAAGACTGAGGCGCGAGAAGGCTCGCCACGGCCAAGCAAATCCGAAAGCCCACTTTCGCGAAGAGCATGTCGGACTGGAGAAAAAGCACAATATCTTAGGCTTAGTTGCTGAGTTCATAAGCCCCCCTAAAGCGTACACCTTTAGTTTTATAGTGGGTCATATTGTCCCAAGAAGTGCAAAGTCTATCCACTCAGCTACTAAGCAGGGTTTAGTGTGCATAGGGTTTATAGGGTATACGTAAACGGGTTTAGTGTTTATATAGGGTTTGTAGGGTATAGGTATAGGGTTTAGTGTTTATAGGGTTTATAGGGTATAGGTATAGGGTTTATTGTTTATGAGGGTTTATAGGGTTAGCAGTTGAGGGTTTACAGGGTTAGCGGTTGAGGGTTTAGGACGGTTTCAACGGGTTCATAAGCACTCCGACTTCCGACGTCATGGGCATCACAGTCCACCAAAAGGCCGAAAGCACACAATTCCGGGATCCAGTCCTATTCTGAGAGAAGAAAGGGTGCGAGTCACGGCGCTTAGCAAATATCTCTCCAAGAATCATAGGGACCCTTGGGGCCCCCCCTTCGCCCTAAGGGTCCCTGTGAATAAATCCTAATCGTCATAAACCCAACCCAAATCCCCGAGAATGAAATGCTAGTCCCCATAAAAACCCCTACCCAAACCCTACACCTCTGAACCCTAAACCCCTAACCCTTCCCCAGAAACCTAAAACCATTAACCACTTAATCCCTAAACAAACCCCTCAACCCTTAAATCCTAAACCTACACTCCTGCAACCTGGGAAGTCCAGCAGCACCCCCCAAGTGCCCTGTAATGGAGCCCTTATGATCCTTAATCGTGGGTATTTAAAGTACAATAGAGGGTAGTTGTGGCGGTGGAGGTAAACCCTAACCCTACACTCCTGCAACCGTGCCCAAATGCTCCATGTACCTCTATAGTAGATGCTTAAGCCTTAAAGGGATCCCTATATAGGCACTTCAAGGCCCAAGTATATACAAGATGGGTACATGGAGCTTTTGTGTTGGAAACCCTAAACCCTAAACCCCTAACCCTAAACCCCTAAACCCCTAAACCCTAAACCGACTCGGCCTCAACCGCGATGGGTCTCAGGGCCTTCGCTGTAAGACCGGCCTAAGTGCACAAGGCAAGGCTTTATACCAGGGATCCATACATCCAAATTAGGGGTACCTTTAAAGGGGGGACTATAAGGATACTATAAGGGTTCCTTTTTAGGGCTACTGTAAGGGTTTAAGGTTTCCGAAAATTAAGGGTACCTTATTTTGGGGCTCCTCATAAAAAGGATCCTACTATTTAGGGTACTATATTAGGGTCCCCTGTTTTCGGAAACTCCCATATACAGTAGAAGCCCAACAGTTGGAAACCCAGTAGCCTCAATCCTTAGCCTTCATCCGGCTTCCAACTTCCTGTTGTTTATTCTATCCCAAAGGATCCCAAATGCTTATATAGTAGAATCTAGAGTTTCTATTTTAGGAACTATTCTTATGATTAAAATACCTATATAGTAGAATGTAGCGTTTCTATTTTAGAAAGTATTAGTATTATGATTTAGGGAAGTATCCCCCATAACAGTACCTAGGACCCTTTGGGTATGCGTGTTGTATAAGGCGTGTGGGGTTTGCCGTGTGGGGCCTAAGGCGCGGATGCGTTATGCAACTGGTCTTCCGTAAGGGTCCAAAAAGACCCTGTAACCCTAAACCCCTAAACCCTAAACCCTAAACCCCTAAACCCTAAACCCTAAACCGTGGGTTTAGGATAGGAGCTACGTAGGTCACTTTTTAATTTTTCGGCGAGTATGTGCTAGTTAGGTACTTAGGTACTTAGACCCTTAGGGCTTCTAAGGGTTGTATAAGGGGCTCGCAAGGGTTTCCAGAGTCTTCACATGGTCTGCAATGGCTTCAGAAGTAGTTTCGGGTAAGTAGCATATGATTATGAAAAAGATTTCAGGTTCACATGCTTAGACTCAGAGTAACAGCGCAGAGGGGAAATCTGTCAATCCGGGCATAAAATTAAGAATTGGGGCTTACTAGCCAGGTTTTGCGCCTAAGAAAAACCTCATGGATACACAACGCCAGTGTCTTGCATCCTCCCGCTCAGCAATGCTGATAATTCAGCATAGCATGTACTGACGCTGCAAGCGTGTATTCCCGGATATGTTCAAGGAAAGTGCCTGTCTAAACCCATCAAACGCCCTGTAAAAAAAAAAGTATACATGCCTTCGCAGGACCCCTAAAGATCCCTTTAAAGGGTGGAGCATCTCTTTTAGTGAGTGCTGAGGGAGTAGCTCCCAGAAGGTCGCCATAGAGCCCTATCCAGGCCAGCCTTAGCTTCAAGGTCCAGGGCTCAGGGGTTTAACGCAGCGTGTAGGGTGTAGGGTTTCGGGCTTAGGGTTCAGGGCTCAGGGTTTAGGGTTTATGGGTCACCAGCAGCCCCCAACTACCCTCCGTTATATCCCGAATACTAATTACCCACAGTTACGGACCATAAGGGCTCTATTAAAGGGTACTTGCGGGGCTGCTGGCAGGGTTCAGCACACTTGTTGGGTATCATGGGGAGCTAAAGGTTAACCTTGTTGGTTGTATAGGGACTATACAGGGACTGTACTACCCAGAAAAGGTTAAAGGTTACCTGCTCTACTTGGAGGGCCTGGGGACTTAGTAAGTAGTTGGATTATAGACTTATAAGTATCATAACCCCACGTAGGATCCCTGTTAGGGTACTTATAAGTCTACTTATTACCTACTTACTAAGCCCCCCGATTTTCCAGTAGACCCTAAACCCTAAACCCTATAGATCAATTTAAGGAACCCTATAGATCCCTTTAAGGAGCTCTTTACTAAGTCCCCCGACCCTTCAAGTACTACTAGGTCAGGGTTTGGGGATTTGAGTTTCGGATCTGGAGCTGCAGGTTTTCATGGCTTTGGAGGCTTGAGGGCACAATTCCAGGGGTCAGGGGTTTTATACGGTTTAGGGTTTAGAGTTTAGGGTTTAGGGTTTAGAGTTTAGGGTCTTGGGGTTTAGGGTTTAGGGTATAGGGTTTAGAGTTTAGGGTTTAGGGTTGGATACGGGGATGCTTGAACGTTTCGCCCTGGGTTGCTGGATACAGGGCTTGGTCCTTGGTGTTTGATGGTTCAAGGCTTTAGTCGGTTGTTTAAAGGATTTAGGTTTCCGAGTGGTGGTTTGGGGTCTTGGGCTTCTAGGGGCTGCCTTGTGGACAGCCTACTCACGAACTACTTACTCGAGTCACGATGTGCATGAATGTATGCCGTTGAAAAGACAACCTCCACAGTGGGCGCAGCTAGCAGGTAAACGTTCAGAGTTTGTAGCCCTAGAATTTTACATACATGCCAGAGTCGGAGAGTGGGTATGCAGCCTGTTAACGACCTCGTCACTTCGGTAATAGGCCAAACAGGCTTCGAGCATACTTTGATGGGAGGCCAAAAGGGGGGCTTAAGATTCTTGGGGTAGGGGTTCCTTAATATGAACCCTAGTATGGGAACCCTTCCAGTTCTTCTTCTTTCGCAGCATCTGGAATTCGAAGATTTTCTGGACGGCTGTCCGGGACTCTATCTCGTGTCGCATGGCGATCTGCTCTCTCATGTTTGCCTGGTAAAAATATCTGGCCTCCTCCGAGGCCAGCACAACAAACTTCAAAGGCATGGACAGCAGCAAACGTTTGATCTGGAGCCGGTCATTGTCGGTCACGCCGGTGTCCAGGCAAAGGACATTGCCGACCGGTACACGAAAGAGGTGGAGCAAGCCCCGCGGCCACAGGGTGAACAGGTCAGCCTGAAGTACATCGAGAATTTTTCCATATTTGGGATGCTCTTTTCACCATTCCAGACGTCCAGGCCGTGATCCTCGACATGGAGAGAAGACATCGTATGAAAAGCCCATTCCGTTTCATGTCCCAGCTAACCCTAATCCCTACTAAACCCCCATAGGCTAAAACCCTTCTGGCCTCCTATGATACCCTAAACCTCGCAAACGATCCGGTTGCTGAAACTGTTGGCCTTTGGATGAAACCCTATCTAAGGGCGAAATTTAAATGCACAGACCTGCAAACCCCGAAATTCCGGCCGAATCCCAGCACCCTGAACCCTAATCCCCAAACCCCTGTAACTCAGCACCGAGCCACCCTCAAACTTGCCACATCGGGGAACCGAGAACCGAACCCTGTGTGCATAGGGATTCCTTGTGGGGACTCTACATAAATGACTGGCTACTGTAGGTTCGGGGCTGATGGTTTGGGTTTATATGCATATCGCAACCGCATTGTTCTGCGTCCCTCTTTCAAGCCTCTATCCCTAAGGCTCCATGTACCTCTATAGTAGATACTTAAGCCTTAAAGGGGTCCCTATATAGGTACTTTAAGGCCTAAGTAAGTACTATATGGGCACATGGAGCCTTAGGGTATTTTCTGTATATAGGGCACCCAAGAGCTAAGCCAAGTGTCAGCAGTATCAGTGCCAGGAGCACCCTCCGGAGTTTCTGTGTGCCTCGCCACTCACTGAAGGTTTAGGGTCTACCTAGACCCCCCAACTACCCTCTAATATACCCCAAATACCCACTATTAAGGACCATAAGGGCTCCATTAAAGGGCCATTGGGGTCCTGGTAGGGTTTAGGTTTCGGGTTACGGGTCTATGTTCCGTTGAATTGTCGCGAGGAAAGGGTTTCTTCAAGGTTTGCCCTAACCCTAAACCCTAAACCCACCCTACACCCGCAACCCTGAAAAATCTCAGCCCTAATCCGTCTGGGAGTCTACCTGCGGATGCCCAAAAACCGAGTGACCTAGCGTTTTATGGGTTATAGACCGTATAACTAATTAGTTCAGGGGTCATAACCGCGTATTTTGCACTAGGATGCCGAGTAACCTAGGAATACAAAGGGCTCCCTTTTGGGTATTGGGTAGCTTGATAGGGAACGTAGGACTACAAAAAGGGAATAGGGGTAGTACTGGGCATCCTAGTGCAGGGTTTGGGGATACAGGTAATGTAGGAACCTGATTAAGAAACCTTGGGCCTGTATTAGGGTTCCTTATATGAATCCTACTTATTTGGGGTTATAGGCACAGGGTTTCTTAATCAGGTTCCTACGTTAAGTCCCAGGATCCAGGTAGAGGTACTTTCAACAGAAGCTTCGGCTTAATGGTGCACTGCCCACCCCGTGTAGCTGTGCCTGGGCAACAACGGTACCTTGTCAAAAGAATGGCATGACCCTACCAATAAGCACACTTCGCGTGTTCAAGGCTTAAGATATCTTGCCTACTCTAGAGCAAATGCATGGGCACGACAAGCCTTTAGAGTCCAAGTGAAACCTTGCACTCTTGACTCTCCGACACATGTGTTTGTCTGTTGTTATATCGGTATCTATATCTGTATCTATGTCTACATATATACATATATATACACATATATATATATACATACAGATAGTTAGATAGATAGACCTGCATCTACATCTATACATACATCCCTCTGCCTCTGTACATGAGTACACATATATATGTATATATATATATATATATATATATGTATATATATATATATATAGACATATAGGTGCCCAAAACTCTAAATCTATATCTGAATCTATCTGTATGTGTGTGGTCCTGGAAGTGAGGCATTGATACACGAAAAAACTTACAGATATACACATGCGTCACAATGGAGCCAGCAGCCGCCGGTAGTATCCTCACACCAGAACATTCGGGGTCTAGGGTGGAGAACTTAGCAAGATCATCCGCGGAAGGCTTCCTCGAAGCTGAGGGTCCATTTGCCTATTCCGGGCAGTCGAAAGCTTTATCCGGAGGTGAAAGCTCAGCGGAGCAGAGCCCAAATAGTCGGGACCTAGTTCAAAACCTGTAAGGGTGCGGCGGGTAGCACAGGTGTGAGTATTCTTCCCGTTTGGCCAGTCGAGTGCAGAAAAGTAACACAAATTGAATGGAAAAGTCCTCTCAAGGATTGTGCGGGGCATTCATTGCCGTAACTCCTATACTAAACCCAAAACGTCAATAAGGAAATCAACATCCGTTAATGAAACTGCTGCGCCCTGAATCAAACTCTGACTCGCTGAAGCCTACTAGACTGCAAGGGATACTCCCTAGCCAAACAAAATGGACGATAGCAGGGACGGCTCAAAACTCCCTAGCCAAGCCTAAATTAAACTCTATTGTAAGCCCCGGAGTCTTTACAGGGTTTATACGAATCTTGATATGTTGGGGTTGTAGGGTCAGGGTTTCTTAATTAATCAGGTTCCTGCAAGATTACTACATCTTTCAAACCCTTAAACCCTGAGCCAATCCCAGCCTGTGGCAATCGAAAACTGCAGAAGGAGATTGGTGAGCCGGGCTACCTCGGAAGATTGATTAGGAGGTCATTCCCTTTCTAGGACCCCCAAAACCAGTGCGGCACTCTGAGAAAAAGGAACCCTACGCGGGAACCACCGATATCTTGGTGGTGTAGGGTTTAGGATGTAGTCTTCGCGAACTCAGATGTATGGTCTTCCTGTACATTTGCATGCAGTGCGCGCTCATGCACCTTAAGGACGGCATGAGCGTGGATTCAGGATTACTGATACTAGGATCGCACGTCGGAAACGTTCTAGGCCATGCTATGGCCCTTGCTGTGGGTGCTCAGCACGCACGGTTCTCGGGTGTAGGTGAAGAGAGAGAGAGAGAGAGAGACAGAGAGAGAGAGTGTGTGTGTGTGTGTGTGTGTGAGTGTGTTTACCCCAAACCCTATAACCCCGAAACCCTATACCCAACCCAAAACCCAACTCAAACGAGTTGCGGTTCAAGGCTATCAACATGGCCAAATTCTGACACAGACACACAGACACACAGGCACACACACACACACACACTCTCTCTCTCTCTCTCTGTCTCTGTCTCTGTCTCTCTCCCCCTCTCTGAAGCCGACAACCCTAAGCACCAAATTCATCAACCCTCCCTACTGAAGCCACGTCGTGTATATACTTCGGCGCCAGAGACACTCGCATAGATAGATGAAAAGATAGCTCGATACATACATAGATCGTTAAGTTGAAAGATAGACGATAGACGAATAAATAGATATTTAGATAGATAGGTAGGTACCCTTAAGATCGAAGGTCAAAGACTATATTACAGAGGGACATGGAACCCATGCGCCTGAACCACAACTCCAAAAATATCCTCGAGGTACCCTCACAGGAAGCTTTCAAACACCAAGGCTCCATATACCCACATAGTATAAACTTAGGCCTTAAAGTACCTTTAGGGGGACCCCGTTTTGTCTTAAGTATATACTATAAAGGTACATGGAGAATCTGGTTGAAGTCCAAACCAAGGTTCCACTTTGGTCCGCGGATGACTCGTCGTTCGACGGATCGATGGTCCGAGAAGCATGGCTTCGAGTTTGAGGGTTTTCTTTAATGTTTATGGGGCTGACGGCAGGTTGGTGTTCTAGCTAAGGCGGGAGGAGCGCAGCTTGGAGTTTGAGGGCTCACGGTTTAGAGGATTTGTTTTTCTGGTTTTCGGGTTTTGGAGTTTTGAGATGTAGGCTTGCTTCAGGACTTTCGAAGTAGACCCGACACTTTCGTCTGTCTGTTAACGCCCACTTTGGGCACTCGGTGTTTCGGTTCCGCAAGCTTCACGTGGAGTTTAGAGGCTAATTCCTGTTGTAGCGCTGTTGCACAGAGAAAGGAGAAGCATCTTATTACTGCCCCATTGATAAGCTTGTCGACTGGTGACAGGGCAACACGACTCCCAACTCCTAGCTGTCTGCGTCATATGGGCCAGTGACTCCTTCCTCGCTACTGTCGAACTGTACCTGTGGTAGTTGAGCCGAGAGAAAAGCAAGTGCTGTGGGCCTGCACACCAAAAAAACGAGTCCAGAACAATGAACCCGCATACCCTCAACCCTACAACCGAAACCCTCTATATAGCAAAAACCTTGTTCGAGGTTGTGCATTGTTCAAAACCCACTTTAACTAGACCAAGAGTAACCTAGGACCCAGGAATAAAACGGGTGCCCTTTTTGGGGAGAAGGGGGAAAAATGGGAACTACACCCTAGAAAAAGGGAAATAGCGCCTACTCTGGGTCCAAGAATATAAGGTATATTCCAGAATTAAGGGATATCGGAGTAGATTGAAGCCCTACACCATGAAGATCCCTTATAGACCCCTCTGAGTAACCCTCAGGTACCTATGCCGTGAATTACCCAGACCCCCGGGCAGAACCTCCAGGAAGTAGATCCCCTAATTGGGGGCCCTATACTACCAAGGGGTACTTTGTAGGAACCCCCATTAAGGGATCTACTTTTTGGATCCTCCCGGAGGTCTGGGATAATGGGATAACTAGGATGCCCAGTAGCCTAGGGAGAGAAAGGGCCCTTTTTTTGGTATTGGGTAACTGTAGAAGGAACCTAGCACTACGAAAAGGAATAAGGGTACCACTGGGCATCCTAGATAAGGCTTCAAGGCTACTATACTGAACTTGGAACCCTAGCAAAAATTATAATTTTAGCTGTTTCTTAGGGCTTATAATAAGCAAAGATTAACAAATATTTCTAACTACCCCTAAGGATAAGGCTTGAAGGTTAAGGGTCTGGGAGGATACCTTATTTGGGGGTCCTTATAATAAGGATCCTACTATTTAGGGTACTATATTAGGGTCCCCTATTTTGGGAAACTCCCACTTTCCAAAAACCCTTCTGGGTAATGGATCTTCTCAGCCTTTGGGCTGCCATGCCCCTGGCAGAAGCCACTTCCTCGCGGAGCCATGGTCCAGAAGGATCCAGCAATCTTGAAACCGGGAGTTTGGCGTGGTTTGGGGTTTAGGGTTTAGGGGCTAGGGTTTAGGGTTTAAGGGTTTAGGGATTAGGGATTAGGGTTTAAGGGGTTTGGGGGTGTAGGGGTTTACCAGCACCGCCCAGGTACCCTGTTATAACTAGGGCCTTTATAGTCCTTAATTCTCGTAGAGGATAGTTGGGGGTGCTGGTAGGGTTTACCTGTGGATCCAAAAACCTACCGTTTTAAGGGTTCGACCCTCTAATTAAGGGGTCATAACCTACTATTTTGTAGGGTTTGGGGATACAGGGAGGGTTTAGGGTGGGTTTAGGGTTTAAGGGTTTATGGGCTGAGACTGATGTATGGGGCCTTTATACTTAGACTAGGGGAGCTTTTTAAAGGGTGCCCTTAAAAGGGGCCTGTAGGAATCAGAATAAGCTTAGAATGGGGCTTTGTAGATTATCAAAGTAGGACTATGACAAGAAGCCCAATGAGTTTCTTGTAGGTTATCAGAACAGGATTATGACAAGAAAAAAGCCCGAAGGAATGCGATGAACTAGTGGTGAATCCTCAGGCTTCTAAAGCTAGACTACCGCACATGTAGGCAGGCTGCCATCGAGGGATTGATCCTGAAAAAGCTGCAGACGGTCACCCAGCTCACAAAGCGCTAATAAACAACAACATGCATTCGACACCAGTCGCCCCGAAACTTAAACCGGAACCCTATACCCTTAAATTGACGGTATGCGCATTCTACACCAATCACCTGAAGACCCTTAACCCTGAACCCCAAACAGCTGAAAGCCCTAAACTTTAAAACCTGAGCCACAAACCTTGAACTCTGAACCCCAAGCCCAACAGCAAGTTTATGTGTCCCGAAACCCCACAAAATAGTAGGCTTTTGGATCCCTCGGTAAATTCCTGAACCCTAAACCCGGAAACCTAAAACCCGAAATACTAAAATTCCCCAGGAGCCCTTAGAGGACCCTTATAGATGCCTTTCAAGGAGCTAACCCCTACGGCCCCTTTAAAGGAGCCCCT
The DNA here is from genome assembly GCA_905221615.1 of Symbiodinium sp. CCMP2592. Lineage (NCBI taxonomy): Eukaryota > Dinophyceae > Suessiales > Symbiodiniaceae > Symbiodinium > Symbiodinium sp. CCMP2592. The sequence continues at coordinate 303,193 of CAJNDT010002224.1, forward strand.
AAACTGTACATCCTCGCGGTCTGATCCGCAACCAGTACTACAGGCCCTTGGCAATGACATCGGAGGTACTAAGATCCTTATAAGCACCCTATAGATCCATTTAAGAAGCCCTTATAGTTTGCTTTAAGGGAACCCTTATAAACCGTCAAAGCCCTAAAGCAAAAGCCGGAAAGTTGGAATATGATTATCCTAACCCTTCTATGGTGAATTATAGTGTATCCTACCATGAAACCATATTCCAACTTTCTGGAGTTCCCTGTATGGGCCTGAAAAGCTGAACGGGGTTTGGGATTAGGGTTTAGGGTTTGAAGGGCTAGGTTCCTCAGTAACCCCTGAATACTACGGGTACCCTGTTTGTTCATCTTCAGTGATAAGGACACCCCCAACTGAAAAGGGCGAAAGGGTACTACCCAGGCACCGAGAAGGCTGTAATATCCGTGCGTTGCTGATCAGAACAGGGTTTTGGGGTCTGTTCTGCGAGAACAACAACTGGACGAAACCACAATCAACGTATTCTTCTGACCCTGCATTCACTTCTGAGGTACAGGAAAATGTCAGGGTCTCACGGACATGGCATGTGGCATGCGGAGTTTGGTGCTCAGGGTGTGGAGTATGGGGTTTAGCGTGTAAGGGCTCGTGTTTGGGGCACAGGGTTGGCTGCCAAAGTGGGTGTCGTAAGCTCAGGAAATCGGAACACTCTTCTTCAGGGTTGCACTAAAATGTAATCTGGGGCAATTGCATGATGCAGAAATAGCTATAGCTATATGTTTGTAGCTAACGCAAAACCTACTCGCTCGGCGGGGGAGCACCGAGCTTTCCCGGCAACGGGTGCTACGACGTTGCAGTGTGGAACGAAGAGCGACCACTGGGGCTCTGCCTGACGGCCAGCTTGTAAACTCGCGTGCTGAATGTGCTGTGTTCTGGATTTTGGTGCTTGGCTTTTTATCCCAGAGGTTCATCATGTACTACCATTATGGAACTATAGGTCCCTGAAGCCATAAATAACACATGGTCTCTTGGGAGCATGGAGCCTCTAGGTACGCAGACATTCTAAATTTTACTCAGCATGCCCGTGGCTCCGATTCCTGACATTCTCGGCACGATGATAAGGGAGTTTCCGAATATTCGGGGCGCCTTGCTTGGGGGGTCCTTACAATGAGGATCCTATTATTTAGTGTACTATGTTAGGGTCCCCTATTTTCGGAAACTCCCATAATCACAACAGCTCAACCTGCACTCTATGCCCCAGACCCTGTACTTGCCACCCTAATGCGCTTTGCCGAACCAGGTGCCCTTGAACCCAAAATCCTGGACCACTAAACTGTAGCGCCTTATAAACCGTTCCAAACCCTAAACCCCTAAACCCTACACCGGCTTCCTTCCAACCCATGGGGCCACCCTCAGCCCGACAAATCACCCGCAAATCCCAGATCATGCCACGCAAACAGACTCTCTACCCAAAGTGTCTTAAGTATGCCTTAAGTACCTACATAGTCGAAAGCAGGGCTTCCGTAATAGAATTGCTACGATGGTTCGGTAAGTATCCCCCACAGGCCCATATATACCTCCTGGGCTAGATGGGCTTCCGTAATAGGAATTGCTGCGATGGTTCGGTAAGTATGCCCTGTAGGCCCATAAATACAACCTGGGCTAGATACAAAGTAGCTACCACAGCTCGAAGCTGGTTAAACTTGCAGACGAGAAGCTTGGCGCCCTGAACCCAAAAACCGAAAGGTCACAACAGCGGAACCGTTTCACTCTAAACGCTGCAGAAAACACAAGGCCCGTGTACCACGTCTGGTATATGCGTTGGTTTTGGAGGAGGTACTTTGTGGGAACTGCAGGGTCAATGCCTGCTACCTGGACTCTTAGGCAAGCACTCCCTAAAGCCTAAACCCGACACCCCGAAACCCCAAAACAAAAGCAGCCTAAACACCCTAAACCCTAAACCCTAAACCCTAAACCCTAAAACCCTAAAACCCTAAACCCTAAAACCCTAAACCCTAAACCCTAAACCCTAAAACCCTAAAACCCTAAACCCTCCCTTCCTGGCACCTCCAAAGCCTCGAGCCCCTCCACGCCGGTGCCATGGACATCGGCACCAACGCCTCAAGGTCGATGAAGTGGACTTACCAAGCCCTAAGGCTCCATGTACCATTATAGTAGATACTTAAGCCTTAAAGGGGTCCCTATATAGCTACTTTATAAAGCCCTAAGTATGTACTATATGGGTACATGGAGCCTTAGGGAAGATAGGTGTTCTTCCTTTAGAAAAGGTATCCTTGCAGGCTTCCTCTAAAGGGTCCCTACAATGATTGCTGATTGCTACAGGAGGGTATGATTATGCATATTTAGACGAGGGCTCTGGGTATGCGGTCGTGTGAGTCGGATAACTATAGCCTATAGCTTTAGATATAATGTAGGGTTTAGGGTTTTCTGAGTTTGAGGACACTGAAGACCCATCGCACCTCCAGTTGAGGAAACTGAGTATGTAAGCCTTAAACATGTATTTGGACACGACTATACTATTTTGGGGTTCCTTACTATAAGTACAGTATAATGGACCCCAAACCCCTACTCTAATGATTAAGGCCCTATGTTAGATTCCGAATATAATTTGACCTTCAACCCTGCCTCCACCAGCACTGGCAGAAGCAGAGAGAGCCTGCAAACGACTGGCCTGATCATGGGAAAAAGAGATGCTGCGGATTGCGGGTTTTTCTAGGCTAGGGTTTCGGGTTTGTGAAATTTGAGGGGTATCTGGGTTGGGTCTTGTAGGGCTTACAGGACGCAACGCTCTATTAAAAGGGTTCAGGGTTTAGGGTTAAGGTTTCGAGTCCATGAACCCTAATGAAACCCTAAACTCTGAGTGCTTCCCTGTGGACCCCAAACCCTATACCCGGGTAGTTGTCAAAATTATGGTCCCTTTTTGGGCACCCTAAATATTAGGTGCCGTATCCTAATAGGGACCCAAAAGGGACCCTAATTTTGTCAACCACCCACCCATCAATAAGGGTGACATGGCCTGCTGCTGCACAGGTTTGGAGTTAGTGGTAGGGTTCAGGGTTTAGGGTTTAGGGTTTAGGGGTTTAGGGCTTAGGGTTCAGGGTTTCCGTTTAGGGTTGCACTATTATGGAATTGGGCAGCCCAAGAACCATGATTGGAGTGTCCCAGAGACTCCAATACCCCTTAACTAAGGAATATCCATTAAATCATATTAGGGACCCCTACTATAATGTAAGGTATACTCCTTAATTAATTAAGGGATAGTGGAGTCTCTGGGTTTTTTCCGGAGCCGAGCTCCATCAGGGTAGTATAGATGGACCCTCTGGGGCAAGGTGCCTTAAAGACAAGGTTGTACCACTCTTTAAGGGTCATATCCTTGTCTTTGCAGTCCAACTAAGTGAACCCTAAAACCGGGCAGATGAACCCCCAGGGACAAAGATTGGAGATATGTGAGTCGCGCATGGTCGGTGCCTCGAGCAGCAGCCACATTAAAACTGCACTCACTACTTCATACTCGAAGCATACATGACTGCTATTAGATTATACACCCCAAAGGTCCCACAGGTTCAGCCAGTCTCATAGAATCAGCTTTTGGGCTTCGGGCTTTAGGGTTTATGCCACAGTTTAGGGTTTAGAGTTTAAGGTTTAGAGTTTAGGGTTTAGGCTTCGGGCTTTAGGGTTTAGGAGTTGGGGGTGAGGGCAAGGGCTTTACGGTGTAGGAGGTTAGTGGATCTTGGGGGTTAGGGCCAGGGGTTTAGGGTGTAGGCGGGCAACGGTTTTTGGCATGATAAGTTACGGCTTCTGGAATAGCTCAATTCACGACGGGCTCCTCGTCAACAAATGCAGCTAACACGCAACGAGAAGCTAGAGGATTGGTCAATGCAGGGGTACGTTGTAGTGCAAGTTGTATGGGGTCTAGAAGGGGATGCATGGGGACTAGAAGGGGATACCCCTCTGTATTAGGATCTGTTATACTGTTATGCTACGCTCTTCAGCTGGTCCTGCACAGCACGAGCGTCACCGCCATGCTCAGCATTGCCCCAAGTCACGACGGATCCATCGGCAAGAATGGCAGCAAAAGCCGAGTCAGTGGCTTGGATCTGCTGCACATTCTTTAGGCGATCCTGCTCTGCACTACTGTCGCCGCCAGAGTCAGCAGAACCCCAGGCCACGACGGATCCATCACCAACAATGGCAGCAAATGCGTAGCGACAGGCCTGGATATGCTGCACATTCTTCAGATGGTCCTTCGCCAAGCTACTGTCACCACCATGGGCAGGATTACCCCAGGTCACGACGGATCCATCAATAAGAATGGCAGCAAAAGCGCGGTAAGTGGCCTGGATCTGGTGCACATTCTTCAGCTGGTCCTGCACGGCACTACTGTCACCACCAAAGTCAGCATCACCCCAACTCACGACCGTTCCGTCGGCCAGAATCGCAGCAAAAGCGCGGGCAGTGGCTTGGATTTGCTGCACATTTCTCAGCTGATGCTGCACAGCACGGCTGTCAGCACCAGCCCGAGCATTACCCCACGTCACGACAGATCCATCGCCACGAATGGCGGCAAGGGCGCCGGACGAGGCTTTGATCTGATGCACGTTCTTCAGGTGAGCTTGCTCAGCACTACTGTTACCACCGTAGAGAGGATGACCCCAGGTCACGACGGATCCCCCGACTAGAATGGCAGCGAAAGCGTGGTCAGTGGCGCGGATCTGCTGCACGTTCTTCAGCTGAGCCTGCACAGCAGTACTGTCACCAGCAATACTACCCCAGGTCACCACAGATCCATCGGTCAGAATAGCAGCAAAAGCGCTGAAGGACGCTTCGATCTGCTGCACGTTCTTCAGCTGATCCTGCACACGTCGACTGTTACCACCGCACTGTGAATCACCCCAAGTCACGACTGATCCGTCGCCAAGGATAGCTGCAAAAGAGCCGCTTGAGGCCTGGATCTGCTGCACATTCTGCAGCAGATTCTGAACGGCACTACTGTCACTACCCCGGCTAGCACTACCCCAGGTCACGACGGATCCATCGCCGAGAATGGCAGCGAAAGCGGCAGCAGAAGCTTGCACCTGCGTTCTGCTTATGTGCAAGGTCAGTGAGGCGCCATTCTGCAGGCTGGTATCCTTGATTTCTGCTTCTGCGTCCAGAGTGCTTCCAAATGAGTCCACCAGCCGCCCCTTTCCGACTCCAAGTGCTGCTTGCGCCCGAAGTTTTACACTTCCCACCTTCTCATCCAGGTCTGCCTGCAAAGTGGCCGTTTTGCCACTGAGCAGTTTAACTTCCACGGTGACCGACATGCTACACACCGAGCAGCTATCAACTTCAGGGTTGCGGGATTAGGGTTTAGCGGTTCAGTGGCTTTTCGGGGGTTAGGGCTTTAGGGTTTAGGGGTCTAAGTGTTTTGGATCTGCTTTAGGTTTCGGGCTTCGCGCTGTGTAGTTTGAGGGTTAAATTAGAATAAAGAGGGTATAGGCACTAGTGATCTCCAGGAGACTGGGGCATGCTCTCCCTTGGCTTCAATTTGCGCAGGTCATAGGACTATTTATGTCGTTCCAAGCCTGGAGTGATACTGCGACTAGGAGGAGGATGATGAGAGCCGGGATGACGAGGACAAGTCATTCGTCCTTCGTCGTGGTACTCTTGTGGCTATACGATTATACTCTCTCGGACTAATGTTTGTTGAAGGTACCGGTTACAGGGCTCGGGGCTGGTGCTTGCCCCTGTTCTGGCAGATGCTCTATACGATATGTCCATGTTTTCAATACTTCAGTGCCTTTGACCTTTTGGGCGGTGTAGGCTTGATCTTTCTTTGAGCGGTTTCTTCTCAGCCTTGATTGCTCGGGGTTTACAGTATAGACTAGGCTTCTCAGCCTGACAGACTCCTGCGTAGGGGTATAATACCTAGGATACCCAGTAACCTAAGAATAAAAAGGCCTCTCTTTTTGGTGTTGGGTAACTTTATAAGGAACCTAGGACTACAAAAAGGGAATAAGGGTACTACTGGGCATCCTAGATACTATAACTCCAATCAAACACATTAGTACACCTTTCATCCTGCCTCGAGGTGGAAGCAGTGCAACCATGCGTCCTTGCATCTCAAAGACGGTTTAGGGTTTAGGGTTTTAGGGTGTAGGGTTTAGGGTTTAGGGTTTTAGGGTGTAGGGTTTAGGGTTTTGGATTTAGGGTTTTGGAGCTTACTGCCCGCAGATGAGGCCGCTCGTGACCCGAGATATAGCTCGGGATTACGGCTCACTTCTCATTCTCTAAGCCTTAAATCCTAAACCCTATGGACACCAAGCCCTAAACCCTAAAATCCGAGATGTAAACACCCCTGCAAGGCCTTCAATCGTACCCTCCCGCATTTCTGAACAGGAGACCAGAGACCCCGAAACCCCTGAATTCACTGCCACTTTTGCGGTTGTAGGGGTTTTCCAGGTTTATTTTTATAAGGTTTAGGAACCTTAGATTGTAAAGCGAGTATGGCTGCATGAAGGGCTGCGACTGTCTCCGGGTTGAACGCCGATAAACCCCAGACTCCTGAATCCGCATAATATAGAGGTCGGAATCATTGGTCGTGGTGTCCTGGGTAAGTCCCTGTCCTGTACCCACAAACCCTAAACCCTGAACCCTTAAAGCCCTCATATTACCTTCAAAAACTTGGAGCTCGAACATCAAACCTGAACACCAAATATTGTTGCCTGCACAGACTAAGGTCCCTAAGGCTCCATGTAGCTGTAGACTGTAGAGTATACACGTAGCCACTAAAGCACGTATTTTGGCGCCCCTTTATGGCCTAGGCCCGAGGCCCCAGGGGTTTTGAGGGGTTCTAGTATTACTAAAGACGTATGAGATCACCCTAAGGAAGCATACAACTCATCATGCAAGCCTTTTATAGAGTCCCAACAGCAAGTCGATACACTACCTACCGAGTCGCATAACCTACCCCTTCTTTAGGATACCTGTTTTCTGGTTAGCATCTTTTGTATAGACAAGTAGATACCCCAAAGAGGTGTAGGGTAGGAGCCTGCAGGTAATGCGGCTTATTGTTTGACCGTTGTCCAGGCCTTGGTCAGCACCACCACCCGCAACTGTGGACCCGCCCAACGCCGAGGTGCCTGGCTTCTGCATGGCTCTGCTGTCGTTAAACAGAGACCTTCAATGGTTTTGCAGATTTATAAGTGTTTTATACAGGTTGTAAAAACATAATGCTTTTCGCAAAGGTATATGAGTATGTGTACATATATACCTGTATGAAGGATGAAAGAACAAACAAGCTTCATGCGGGCTGATTACAGGATCTGTTCAGTCAGGGCTGAGTGTACACGAAGAAAGCATAAAGGTTGACAAATCAGACTACTACTAGTTACTACTACTACGACGACGACTCGTGCTGGTGCTGGTGCTACTGCTACTACTAACCTACTACTACTACTACTACTACTACTACTACTACTACTACTCCTACTACTCCTACTACTCCTACTACTCCTACTACTCCTACTCCTACTGCTACTGCTACTGCTACTGCTACTGCTACTGCTACTGCTACTGCTACTACCACTACCACTACCACTACCACTACCACTACTACTACGACGACGACCACTACTACTACTACCACTACTACTACTACAACAACTACTACTACTACTACTACTATCACTACTACTACTAGCCACCCCCCCCCTCCCAACTACACTTGTTCCATCCGGGCTGGGCAGCGGTAGCTGCTAGGTGCCTTAACTGCGATAGTTGCAGAAGATGCACGGGCTCAGGCTCCTTATCTGTGACAGCTGCAGAAGTTGCAGAGGCTCAGTTTCCTTAACTGTCACAGCCGGTGAAGTTGCAGGGGCTCAGGCTCCAAAACTGCCACAGCTGCTGAGCTGGAGTTGCAAGCTCGACGGGGAAGAAACTGATAAACCCCAGGTGGTCGGATAGTACGAAAACGCTGTAAATACCGTGCAAAACCCAGGTGCTGCCAACAAGGGTTTATCGTTTCTAAAACCTGAAGCACAACATCTTCTGAACATCAAAAACAAAGATGCCAGCTGTACGTGGGAGGGGCTCGCCAACACCCCTACCGCCCAACCTCTGCGTAGGAGGGTCTGTTTTTGAAGTGTGTGTGTGTGTGTGTGTGTGTGTGTGTGTGTGTGGTGTGTGCGCGCTTGAGTGTGGAAATATTGTTCAGGGTGTCCGCAAAACAGTGTCGTGATCATCCCCGAAGAAGCTTTCCCCCAACCAATTTCGATTTTTTTTGCAAACAGTTCCAAAGAGCAAAGTTTAATACGCATAGTCGAGAAGTAGGGGTTCAGAATATGTAACAAAGTCTGACTTCATGAAAGTACCGTAAATACCGAGTTAAACGGCTCTTGTGGTGATACTGCTGGGTGTGTTCGCGCAACACTGTCATCATCATCCCCCCACCCCACCCGCCCACCCACCCCCAGAAGCAAGTCCAAAATCAAGAGCCCGAGTTTGCAAACTCGACAAGTCGATTTTGGGCCTCTTAGGATGATCGCACATGACGAAAGTGCCGTAAATACCGAGTAAAATGGATGTTGTCCTAACATGGTTGAGAGCAAGTGTAGTTGGTAGGGGGGGTGCCTACTACTACTACTACTACTACTACTACTACTACTACTACTACTACTACTACTGCTACTACTGCTACTACTGCTACTGCTACTGCTACTGCTACTGCTACTACTACTACTACTACTACTACTACTACTACTACTACTACTACGACTACGACTACGACTACGACTACGACTACGACGACGACTACTACTACTACTACTACTACTGCTGCTGCTGCTGCTGCTGCTACTGCTGCTGCTACTATTACAACTACCACTACCACTACCAGTACCACTACCAGTACCACTACCAGTACCACTACCACCACCACCACCACGACGACTACTACTACTTCTTATCCTACTGATAACTACGGCTTATACTACTTTTACTACTTGCAATTCATGCTACTACAGCCGCACCTTTACCACAATGCAATTCTTGCACTTCCACCACTACTTGCACTACTAGTCACTAGTCCACTACCACGACGGCGACTGCGGGCGAAGGCCAGCGAAGCGCGGACAGTTTTCAGTGCACGGAAGTCGATCCACCAGTTGGGCGCAGCGCTTTGTCAAACTCCTGGCAGGGACCCAGCAAGGGGCTCAGTGCTTAGGCCCTGAACCCTTAACTGGGTGGCTGTCAAAATTAGGGTCCCTTTTTGGGTACCCTAAATGTTAGGTGCCGTATTATGTTAATTAAGGACCCGAAAAGGGACCATAATTTTGACAACCGCCCAAATGGATCAATACCCTAAACCTAAAACGCTAGGCAGTCTGTCGCAGGGATCTGTGAGGCCGTTAACAGATCGCTCAAAAGCCCGAGATCTTACAGAAGCCCAGGGGCCATTAAGGGGTCATTTAAGGGTTCCTTTAACGGGTTCTGCAAGGGATCCTTTAAACTCCTGAGGCTCTAAGCCATTGCCCAAGCATCCCAAAGTTTAGAGGACACCCAGACCTTTAAAGTAGAAGCAAGAGAGTTGGAACATGATTATCCTCATGCCCTTAAGGCAAAGTATAAGGGCATCCCAGCACTACATTCATCCTCAAACCATGTCCCAACTTTCTGGGATAACAGGATAACCCTAAAACCCAACAAAACCCGAAAGCGTCGCATGCTTAGGGGACTGTTCTCTCAATCCTATACCCCGAACCCTAAAACACTAAACTCGGAACCTCGCACCCTAAACCCTAAACTGGCCCTAAACTTTCCCAGAGACTCCAATACCCCTTAATTAAGGAACATACCTTAAAGCATATTACGGATCCTACTATGATTCCTTAATTAAAGGATATTGGCGTCTCTGGGTTAAACTTTAAATCGAAACCCAAATCCTCCACTGCTGCAGCCGCACGGAGTTGGCAAGGAGTGGTGGGCGCCGGGAGAGCACGCAAGGGGCGCCCTGGCGCGGTGGTGTCGGGTGTAGGGTTTCGGAGGGTCTGGGGTTCTACTTAGAGGTTCATGGGACTTAGTAACTATGGTTATAAATGAGGTAGCCACAGTTATAATTGGTTATAGCCCCGGTTAAGGTACTTATAACTGTACTTACCAAGTCCCGTTAACCTCCAAGTAGGGTTTCGGGTCTTGGGTTTCTAGAGGGGGTTTAGGGTTTATACAAAGGTTTACCAGCACCCGCCAACTACCCTCTGGTATATATCCTGGGTACCTCTATTACAGGGTACTGGGGGGGGGTGCTGGTAGGGTACACGGGACTTCGCAACTAGGGGTCAAAAACAAAATAAGGTAACCATACTTATACGTACTTGTAACCCTACTTGAGGTACTTATAACCGTACTTACTGAGCCCCATGACCCAAGTACGTTTAGGGTTTAGTGCTTAAGCGTGTAGGGGCACAAGATGTGCGCAACAGACCTTCTGGGCTTCGGAGTGTACCCCCATTGCTCCATGTACCTATGTAGTATATACTTAGACTGAAAGTACTATATATAGGAACCCTGTAAGGCTGCAGCATATACTTGGGACTTAAAGTACCTATATAGGAACCCTGTAGTGCTTCAGTATTTCGTGCCTGGTTTCTTTATGTCAGTGCTCCGTGTGGTCTGGCGGGTTCTGTCCTCCATCACGAGCAGGATGTGCCAGAACTGCTGCGACTCGTGCCAGCCCGGGGTGTGGTCGCGTTCGCACTCTGCACGCAGTAGGCTAAAGAGGAACTTGCAGACTTGCGGGCCCGCAAAGCTTGCTTCCATCAGGGCTTCTGCCATCAAGGGATGCCAGGGCGGCGCAATCAATGAAATCAAGAGCCCCTGGAAAATATAGCCGCCAAAGTCGTTCTCTGGGTATGGCCCTAGTGCTTGAGTCTGTAGTGTTCCAGGCGTGCGCGCTGAACCCTATTTGGAGGATCATGGGACTTACTAACTAAGTTCATAAGTCCCTTCATGGGTTTTAAGTAATTATAAGTATGGTTACCCTATTTATAGCGCTAGTTACTAAGTCCAATGATCCTCTAACTAAACCCTAAACTGGCCTAAACCTCCCCGTCTAGATGCCAAGTGTCATAAGGTTGCAAATAACTATGAGTTTAGTTACCTTATTTACAACCTGAGTTACTAAGTCGCATGAACCTCCAAGTGGGGTAAACAGATCTGACTTTAAGACAAGATTGGTCCAAGTACCGACGTATCAAATACTCTCCCGAATACTTACCTACGTATCGACTGTCCAAGACCCGAGTACCTGGTTGTTGAGCCCTATAGACTATAGACCCCTTGAAGGAACCCTTTGTGGAATTGTTGTAGATTGCTTAAAGGGATCTTATAGACCCTTTAAGGGACCCCTATAGACCCTTCAAAGGAACCCTTAAGGGACCCCTACAGACGCCTGAAAGGAACCCGGACACCTCAACCCCAAAGGGTCCTATGTACCGATATAGTAGAATGTCGGGTTTCCATGTTAGGAATTACTATTATGACTTAGGGAAGTATTCCCCATAACAGTACATAGGACCCTTCGGGAACCCAGGAGGGCACCCCTTGCCGCCTTCCCGCTCCCGCGCAGACTTGATTTGGTCCTGCGGCTTGTTCACCCTAAAGGGAATTCCAGAAAGTTGGAATATGGTTTCAGGGTAGGATACCTTATAACTTATAATTTACCAAAAAGGGTTTAGGATAATGATATTCCAACTTTCTGGCTTTTACTGTAAAGGTCCATGTACCCCAATAGTATATACTTTGACCTTAAGGTAGTCCCTATATAGGTACTTCGGGGGCCAAAATATATACTATTTGGGCACATGGACCCTTAGGGTCAGCCACACTTCATTACACTACGTCTCTTTCATTGTCTTCATGACAAAAGTCTCTCTTCATTTCCCTTCTCACGTAACCCTAGCTGCGTCTGTAAAGCATGGCCGAAGGTTTAGGGTTTAGGGTGTACCTTAGCTCCATATAACCTACCCTTTTAAGGACTTGCACAAGGAGATCATATTTAGGAACCCTAAAAGGGTAGGTTTCTCAGGGCCCAGGTAGGGTTTATAGAAATGGAAATAGACAGAAGAGATAGATCGAATTCAGGGTTTACAGTGAAGGCGTAGGACTTTCCTGGGGATCCCAAAACCTACCGTTTTGAGGGGTTAGAGCCTATAATTAAGGGATCATTACCTACTATGTTGTAGGGCTGAGGGTTTAAGATTTTGGGCTTGCCAATTGCTGTGGGAGTTAAGATTAGGGGGACCCTTGGGGATATAGACCGTCTCAATAAGGCCCCTTTTAAGAGATCCAGAAGTAGGGTTCAGAAGGGGTACCCTTTAAGGGGTCCCCCTCATAGTACTACCCATGCTGGCAGAGGGCAGGCCGACGATAAAGTAACGCTTACAGTGACCCTCAGAGTCCTTCGGTTGATGATATAAATCCTGCATTACCCATAATAAGGAATGTACCATACTTCCCATAGTTTAGGGTCCTTAAGGTAATGCAGGATTTATATCATCAACCGTTCAAGTACCCCTTAAAGAAACATAAATCTTACAGGAACCCGTAAAGTAAGGGTGGTGGAGTCCCGTTAAAGAAACCTACCAGCAACCTAAAGTAACACTTGAATGGTATAGGTCGAAACAGGCAACATCTCCGCAAAGACCCGAGATGAAACCCAAAGCCCTGCATAACTACCATCAACTATCCCAAACTCTCAATACGTATGTACGCTTTAACCCTAAGGACTCATGTTATATGGCTTTGGGGCCCAGAGACCATGCTATATAGGACACTTTGGGCTATTTTGAGTCGTAGGGTAGTGGCCTTAATGCTTAGAAGAGGTTTCCATACATTGACTTTCGGGACACAGTATTATGCACTCTGGACGTGGTACAGGTAAACCCTGCAACCCTACCTGGGGATCCAAAACCCTGCTGTTTTGGGGTTTAAACTCAGACCATATACGGGAGTTTCCGAAAATAGGGGACCCTAAAAGAGTACCCTAAATAAGAGGATCCTTATTAAAGGGACCCCCAAATAAGGTACCCCTAATTTTCGGAAACTCCCTAAACCCTGAACCCTGTAGATCCCATATAGGAACCCTTAAAGGATCCCTATAAAGGAACCCTAAGAGACCCCTAATTTTCGGAGGCTCCCATATATAACTAACAATGAAGGCGTCGTAATCTCGTACCTAGGCTTTGAAGTAACCAGGGAGAAAAAAGTATAGGCCATTATTTCATAATGCTTCCTTTAAGGAACAGGTGCGAAAAAAAAGTATTCAAGTATGGCACTTCAAACCCAGGGTACCCTACAGAATGTAGGGTTTGGGAATACGTGGTAAGCTCTGCAACTTTTGACCGCGCCGCGTCGGAGCCGTCCGGCATAAGGGTTTAGGGGTTTAAGGGTTTACAGTAGAAGCCCAAAGTTGCAAACCCAATCGCTTCGATCCTTAAGAGTCATGTAAAGGGAAGCCCAGTACTACTTGGCCTTCATCCGGTTTCCAACTTTCCCTAAGGCTCCATGTACCCATATAGTATATACTTAGGCCTTAAAGTACCTATATACAAGCCATTTAAGGCCAAAGTATCTACTATGAGGGTACATGGAGCCTTTGGGTTTGTAGGGTTTGCTATAGGCTAAAGAGTATAGGCTGGCTCAGCCAAGACCTCCACGGGCTTGTATTTCGCCTTGGGAGGACGGTGCTGGCACCCCTGCTCACGTCTGCGGTTAAGGCTTAAGGCTTCAGGGTTTTCCAGCACCCCCCCAACCACCCTCTATTGTACCGTATACCCGCTATTAAGGACCATAAGGGCTCTATTCAGGGGTACTTGGGCGGTGATGGTTGGGTGTGCTATCTAGTATATACTTTCCCTCAGGGTCCATGTGCTTATCTAGTTGAGGGTTTAGGGTTTTGCTGGCGCTCCAAATCGCCCAACATAGGTACGCCTTAAAGACTGTAGGCCCCAAAGTAGGTACTGTTTGCATACTTGGAGCCCTACCGGTGACCCCAAACCCTACAAAATAGTAGGTGATGACCCCTGAATTAGAGGGTAGACCCCTTAAAACGGTAGGTTTTCGGATCCACAGGTACGGTTTGGACTCCGAGCGACTCCTACCTGGCTACACGAATGTCATGGCACATAACATACGGTTGATAGTAGAAATCCTGCATTGCCTCGAGGCCCTAAACTATGGGAACTCTGGTATATTCCTTACTTTGGGTAATGCAGGAATAAATCAACAACAGTATGTGAGCTTCCGAAAACTATGAGGTACCTCATTTTGCTCATTTCGGGGTCCTTATAATAAGGATCCTACTAGTTAGGGTACTATGTTAGGGTCCCCTGTTTTCGGAAACTCCCGGATGACCACATTAACCCTAATTCTTACTTCCGTTTGGCCGGGCGACGCTATCGAACGACTTACTCTTTAGGTGAAGGTGCAGATGGATTTATACTTGTTCAACTTGGCCCTACACCCTAATGCAAAAATCGGCAAGCAACTGCCCCTAAACTCTAAGCCCTAAACCCTAACCCTGAATGCTAAGACCCTGAAGCTGGGACACGGCAGACTAGACAACGAAACTGAACCACAACACAAACTGCGAACCCTCGTTCGGCACCTAATATGGAAACTGAACCTGAAGTGGAAGCATGCTAGCATGGAAAATCGAAACCTGAGAGAGAGAGAGAGAGAGAGAGAGAGAGAGATAGAGATAGAGAGAGAGAGAGAGAGAGAGATCGCAACACATGCTGAACAAAACTGGCTGAGCCCTAACCAAACTGAAATCAGCCCAACACCCTCCACAAAGCACCTACAACGTCTATTACTGATCGACACCCTTGTATAGTGTCGCACCGAAAACCTTTACAGAAATCTTGAAAAACGAAACAAAGGCTCCTACAGAACCCTTTCAGATAGAGAATCCTTAGAACCCCCCCTCAACCCATGGCTGAGAGCTAGTAAATCTTAAACATTTAGGGTTCGTCATTCCTACTACCTCCTACCCAAAGGGTCCTAAATGGGAGTTTCCGAGAATTAGGGATACCTTATTTTGCGGTCCTTATAGTAAGGATCCTACTGTTTAGTGTACTATATTAGGGTCCCCTATTTCCGGAAACTCCCAAATAGCGTGGCTTCCGCCGAGCTGGACTATTACAAAAGCCGAGCATGGCTCATATACATGTGAACTACATGCTATTGTGCAGCATGTTCTCTGTTGCTTACTAGCGTACTGTTTTCTATTCGGTTCATATGTGGCAAACTTCTAAAAGCTTACGGCAAACCCCTACGAAGCAACGTACCTGGATTTCTAGAATCGTTACAAAAAACAGTGTATCTGGAATTCTAGAATCGTTCTAAAAATGCAAGCGCCTAAGCCCTCCAGCCAAAACCCTATAAAAGCCAGATGAACGAAACACTTGTAAAGCACACATGCGAATGAAAACCACAAGCCCTCAAACCAGAACCATAAAACAACCGTAACCCTAGACCCTAAACCCTGAACCCCTAAACCTTAACCGTAGAACCCGAATCGAACCTTCCAGCCCTGACCCCCTAACCCCCAAACCCAGAACCGTAAAACCCAAAAGCCCTAAAACCCAAACCCTAAACGGCCCTGACCGTTGCGGGTTTAGGGCTGAACCCTCAACTCGAAGTTCTAGAACTCTTAGGGTTTAGGGTCTACCCAGAGGCCCCAAAGTAGTTCCTTTTTGGGATTACCCTATAGGATTCTATATATGAACCCCAAAACGGAACTACTTTGGGGCTTTTGGGTAAACCTGACAATTGGCCCTGAAAACCCATAAATAGGGACCCAGAAAAGGACCTAAACAAAAACCATAAGGCTGGGATATCACAGAATCCCCTCTTTAATTAAGCCAAGTAGGGATATCCCACCCGAAAGTTCATGTTTGGGTGCTTCTTTGGCTCCTGAATAAAAACCAAGCGGCGCATCTTCTCCTGATTCACGCGGTCCCGAGCACGATCCGCCGAGCACTCGACGGTCTTCCTCACTTGGAGGGTCGGGGGACTTAGTAGCTGGTTATTTTGGGGGACTTATAAGTACCATAACCCCAATTAGGGTCCCTTTTAGGGTACTCATAAGTCTACTTACTACCTACTTACTAAGTCCCCCGACCCTCCAAGCAAGGGCTCAAGGGGAGTACCTGTCCCCAAAGCCTTACAAAATAGGAGGGCTATGACCCCTTATATAGGATATAGTGCTCTGGTTTTAAGGCTCAGGGCTTAGGCTTTGAGGGTTTAGAGTTTAGGGTTCGGGGTACTTGGAAGCTTGGAGGATCATGGGACCGAGGTCTTGTCGAGGATTCCCCAAGGGTCCAAAGGACCCAATAATAAGGTACTCGGTTTTAGGATAGTAGTTATGTAGGTTAGGATTTGGGAGAGTATATGATTATTAGGTACTTGGACCCTTGAGGATTTGTATAGGGTTTCAAAGGCTTTTCCAGGCAGGGTTTGCCATGAGTCTTCTGATGGTTTCATGAAGGTAACCCCAAACCCTAAAAACCCTAAAACCCTAAACCCCAAACCCCAAACCCTAAAAACCCTAAAACCCTAAACCCTAAACACTAAACCCCAAACCCTAAAACCCTAAACCCTAAACACTAAACTCCAAACCCTAAAACCCTAAACCCTAAACACTAAACCCCAAACCCTAAAACCCTAAACCCTAAACACTAAACCCAAAACCCTAAAACTCTAAACCCCTAAACCCGACAAACCCTAAACCCGGGCAAAACCGAAAGCCCGACCCTTGAGCCCTGAACAACTCCACCGGTTCAACTAAGCCACGCCTGCTTCAACCACAGGAGCAGATCCCTAAGGGTCCATGTACTCATATAGTATATACATTGGCCTTAAAGTACTCCCTATGTAGGTACAATGGGCCCAAAGTGTATACTAATTGGGCACATGGACCCTTAAGGAGATGACAAACAAACTAAACTGAAATCCTTGGTTAAACGGTCACCTGGTGGGGGATCCCATAACCTACTGTTTTGGGGGGTTAGAGCCTCTGAGTAAGGGGTCATAACTTACTATGTTTTGTAGGGTTTGGGAATACAGGTAGTGGCAACTACGAAAACACGCAATGGCTCCAGCTTTGAGGCAACCAAATCAGCCAGCGACAACTGGTACCAGCTGTCGTGGTCGTCGTCGCTGCCATGGTAGTAAAACTAACAGTGGCAATAACTAACTAGATGGTATGGGGACAGTGGATGGTTTGCTACAGGATTAGTAAGTGGATCAAGAAGTGGTTAAACCTAACATATTGTTTGGGTGGTCGTCCTCAGTCGTGAGTGTTTCAAAAGGCGTCGCAGCCGCACTGGTACAAATATGCTGGAAACAATGAGCCTGCAAACTGCTGGACAATCCCTGAACCCCAGCCCCTAAACCCTAGCGAGAACTCCAAAGTACACAAGCACGTTCGTGCTTCCTCATTCAAGCCCAGCATCCATACGATGCCGGCCGCGCGCGCAAACCTCGGCTGATCATCTATAGTCAATGATCAGACTTCGAAGAGTCACAACCAGCCGAAACCCTTAAAATATCCATCACATCAGACATTGCTCCCCTATGCAGGCATAAAGGCGGCTTAGAGTCTTGGGATCCAGGTTTAGGGTGTGGCGATAGGTAGGTTGGGTGCCCGGGTACTTGTGTCTATGCGTGCATGTACTCATGTAGTAATTACAGACTATGGCCGTCAAGGCATTCTCATGTAATTAGGCCAAATTAAATTACTACTTGGCTGACTTCTGAACCCCTCCTAAAAGTTAAACTTTTAGCCTCCTTATTATAGTTCATATAGAAACCCAAAAAGGTAAAGTCTAAAGAGCCAACCAGAAGAACGCCAAGACTATATTACATGGCATATGGGTATTGACCCTTTGGGCAGTAGATTCTCCAAAGATCAGAGCAAGGGTCTTGGGCTGAGCCTAGTACCCTTAGCAGCCACCGGTGTTTACTGGTTTAGGGTTTAGGGTACACAAAATTTGAAGCGAGTACCCATCATGTTGCACATATACCAAATATGACTTTGAAACCCACTGAAGGCCGTTTAACCGTTGAGCCCCCTACCTGTATAGTGAACCCCGGCCCCTATACCTTAGTTTCAGAGCATGATCTTCCAACTTCCTGGCTTCGACTGCCCAGAGGGTCCAAGTACCCAAATAGCAGGGTTTTAGTTCCCAAAATCCAAACTCCTTATGGTTTTGGGACCTTGAAACCCTACTGTTTGGGTACTTGGACCCTTAGGCCTGTATAGTGTTTGTGGGGTCCGGGGATCGGGGCTTCGGATTGTCGGCAACGGGGTAATCTTACCGAGCAGTCATTCTCTTACGACCCCAATAAGCCACAGAAATAAAAGGTTAATCTTTGCGATTCCTACTAAACTATATGAACCCAAAAAGTGTAAAGGTTTGGTATTGGGGATCTAAGGTAGATCCCTTAAAGGAACCCTTATAGATCCCTTTAACGGAACCCTTTTGAACCGCTATAGAACCTAAGGATCCCTTTTGGTAGTGGGGATCTAAGTTCTTGTGGCTCATGCGATCCTAAGCATTACCGGCGAGCCTTGCGCCTGACCTCTGCACTTACAGCCCTGCAGCACAGAATATCCAACACCCAAAACTCCCAAACCCTAACCCCCCAGGTGCCTTAAACCCTAAACCCCCAAACCTTAAACCTCAAACCCCGACACTTAAACCCTAAACCCCCAAACCTTAAACCTCAAACCCCGACACTTAAACCCTAAACCCCCAAACCTGAAACCTCAAACCCCGACACTTAAACCCAAAACCCCCAAAACCTTCAACCCAAGGGTAAAAGGAGGGACCCTAAATAAGGACCCCTAGGTATATACCCCTAATATAGCTATTATATAGCCCCATTATAGGGTAGGGGTCCCCGTTAAGGGTCCCCCCTTTTCCCCTTTGATTCAACCCAAATACCCGATCCTTAAGCCGACTGTCGGCCTGCAGCTCGAATATTCTGACGTTTTAGGGTTTGGGGTTTAGGGATTAGTAGGGTTTAGGGTTTATTAGGGGCTTAGGGTTTTGGGTTTGGGGGTTTAGGGATCATAGGGTTTAGGGTTTAGGGTTTTGGGTTTAGGGTTTTGGGTTTAGGGTTTAGGGTCCTCGCAAATAGACAAAATTACAGAACCAGCACGCGTTTCATTCAGGGTTCCTGAAGGGGTCCACTCAATGCTTCTTTAAGGCTATAAGAGATCTATAAGTATATATGCGTACGAGGTGAAAGAATGATAATTAACCACTCGTCCGAAAACCACGACCCGAAAGACCTGCGGTGTAGAATTGAAACTTGATTGATCCAGGCTGGGAATTAAGCGGGCTCCCGTTTTGGTATTGGATAATAGGTAAGGAACCGTAGTCTACAGAAAGGAAGAAGGCCCACTGGGAAACCTAGGTTTACACTCCTCCTGCACCCTTAAACACCGAACCCACGAACCCAAGGCCCGTGTAAACCGAGCCGGCACGCTTCAGGTACATCCGCACATACGCGGCAGGCGAATAGTTCTTCTGGCCCCTTGGTTGTCATGGTGCCATCATCATTGAAATAGCGTATGCTTTAGGGCTTGGGGTCTCGGGCTTGATGAGGGGCCATAGTAATTGAAATAAAGTTTCGGGAGAAAGTAAACGGCAGCATGGAACATCCTGATCCTGATGCCACTCGAACAAATATGGGGAATCCAACAACTTGGCTGACTTCTGAGCCCCTCCTAAAAGTTAAGCGTTTAGCCTCCTTAGTATAGTTCATACAGAAGCCCGAAAAGTTGAAGTCCTAAATCCCCAAACCCTAACCCCTATAGATCCCTTATAGGAACCCTTAAAAGGAACCCTTAAAGCAACCCCTTAGAGGTCCTAAGAGCCAACTAGAAGAACGCCAAGACGAATCATCCTGGACCCATTTCAACTTTCTGGACTTCACCACCTAGGATGCGGTTTAGGGTTTAGGGTTTAGGGTTTAGGGTTTAGGGATAAAAAGGGCTTCTTTTTTTGGTATTGGGTACCTTTGTAAGGAACCTAGGACCACAAAAAAGGAATAAGGGTACTACTGGCATCCTAGCCACTGTAACTGTACTGACATCGAGGGTATCAAGGCAAAACTTTCCTAAGTTATCTTAAGCTAGAAGTCCCACCCTGAAACATAAGCCCACCAAAGACCACGTTATAAACTTGGGAGAGCACCACGCGAGTACGTAGAAACACACCAACCTTAAACGCCAACGTTTACAACAGTATAGTCTAGCAAACCCTGTCGCAGAAACTTTCGAGGAAACATTAAGGGAGCCCTCAACCCTAAACCCAGAATCCCTCATAGCTAACCTCATCGTAACCCCGACAACAACCCTCAAAAGAACCCTCTATCGCACCCTGAAAGTCTTAAATGAGCCGTTAGGGAGGGAATCCTTGGAGGAACCTGAACAACCTGCAGGAGCCCTTAGAGGACCTCTGAAAGGAGCCCTTCAAGAACTCCCCAGACCTTCCCAAATCCCTTCATTAAGGAGTAGACCTTAATTCATGTTAGGGATTCTATTCTAATTTAAGGTACAGTCCTTAATTAAGGGATTTTGGAGGGTCTGGGTCTTTCAGCCCTAAACCCGCAACTCTAACCCCTTAAAGGAACCGTTGCAAGAGCACGTAAAGGATTCCTTGAAAGGAACCCTTCAAGAAATCCTTGAAGGATCCCAAAAGGGAACCCTGGAAAGGAGCCCTGCAAGGAGCCGTTGAAGGGTCCCGTAGCACAGGAACCCTTAAAGAAGCCCTGTAAGATCCCGTTTCAAGGAAGCTTTAAGGAGTCCTTTAAAGGAGCCCTTCAAGGACTCCTTTTACAGGAGCCCTACAGTAAAAGCCCAAAAGTTGGAAACCCCATAGCCTCAATCCTTAAGAGTAACGTATAGGTAATCCCGGCACTATTTGGCCTTAACCCGGTTTCCAGCTTCATGGGGTTTACAATAAATTCACTGAGCCGCCAGTCCCAGGGCTTGGCGCAAGCGAAATGCACCACAGCCTGGCTTTGGATGTCCGTTTTCGATATTTTGGGAAGAAGGGTTTACCTTGAAATCCCAAAAAATACCGTATTAAGGGTCAGACCCTCTAATTAAGGGGTCATAACCTACTATTTTGCAGGGTTTGGGGATACGGGTAGGGATGTGGGTCCGGGGCTTAGGGGTATTCTGTTGACAGGGGGGTTCAGTAAGGCCTTAAGGGGCTTCTGTTTTTCGGTTTCGGGGCAGAGGGCTTTCGCTCCTAGCGGGTTTAGGTTTTAGGGCTTTTTGGCTTTAGGCTTTGTCGAAGCGGGTTCTAGGTCCTAGGGCGTAGGGTGCTCTGTTTGAGGTTTTGGGTGGGCTTTAGATCCTAGGGTGGGCTGCATATGGGTATCATAAAGGTTTTGTTGCACGTGTATATATTTGTGTTGCTGGGTTTAGGCTTGGTTTTGCGGCCTAGTTCAGCTATGTAGGAACCCCTTTAAGGCTACAGTATATACTATAAGATGTGGGCACATGGGGCCGAAGGAACTTCGAGCCTCCAACATCCCTCAGTTTAAGGAGTATACGCTAAACTGTAGTAGGATCTCTTATAGTGAGCCCCAGAAAGTTGGAACATGGATTTAGGATGATTAGTGCTAGGATTGCCTCTTCTTTACCTTAAGGGCATGAGGATAATGGTGTTGCAACTTTCTGGCTTCTACTGTATGTGATTTAAGGTATGTTCGTTAACTAAGGTATATTGGAGTGGCTGAAAAATCCGAAGACCCTGACCAAACCCTCCCAAACCACTTTGGGCCTCTCAGCCCCATTTATTCCGGACGCCTGACGGTCTATGTTTGAGGGTAATTTAGGAAGTGTAACAGTGTGAGGGTTAAGGATGTAGTCTGCGAGGCTTAGGACTGCGGGTCACCCTATGCCTTCTGAAGACGTTCGCAACAACATCGAACACCAAGCGGCCGCTTTGGCAGGACCAAGACCGTCAAACAGAGGCCGCTTGCAGTAACGGACCTGGGTTGGCTTGATCTGCACCCTAGATTGTGATACAAGTGCCCATGCAAAGTAGATCTTATCGGCGGCGCTAATCATATCGTACTCGTTTGTTACTCTGTGGAGGGCATGTACATGAAAATGTGAGCTTGGGCATGTGATGGGCATGTCTGAGCTTGTGTTTCTCTCCGAAGAACTGTGCAAAACCCACATAGCCATGGCCGGTGCTGGCCTCTTCCTGCTGCCTTTCGTCATGCCCACAGACTCCAATATCCCTTAATAAAGGAATATGTATATATATATATATATATATATATATATACATACATACATACCTACGGGTTACTTAAAGGGTTGCTTAAAGGGATCTATAAGGGTTCCATGAGGAAAAGATCCCTACTACGATTTAAGGTATCTTGGAATCTCTGGGTGAAGCCCCTGCTACGGAGCACAGCATCGGGGTTTCACCATGACAGGAAGCCACGGTTGCCGTACTTGGAGGATCATGGGACTTAGTACGTAAGGTTACAAGTACCTTAATTGGGGTTATAAGTAAATATAAGTATGGCTACCTTATTTATAGACCCAATTACTAGGTCCCATGATCCTGTAAGTATCTCTTTCGGGAAGTGCTTGATGACGCTCTCGCACTGAGATCGCTCAGGGATGGCCTGATTCTCCAAGCACATGCGGACCTTCTCCTTGGTATGTTTAACCTACATAGAAGAAAACATGTATGTATGCATACATACAGCTTGACGTAGACCCTGAACGAGTTTCTACAAGGGTACTTTAGGGTCAATGTACGGCTTTGGTATATGAGTACACGGACTCTTGTGGTTAGTACGGGCAAGGTGGGTTGAATTACCCAGTGCCTTAGATCCTGTACCTTGGACCTTAAACCCTAAAAAGCCCTAAACCTTGAGTCATGACCGGTGATTTCGGCGCGATTGGGGCTACGGCTGTGGTGTAGATTGCAGTGCCAGACCAGAGATTAAAGAAACAGAACTTCATTAGGGTTTAGGGTTTGGGGTTAAGGATTCTACAAGGTTTAGGGTTTAGGGCCTTGCCTAAAGGCTCCATGTATACCACCATGGTGCTATTAGGTTCGAAGAGACCATTGTTATTGTGGTTTCAGCGACCGAATTCCATACTGGTAGTATATGTGGAGCCTCTGGGTGAAGGATTCTATAAGGGTTCCATCAGGGCTTTAATAGAGCATTGCATGCAAGACTTCTGGGGTGTAGGGACCCTTTACCTAGATATGATATACATGGGCCCTAGGACGGCTGTACGGAACACACTTTACCCAAAACCCTCCATTCCATAATTCTGGCTGCAGGCAAGGATAATAATTATTGGATTTGTTTTGAAGCCCTACCACGGCATCCACAATGCACCTCCTTGTGCTTGTTGAAAAGTGGTCGTAAAACTGTTGTACCCTAAACCCTGAACCCCTAAACCGCGCAATCCTGCCGCGATGAAAGGAACGTTGGGTTCTCTCGCTATGAACTCCTTGGGAGGTCAGCAGAGAACATTCCCACGGGCTCCATGTACCTTTATAGTAGATACTTAGGCCTTAAAGGGGTCCCTATATTGGTACTTCAGGGGCTAAGTATATACTATATGGGTACCATGGACCCTTGTACCCTAAACCCTATAGAACCCGTTAAAGGACCCCTTTAAGGATTCCTTTAAAGGAAGCCTATTATGGGTACCATGGAGCCTTTGGGTAAAGAATGCTTAGGGATTGCTGAACCCCTAACAACACGCACCCTAAACCCTAAACCCTAAACCCCACCAAAAGTGACATACCAAAATGAAGGGACCTAGACAAAAACCCTGCAGGGCAGAATCCTGACCAGGGTCTTTAAGGGTTCGTTTAAAGGGTACTATAAGGGTTCTATACGGTTCCTTTACGGCTTCCTTCAAAGGGTACTAAAAGGGTGCTATAGGGTTCCTTTAAGGGTTCCTTTAAAGGGTTCTATAGGGTTCAGGATATAAGTATATACTTTGGACCCAAAGTACCTAAATAGGGACTACTCTAAGGCCAAAGTATGTACTATTTGCGTACATGGACCCTTAGGGATTATGAGGACCCAAAACGAGGTACCCATCTCTCAGCAACCCGAAATCTGAACATGCTATCTCAGACGCTGTGAAGTTATACTCCGCGGGGAGTTCCTGTCCACGGTTGGTATTCGCTGGGTTTGGGATTTGGGGCATGAAGTGCTATTCTGGCATTTGATGTTCCTGTGCTGATGTTGGGATTGCTTTTGGAACTCGTACTGGTTTTCTCACTTGCATGGCGTGGCAGTTTTGGCGCTAGCTCGCAAAGTGCCTCTAGAACCCCTCTCTTGCATAAGCCATATACGACTCTGCCCACAGGTCCGTCTGGGCATTAAAGCTGCCTGAGTGGTTGCTGCCTCTGCTGCTGCTGCTTCGGCTCTGCTGCTGCTTCTGCTGCCGTTGCGGTTGCCGTTGGCGCTGCTTGCTGCTTTGCTGCTTGCACTGATATTGTTGCTCTTGGCATTGCCACAGTGATGGTTTGCGTTTTCTGCAACAAAATCCGCGGTTCATGGAATCGGGGAGCAGTGCGGGAAAAATCGTAGCTTAAGCTGGGGGCCCTAAAACCCAAAACCCAAGGCGATCCCATCGGAGCCTGCCAGCCCAGGCCGCAGCCACCGCCATGATCCGCAAGCTCCTCACCTGAGATTGGGGATTTAAGGGTTTTCTTGACGTTAAAAAACCTAAGATTGGGGGCTTTAGGGGTTTATAGTAGGGTTCCTTCTAAGGGATCTGTAGGGTTCTATTATCTAAGCTCCTCACCTATAGGGGCTACTATAAGGGGTTTAGGGTGTAGGGGCCATAAAAATTTTGAAGGGGTCTATAAGGATTACGTACTATACAGGGGTATTATGGGGGGTTTAGGGCTGATGTATAACACCTGAGATTGGGTTATGGTAGACTCGGGTTTAGGGTTTCAGGCTGGGAGGCTGGGGGTTTAAGGCTTTCGGGTAAGGGCAGATTCTTCCTGTGGTTCCAATAGACTACTTTCGAAGGGAAACTCCCTACTAAGTGATTATTATGGGTCCTGACCTACTGCTTGTAGGTTTGAGGCTCCAGGTATGTAAATCCTACTTATACTCCCCATTTTGTTTTGCTTAACTGCCGTTCCTTCTAGAACGCTCCTATTCCCACTCAAAGAACTGCTTCAGCAAACGCAAGACAAGGAACTGCGGCAGCACGTCTAACCCCAAGGAGTCTTGTACCCGTGTAATGCTAGCCGCCAGACTCAAGGGGTCAACCCCTGCTGTTTGGTATGTAATGACTACCCTAAGGCACCTATGTGGCCACTTTAAGCACACAGCTCATCCTATACTGGTACCTGGACCCTTATGGTACCGTTGATAGGTTACCTATATAGAATCCTGACAAGGAACCTCGTAAAGCAAGTATTAAAAGAAACTTCACATGCACACTTGGAGTTCGAGACTAGAGAACTTCAGTCTTCGTTTAATTGAGTCTTAGAGTTTAGAGGTTTAGGTGTTTAGGTCTTAGGGTTTAGGAGTTTAAGGGTTTAGGGTTTATGACTTAAGTTTAGTTCTCCGGGTTCACGGTTGACAGTTCAGGGATCTACAGGTTGGAGCTGCGTCTTCAGTTCAGGGGCCTTGCTCCTGTGCTCCAGTCACCCAGTTGGTGAGTAGCCGAGGTACCTTGAGGGTCCATGTACCCAAATAGTATATACTTTGGCCTTAAAGTAGTCCCTATATAGGTACTTTGGGACCAAAGTATCTGCTATTTGGGCACATGGACCCTTAGGGGTGTATATGATATGATTCGTCACAACTGTTGTATCCCCAAGACTCCAGGCACGGAAACATAGCTTATTTGTCTCTGACGGGTGTAGGGTTCAGGGCCCTAAGCCCTAAAACGTCAGGGTTTGGGGGTGAAGATTTCTTTCGGACGAGGCGCCATCATCGAAATAGATCGTGAAGAAACCTGCAGCGAAGACTGCGTGGCCTAAGCCCTGACTACAAGCAGTCATGCAGTTAGGGCTTGGGTTTTGGTTTTGGGTTTAGGATTATGGGTGTAGGGCTTCTTGCAAAGCACACAAACAAACATTACTCGACTCCACAACAATTGGCACGATTGCATTTCAAAGTCTCATGGTGAATTGCCATGTCGAACCCCTGAACAAAAGTTGACTTTTCAATAGCCCCTATGACAAGCAAGAACCCTAGCGAGCATTAAACATTAAAACCTAAACCCTAAACCCCAAAACCCTTAACCAACCACGACTTTTCACGAAGCCCGAACAATGAAGGTGCTTGGGTCCCAGCAAGGTCCCGAACAGATCCTCAACCTAAGTCCGGTTCAGGTAGTGCTCCCAGAGACTCCAATATCCATGAATCAAGGAATATTCCTTAAAATCTTATTCAGTGCCTAGTAGAAATAGGTCTACTCCATAATAAAGGGATATTGGAGTCTTAGACTAGTGCTTATGAGGAAGCATCAGCCATACACCCTGCTTGGAGGTTCGTGGAACTTAGCAAAGTGCAGTTGTTGAGTACCTGAACTGCGGTCGTGATCAAGTATAAGTATAGTTACCATATCAATGATAACCCTCGTCGCTAAGTCTCATGAACCCCTCAGCAGCCGGCCTGGCCACCCACTCCCGCGTACCCACCTAAGCCCTACAGACTAAACCCAAAGGCCCCAAAGTAGTTCCTTTTTGGGGTTCAAATATAAAATCCTATAGGGTAATCCCAAAAAGGAACTACTTTGGAGCCTCTGGGTAAACCCACAGACCTAAACCCCAAGCCCTTCCGAGGTATCCAAAAGTCTTGCTAATGAAGGGGTCGTAACCTTCTCGCCTGTAGGGTTTGGGGTTACCGGTCAGCCTTAAACCCTTTGCCCAAACACCAAAGACTCTTAAACCCCCCTAAACCCTAAAGCATAAACATAAGACCCTCATAATCCCTTAATATAGGGTCTAACCCCCCGAAAGAGCAGGGTTTCGGATCCCCAGGAACAGAAGATCCTAAACCCTAAAACCCCAAATCCTAAACCTTGCCCTGTCCTTGCTCGAAGTGCTTCCAGTCATCCAGGCACATCGGTCTATCTGAGCCACAGCAGATTACCTCGCATGGGACTCTCAAAACAATGAACCCTTACCTGACCCTTACCTGGACCCTACAAAACCTTCCTTTATCGGGTTCCCGATTATGATTTCCTTATATACGTCCTTAAAACAGGTAGGTTATTTGGGGTTAGGGGAACTCTTAAAGTGGAACACTGTTTCTGCGTTGGAAAGATTTACGACTTCTTCCGTACGAAAAACGGATTAACATGTATATACACACAAATGGGTAATCATATAACCTAGGAGTGAGGTTCAGTTTTCAGGATTGGCGAGCCCAATACCCCGAAATCTAAGAAGTATGCATCAATTGTATAGGGCGTCAGGTTCTATTTTCGTGGGCACTCTATACTGAACTTAGAACCCTAGCAACAATTTTAAATTTAGCTGTTTCTTAGGGATTATTATAACAAAAAAAATAAAAATTATTTTTAAGTACCCCAAAGGACTCTGGGCTCTAGAACCCAAGCCCGGCCTCGAGTACTAAGGATCCAAGTACCCAAATAGTAGGGTTTCAAGGTCCCAAAACCATTCAGAGTATGGATTTCGGGACCTAAAACCCTATTATTTGGGTACTTGGACCCTCTGGGAAACGAAACTGATTGTTCTAGGGTCATACCCTTTTTTCAAGGCTTCCTTGGTTGCTCTAGGTACACCCTAAACCTTTGATTCAGAGCTGTTTAGGGTTTGGGCCTTGAGATTGCAAGAATTCTGGGGCGAGAGCTTTCCTGAGGCATGTTTACGATTTAAAACTGCTCAGGAACAGTGTAGGGCTTCAGTTAGATCGAGTGGGGTTTGGGGAAAGTCGACCAACCCTTATGGCGCAGAAAGGGGTTGAGGCCACAGGGTGCAATGAGGGAAACCCTAAGTCACCGCCGCCTCCCCCTGTATATAAACATATATATATATATATAGAGAGAGAGAGAGAGAGATATAGACATAGATATTATATATATATATATATATGTATGTATGTATATATATATATATAGATATTTGCCCGATCCCGTTTGGGAGCGTGCTCGTTGCCCGGCAGTCTCCCTGAGAACTCAGGCCAGGATCCATTTGCATTTGGGAGCTTCCGAAGATAGGGGACCCTAATATGGCACCCTACATAGTAGGATGCTCATTCTAAGGACCCCAAATTAAGGGTACCCCTAATTTTCGGAAACTCCCATTTCTCATGCAAGAAGTTAGCCCTTCGGGGCCATCTGGACTCTGCCATTAGAAGAGCCCAACCTATCCTCCGAAAGAGCTGCCAGAAGTCGATCAAAGCCAGACCTGGGGATCCGAAAACCCTACCGTTTTACTTAAGGGTTCTACAAGAGCTCCTTGAAGGGTTCCTACAAGGGATCTATAGGGTTTTGGGGTGTAGGGTTTAGGCTTTGGGATCCAAAAACCTACCGTTTTAAGGGTTCGACCCTCTCATCAACGGGTCATAACCTACTATTCTGCAGGGTTTGGGGTCACAGGGATTGCCTATGCAGTGCAGCTGAAGCCATTTTCTGGGGAGATCTTGCCATATCCCCATTCGTCGGATCACGTGTTTGATGCACCCCACGGTGTTTTCGGCAGCATTGTCGCCTGCAGGTACTTCAATAAGTAATGTTTAGTCTGAGCAAATGCAGCGTTTGTGGATCACTTGCTCTTGCACTTCTTCTCCAGCTTTCGCTTCGTCCTAGCATCCAAGCTGCTCTTCAGGAGTCTTGCAGTGAATGTGAACACTTGCTTCATGTGGTTGACCCTAAGCAAATTAGGCTTACCTGCATCGCGAATTGCTCCATGAAACGCCCGACTAAATACCATCTGGAGCTCCGACAGAGCCTGCAGCCATGGCATCCTTGATTGGCTGATCCATTTCAGCCTTTATGTGCGTATGTATGTGTGTGTATACATACATACATATATATATATATATATATATATATATGTGTGTGTCTGTGTGTGTATGTGTATGTATATGTATAGGAATATGTATATGTATATTTTTTTATGTTCATGTATATTGGCATACCCGTGCCCTTCGTGGGCAAAAGCGGGGCATGAGAGTGAGTCAAGAACTGTTCAAAGCCCTACTAAACCAGAAAACCTGAATCCCAAACCCTAACCCCTAGGCCATAAACCCTAAACCCTAAACCTAAATCCTTAAGAGCCCTACTAAACCAGAAAGCCTAAATCCCAAACCCTGAACCCCTAGGCCCTAAACCCTACACCTAAATCCCTAAAAGCCCTACTAAACCAGAACGCCAAAATCCCAGACCCTGTATGGGTGGTTAGGGTCCCTTTTTTGGGTCCTTATGATAATACGGCACCTATTATTTAGGGTACCCAAAACGGGACCATAATTTTGACAACCACCTATATGTCCTACAGTAGAAGCCCCAAAGTCGGAGAGCCAATAGCCTCAATCCTTAGGACCCAAAGGCTCCGTGTACCCTTTAAGGGTTCCTTTAAGGGTTCTATGAGGGCTCCTTTAAGGGTTCTATAGGGTTTAGGGTATAAGGGTCCATGGTACCATTATCGTAGATACTTAAGCCTTAAAGGGGTCCCTATGCAGTATAGGGATTCCCAGCACTATGTGTCGTTAATCCGGTTTCCAACTTTTTGGGGCGTACTATAAAGCCCCCTAAGCCCTATAGTAAACCCCAAGAAATTGGAAACCGGATTAAGGACAAATAGTGCCGGGAATCCCTAAATATTACTCTTCAGGATTGAGGCTATTGGGTTTCCAACTTTCAGGCTTCTACTGTAAACTTCAAGAACTTTAGCAGGGTGCCCAGAGATCCGAAAAGCGCTCCAGGCACGGCTGCAGCACCAGGAAACCTGCTCAGGCTTAGGGATGTGAAGATTCTGATTCAGGGCTTAGTTTAACGGCTTGGGGGTTTAGGGTTTAGGGGGTTCAGGAACTTTAACGTTTCCGGGTTTAGGGCGGTACGGATATTAGGGCTTAGGGTAAAAAAAAAGTTAAGGGTTTTAGTTGCAGGTCTACAGGCCAATGATTCGCCGATTCCTTAGGGATTCCTTGAAAGGTCCATCATAATATATGGGTGGTTGTCAAAATTCGGGTCCCGTTTTTGGATCCTTATTATAAAACGGCACCTAAGATTTTGGGTACCCCAAAAGGGACCCTAATTCAAACAACCACCCATATGGAGCTTAGTTCTAGGGTATAAGGGTCCAAAGGACCTGACAATCAGGTACATGGGTTTAGGATAGTAGTTTTGTAGCTTGGTATTCGGAAACAGGATCCGTTTAAATCATATAGGTAATTGTTCAGGTCTATATAACTTCTGTATGTGAACCGTACCTGTACCTGACCCACTTCTGGCACCGAATGGCCCTTAGAAGTAGGTGCCCTAAACCCATATACTATGCAGCCCAATACTCTTAAGCACTTTAAGGGTACTTTTCATCCTTGAGACAGGCCTGTCTGCGAGATCATCTCACCGTCCATGTGGGGTTGCGAGTCCACGGCAGCAGAGAATGCCGCCGCACCATAGGAGTCAAAGACATGGTCCAAGTTTCGGAGAACCCTTGGTGGCTTTCGGAGTAAGGTTTCAGGTTCAGGCTTAAGGGTTTAGGGTGGCTGGGGTTTAGGGTTTAGGGTTAAAGGTTTAGGGTGGCTTTCGGAGGCTTTGCTTTCACCTGAACTGCCGTGTCTATTTGCTTTAGAAAACACCTACTGATCTGTGGAACACAGAGAACGAGACAAGCATTGATAGGAAACGAAAGACTAGGGTTCACAGAAACGAAAACAAGCACAACAGGTGCCAGGCTCCCAGATCTCCCAGATAAGGTCTCGGAGGGTAGAACCTGATTCTGCATTTATTAAACCGTCTTTCCGTTGGGTCTTCTCACTTCGTGGTAGCAGGAGTGGTAGTTACTTAGTAGTAGCAGCAGTACGATCTGATTTCAGCTTGCTGACAACGGGTGCAACATCAGAGGGTTTAGGGTTTAGGATTTAGGATTTAGGGTTTAGGCTTTAGGATTTAGGGTTTAGGGTTTAGGGACTCCGGCTGAGTTGCAAAATGTCGGTGTCGATGTATATGACCTTGTGGAAGGGCAGCGCCCAGAGCCAGATCTTCGAGAAGAAGCCACGCGCCTGTGGGGTGTCCAGGCCTGGTCACGGCTACGGCCCTACTACATTCCTATTATGCCACTATTACAGGGTGGGGGCAGCTTCTAAGGAATACCTAGAAAGCTCTATACAGGAGAGCGCGGAGGTTCTAAACCATCACGACACGGTCTGCGAGTTGTCTTTACAACGATGATGCGGTTGGGTTTTGGGCAACTGTTCGGGGCTTAAGGTCTATATGGGTGGTTGTGAAAATTAGGGTCCCTTTTTGGGCCCCTACTATGATAGGGGACCTAATATTTAGGGTGCCCAAAAAGGGACCCTAATTTCATATCTGCTTCGGCATGTCGGGCTCCCGGACAGCAGCTGCAATCACAAATGTCTGGGTTTAGGGTTTAGGGACAAATGTCTAAGACCAAGTTCGGATTTCGTACCCACGTGCCAGAACAGAAATCCAAATGCAAACACCTTCTTGGTTGCAATAATATGCACTAGCCAGAAGCAAAAGTCTACCCTAAACCCTCATTCAAAATAAGCCGAACAATATTACTGAATGCTGTTTGCCACTGTCACTCCAAAAAAAGCGTGCGACGGATCTACTTATCGGAGCCAGCCCCGAGTACCTATTTTGGCACTCCCTTTAAGGCCGAATACTACCCTAAGGATGGCCCGATACCCAAACATGCCTAGACACCACATCCTAAGAACCTAGCCTAACATAGGGGCCTTGATCAGGGGTGTATTCCAGAAGCCCCTAGGAATACTATCGGCCATCATTCAGGCCTCTATATTATGATAAACCCTACACTTAAACCGGCGAGGGCACCAACTGGCCCCAAAATTCGCAAGCCCTAAACCCTAAACCTCCCAAACCCTAAACCCTAAAGCCTAAACCCTAAAGCCCTAAACCTCCCAAACCCTCAGTTGCAGTCCATGCCTTCGTGCCCTGCCAGGCCAACCTGAAAACCAAAACCCAGAGACTCCAATATCCCCTTCATTAAGGAATACCTAGAGGCTCCTTTAAAGGGATCCTTAGGGGTTCCTTTAAGGGATCTATAGGGTTTAGGGTTTAGGGGACTCCAGTACCCCTTAATTAAGGAATATACCTTAAATCATAGTAGGATCCCTTATATGATTTAGGGAATATTTCTTAAATTCTTAATTAGGGGATATTGGAGTCTCCGGGAAAGATTTTCGGATGATTCGGTCTCGGGGTTCCATTAGGGTAGGTTAAGTTAGGGTTTAGGGTCTCCTTTGAGTTCACAGGCTAGAGGCAGCTGTATTTAAAGTAGTATAGGATTCACCACAGGGACCATGATTTTGACACTTATCTTGTGTTGACGGTAGCCCTAAACCCTACACGTTATGCTACTGGTGGCAGCCTTTCAATCTTAACCAGGTCTGGTGGTCACGTCTCGAGACTTCTGCACACAGCCGAGCTGAACCCTAAAACAACTACCATCATGGGGTTGGTCATGATGAGTTCG
The DNA here is from genome assembly GCA_905221615.1 of Symbiodinium sp. CCMP2592. Classification (NCBI taxonomy): domain Eukaryota; class Dinophyceae; order Suessiales; family Symbiodiniaceae; genus Symbiodinium; species Symbiodinium sp. CCMP2592. The sequence continues at coordinate 335,940 of CAJNDT010002224.1, forward strand.
GTACATCAGTCCTGAAAAGGTAGGTTCTTTATGGTCTGGGTAGGGCATCTATAGAATTTGGAGGCCATGGGTTTTGTGCCCTAAACCCTAAACCCTAAACCCTAAACCCTAAACCCTAAACCCTAAACCCTAAACCCTAAAACCCTAAACCCTCCGTGTATTCGCATGTATATGCTTTGCGTCTACGGCAGACTTCTGCAAGGCTTTAGGGTTTGGCGTTTGAGGGTTCAGTGGTTTGGAGTTCGGGGGTTTCGGGCTTAGGGAGTATATAGCAGGTCCTCTATAAGGGTCTAATGGTCCGAATGTACCGACGAAGCAAACCGTCACAAGGCCGGAGTGAACGCTATATGAGTGCCCTTTGGGTAATGTTCGGAGCTTAGAAGTTCCTAAGTTACTTCCTACATCCCAACACCCTACCTTCAACTGCCAGAACCTACTTTCCGTAGGTTTTGTATTCTAAGCCCTAACTTTTCGGACTTTAGGGACTCTCCAAAAAGGTAGGTTTCGGGGTGCTTAAAGTCAACCCAGGAGTTCGTCAGGCAAGGCCCTCCCCTACTCGGAATGTCAGCAAGATCTGCATATATACGAGGTTCCCCAGTAGCCCCGCTGTAGTTTAGGGCATAGGGTTGCTTTCTGACGTTCGCACTGAAGGGGTTTAGACTTTACGGTAATGTTAGTTTGCCAGACTATTCGGTTTGAAAGAGGAGACCCTAAAACAGAGGCGCAAAAGGGTTACTAAGGCAAGACCTAGCAGAAAAAGGCCTTCGGGCTATCCTGAGCCTTAGTGTAAGCGTCCATGTACCTGAAGGGTTGTCTTCAAGGAATAAGGGCTCTAGAAGCTTTCGGCAGGGTTCTGCCGGCTTTACTAGAGCATCTTATGGGGTTCATGGACCTAGAGCTATGCAGTGCTTGGCCGTAAAAGGGTTCCTAGGTCGAATGTTAATATAAGCACATGGACTCTTATACCCCAAGGGTTCATGTACTTTCCCAGGCGCTCCAAATCGCCCGAGGTAGCTACTATTTTTTGACTTTAAACTCCATAGTAGATACTATTTGCATACTTGGATCCTCAGGGTCAGGGTAAACCCGTAGAGCTGCTTCTTGTTTCCTTCATGAGTTGCCAGGGATGGATAGTACCCCCGAAAATATGTGATGACTTACATTAAGTTGCCTAACAGCTGCCCAGTAGTGTGGGGCCTCCAGTAGCTCCCAGCCCGCGCGTCGAAGTGCGTCCAGTCCTTCGGTAGAGACGCCATCCTCGGTTTTCGGGTAGATTTTAGAGTCGAGGGTTTAGTGTTACGGATCTTCGGGTTCAGGGTTTAGGGTTTACCAGCACCCCGCAACTACCCTCCATACCCACAATTACGGACCCTAACGGCTCTCTAAAAGGGTACTTTTCGGTTGCTAGTAGGCGGGCGGCAACCAACCTCTGGCTCAGATTGACTGCTGAAGGTTATACCTAATTATGGGAGTTTCCGAAAATAGAGGACCCCAATGCAATACCCTAAATAGTAGTATCACTCATCCCTTATAGAGCCCTTTAAAGGAACCTTTATAGTACCCTTATAGTCCCCCTGTACAGGAACGCTAAGGTACCCCTCATTGTCGGAAACTCCCCTATAACTCAGGGGCCAGAGTCTGCCACATTGTACAGGTTGTGCAGTGATGTCCACTGATTGAAACTCCAGCGATAGCCTTTTCGTATGAAATTCCATGGAATGATCCTTCAGCAAGGAGGGGCCTTAACGATCGGGGATCGAAACGAGTAGCTAGCCTTTGTCTGTGTGTGTGTTTTTCCTGTATGTGTGTGCGTATGTCTGTGTGTATGTATGTACATATGTTCCTATTTGTGTATACGCATATCCGGTTAAGTTCCACATAGGCTTAGTTTGTCCGTGTTGGCTTTCGCCCTGAGGCTACTATATGGCAGGTTCTCTGAGGCCCAACATGGCCGAACTGCAAGCTACATGGGGGTGATAGGGTTCAGGTTTCCGACTTACATTCAGGGTCAATTTCGGTGATGTCTTGCCCGGAATGGGGAGACTCCAAGCCACACCCGTCCAAAATCCAAGCCCTACCGTAAAGCCAGCAAGCTTACTCTCTCCCCAACCCGAAGACTGCAAAGAGCCCAAAGTAGCTACTTTATCTTGACTTTAGACCCCAAAGAAGGTACTATTTGTACACTTGGAGCCTTAGGGGAACTAACACTGGCATGGATCCCCATGTACCCAAGAACAGGATGGTCATGTTTAGCTGGCTCGCTTCAAGCTTCCATGGTGGCTTTGTCTATACGAGTAGAGGTTAAACGATGCAATACAACCCTAATGTAGGAACGGGATTAAGAAACCCTGGGCCTATAGCCCGCAAAATATTAAGGTTCATATAAGGAAGCATAATCAAGGCCCAAGGTTTCTTAATCAGGTTCCTACATTATATAATCTCGCACTGTTCTCAAAATTAGCAGCCCATCATTAGAGAAAAAAGAATGCTTCTCTCATAGCACTTGAAAAAAACTTGCCCCACTTGAGCACCTGCCCTAAACAACACCAGGGCTTGAAACTTCAGGTTTGGGATTCAGGCTTTCGGGTTTAAGGAACAAATCTGAGGTATTGAAGCAACTGCGGCCAAAGACTCCGTGACCAGTGCCACCAGCGGCCTCGCCGTGCCTGCTGTTTGGCTTCATGCCCCAAGGTTGAGTCAGGGTTTGGATTTTTGGTTTGGGTTTTTGGGGTTTGGGGTTTAGGGTTTAAGGTTTGGGGTTTAGGGTTGAGTCAGGGTTTGGGTTTTTGGGGTTTGGGGTTTAGGGTTTAAGGTTTGGGGTTTAGGGTTGAGTCAGGCTCCCCAGGGTTTGGGGTTTAAGGCTTGGGGGTTAAAGGTGTAGAATTTGGAGTCTATAGTGTTGATAGGGTGTCCCAAGCCCAAAGGCTCCATGTACCTTCGTAGTAGGTACTTTTGCCTTAATGGGGCCCCTATATAGGTACTTTAAAGCCTAAGTATATACTATGTGGGTACATGGAGCCTTAGGGAAGGTTCGATTGTTACTTTCCAGTTTGGATCTCTTCGCCACGGCCTTGGTTCGGGACTCCCCCCAGGACTTGCAAAGTCGCTGAATTTGGGAATACACCTTTTGTCAGATTAGGAACCCTACTATACTGTAAGGTATATTCCTGAAGTAGGGGATATTGGCGTCTCCTAATACCCTCAACCCCATAGATCGCTTATAGATCCCTTAAAGGAGCCCTAATCATTCCTTAACTAAGGGCTTTTGGAAGGTCTGGGATACGCAGTATGTCACAGCACCGCTCTGGCTACCCGTTACAGACGTCCCTGTCCGGAGGGTCCAAGTACCCCAACAGCAGGGCTTTAGGGTGTTGGGTTTGTGGGTTTGCGGTTTAGGGTTAGGGTTTGGAACTCCGAAAGTGAAATAAATTTCTGGTCGAAGCGTAGGCGGGCGTATTTTTGCGTAGGTGAACCCGCCCGGGCGTAAATGTCCACGATGTTTTCTGTGTCTTATTGTGGGATAGCATATGTAGCCATCTATCCTATAGCATTCCTGAACCCAAATGGTATCAACCTAACAATCCTTAAGCCTCTATGCTTCCGTCCTCATCTTAAGGACCCATGCTGAGGGTTTATGTTTGAGGTCTAGGGCCTTTCATGCCCAAGAACATCCTATGCAAGCACATGTAGCCTTTATACCCTCAACCCTAAATTCTTGTGGTACCCTTAAAGGAACCCTTAATTCAACCCCCCTTGAAGGAATCCTTTGAAGGAACCTTTAAAGCAACCCGTTAAAGGAACCCGTCAAAGGGCACATGGACCCTTAGGAAAGGTCTCGCGCTTCAGAAGGCCTGTTGCAGTCAACGAGGCTGCCAGAATTTCAGCGCCGACCACGTAATCCTTGGTCCGAGTTCAGGGTATGAGGGTTTGGGGGGAGTTCAGGGCGGAGTTCAGGGTTTAGGTTAGACTTAGACTTGGCTATACATCCCAACTTCTACATAGGGCATAGGGTTGCTTTGTATAGAAACCAGAGACTCAAATATCCCTTAATTACGGAATATACCTTAAATTATAGTAGGATCCCAAATATAATTTAAGGTATATTCTTTACTTAAGGGGATACGGTTGATGATATAGATCCTGCATTACCCATAATTAGGAATATCCCATAATTCCATAGTTTAGGGTCCTTGAGGTAATGCATAGTTTAGAGTCCTTAAGGTAATGCAGGATTTCTATCATCAACCGTATTGGAGTCTCCGGGAAGATGCAATCCCTTAGCGCGGCAGTAAAGTATTCCCGATTACAGCAGGGAGCCAAAACCCTAAACCCTAAACCTCCAAACCATGGCTGCTTGGAGTTGAAAACCTATAGCCCAAAGGCTCCATGTACCCTAGAAGCAGATACTTAAGCCTTCAAGGGGTCCCGTCATAGGTACTGCAAGGCCTAAGTATATGCTATATGGGTACCATGGAGCCTTCGGGGAATAGCGAACGTATCTTTAGAAAGGGAAATATACCCATGTTTGGGGGGTCGTATCCTTTTTTGAGGTACATTGGTCACCCTCGGTAGACTAACTTTCTATCACTAACATGAGTTGCAAAGCACCGGCTTCGGCCAACAAACGCCACAACATCGCTCTACGTTTCGTTGCTCCTGCAAGGGCTCCCAAGGCGTCAGCCGTAAACGACCGTTTTCGACTTCAACCTGCGACGCTTCCCTGTGTACAGTTGCTGGCTGCTTGTACATTGACTTGTATCATATGCTTGTGCTCACTGAAGCACCGTGTTTTCTGTGCAGGCTTTTCCTGTTTCACTTCAACCGACCCAGACTTCGGTCCGCAAGGCAAGGGCTCCCAAGGCGAACACTTCAACCTAAACCCCTACCTGGTCCTGAAACCACTAGGTGCTTTAGGGTCTCGGTAACCCCAAAAACAGCGAGCCCCGAAGTCCCTGAACCCTAACTCGCAAAGCTAAGCAACGCTAAATCCTAAACCCCAAGCATCCCAGCGGCGTCGTTGGTAAGGTGTGTCACGTAAACCTGTCACTTAAAGCGGTTTAGGATTTAGGGCTTATAGGGTTTAGGGGAAAGGATCATGGGGATCTTATAACCCCGGGGTACCCTAAATAACAGGTGCCGTATTATAATAGGGACCCCAAAAGGGACCATAGTTTTGACAACCACCCATATAAATATGATTGTCCAATTACTTAAGTCCCAAGAACCTCCATGCATATCTTCTGGCCCGAACCTTAAAGCACAGGTTATGCAGTCATACATGCACACATACATAAACATGCAGGTATATAGAGACATTGAGATGTAGTATAGATAAGATACACTAGTACTGTATACCTTACAACCAGTCTTTTATGGCCTTTACGCTTGTTTACAGGTTGTTTAAGGTTGTCGAGGGCTTAAACTCAAAGAAGGTTTGCAACGGGTCAGAAGGCCACGATACCAAGCTACCAGATCTGGTGTCGAGAATCGGGAAGGACACGACTGAAGAACACGGAGGACTCGAGAAAAGCTGGAGCATGGAATACTTGCACCCAAATCCTGAACCCACAACCCTTAAACCCTAAAACCCCTAAACCCTTAAACCCTAAACCCTTAAACCTTAAAACCCCTAAACCCTAAACCCTTAAACCCCTAAACCCTTAAACCCTAAACCCTTAAACCTTAAAACCCCTAAACCCTAAACCCTTAAACCCCTAAACCCTTAAAACCCTAAACCCTTAAACCTTAAAACCCCTAAACCCTAAACCCTTAAACCCCTAAACCCTTAAACCCTAAACCCTTAAACCTTAAAACCCCTAAACCCTAAACCCTTAAACCCCTAAACCCTTAGACCCTAAACCCGCTGGGGCGCCAACACAACCCCGAACCCAAGATCCTCAGTGGCCCAATGCCCCAGCACCCATTCTTTTATAGGATCCTTAAGGGGGGGTGGTTCAAGGGGGGAGGGTACTAGGGAGCTTTGGGGAACCTTAGGGAAGCTTAGGGAGTATTGGGGAATAATGGGGATTACTAGGTTACCTACCCCCCTTGGACCACCCCCCCTTAAGGACATCCTAATTCTTCCATGAGCCTAAACCTCGAACACTCAACCCTAAGGCCGTACCTTAACCCCATGTAACCTACCTTTTCAAGGACGTATATAAAGAAATCAGATTGGGGATTTTAAAAATGCAGGTTCCGTAGGGTCCAGGTACATAAGGTTTAGGGGTTTAGGGTTTAGGGGTTTAGGGCTTAGGGTTTAGGGGTCTAGGGTTTAGGGCTGTAGGGTTCGGGGGGTTAGGGTTTAGGGTAGAAGCTCAAAAGTTGGAAACCCAATAGCCTCGACACCTAAGAGAAGTGTATAAGGAATCCCCGCACTGTTTGGCCTGAATCCGGTTTCCAACATTATGGGGTTTACTGTAAACCCTCAACAGGCAACACTAACCCTAAGCCCCTACAACTCTACCAGGTCTACACACTATATATCCAAAGCCCTAAGCTCAAAACCCTGACCCTAATCCCCTCAAGCTCTACTGAACACCAAACCCTTGACCCTGAGGCCTAAACACCAAACCCAAGCCCCTAAAACTCAACCGGGGCCTAAACACTAAACCCTGAACCCTAGACCCCGAACACCAACCCCAAGCCACTGCAATTCTACCGGGACCCAAACACCAAACCCTGAACCTCCGACCCCCAATGGTAAACCCTGAACCTTACCCAAAGGCCCCAAAGTAGCTCCTTTTTGGGGTTCATATATAGAATCCTATAGGGTAATCCCAAAACCCTAGGCATCTAAGGACTCATATATTAAGGCTTTTGGGCCCAAAGACCTTATTATATAAGGCTTTTGGGCTATTTTGATGCCCAGGGAAAAGGAACTACTTTGGGGCCTCTGGGTAAGTCCCAAACACCAACCCCAAAGGCCCGTAAAACTCTACCGGGACGCAAACACTAAACCCTGAACCTTAGACTTCCCCAACACTACACCCTAAATCCTGAGCCTTAAACCCCAAACCCTAAACTTCAAAATGGAACCCTAAACTTTCAAAAAAAACCCAAAACCCTAAACTTCAAAATGCAACCCTAAACTTTCAAAAAACCCCAAACCCTAAACTTCAAAATGGAACCCTAAACCCCCAAAAGGGAAGCCTAAACAAGCCGCTAAAACTCCACGCGATGGGAGTTTCCGCAAATAGGGGGACCTAATCTAGCACCCTAAATAGTAGGCTCTGTATTATAAGGGCCCCAAAATAAGGTACCCCTAATTTTCGGAAACTCCCACTTATGGTATATATATATATATATATACACTCCGTCGTTGAAGATTCGTTGGTCTCTAGGTTTTCTAGAAACGAAGCCTCGAGGAGATCGCGAGGGGCATCGTCCGGAATCTCGGTCCAAAGCCTTGTCTTTGGGTTTATGGTAGAAGCCAGAAAGTTGGAACATCATTCTCCTCATGCCCTTAAGGTAAAGTATAAGGGATCCTAGCACTAATCCTCCTAAAGCCATGTTCCAACTTTCTGGCTTCTACTGTAAGGGTTTTAAGGGCTCAGGGTTTATATTGGGGTTTAGGGGTTTTAGGGTTTAGGGTTTAGGGAAGAAGGGGTTTGGGGATTTAGGAGTTTAGGGATTTAGGGGTTTAGGTTTCACGGTTCAGTTTATGGTTTAGGGGCTTGGGTGCTCGGTACGTTTTAGAAGCTGGAGTTTAAGGGATCAGGGCTTTAGGAATTAGGGTTGAGCCTTGGTGTAAGGTACTGTCTACTGTTCGGTAGAGGAGCCTTTATGATTCGACGGGGTTTTAGGATTCGAGTGTGGCTTTTTATAAGGGGTTTAACTGATGGGAGGCCAAAAGGAGGGTTTGAGATTCTTGGGGTAGGGATTCCTTAATATGAACCCTATTATGGGAACCCTAATCCCTGGTGTTCGCAATTTCTTGTGCACTGCTCCAGGCTGCAAGGGCAGGGCTGGGCTGTGCACCAACAACGGCTTCGAGCGTGAGTTTCGGGTTTTTGGGAGAGAAAAACTCCATGCTAGGGCCGAAATTCTAGATGCCGCTTTAAGGACACATCATCGTGTTGTCCAGGAATCCTGCACCGAAAGATGTGTATCAAGAGGTCACAAATCGGTTTGAGCATCTAGAGACAAGCTGGCAACTAGCTCGACTTTGAAAGACCCGATGAACCTGTATCCCCAAAGCCTACAGAGTAGTAGGTTATGACCCGTTAATTAGAGGGTCTGACCCTTAAAACGGTAGGATCTTGGATCCCAAAGAACTTAGAAGATGCATCCACGCCACCCGCGAGCCAGCGCCTCCCGAACCGCGCCCCATCGACGCTGGACTTCAGCGACGAAGGCGGCGTTCTCACCTGTTGCGACCATTTAGGGGTTGAGGGTTTAGGGTTTAGGAGTTCAGGGTTTAGGGTTTCGGGGTTTAAGAGTTTAGGGGTTTAAGGGTCTAGGGTTCAGGGTTAGGGGTTCTTCTCAAGGGCCCTTTATATACTTACCTTTGGTTAGTAGGGAATGGAAGGGGCCTTATAAAGGGGTCTGTAAGGGTTACTATAAGGGGATCGGGGATTTACAAGGGTACTATAATCTAGGGGCCTCAGTAATCCTATAGCTTACCTTTGGTTAGTAGGGAATGGAAGGGGCCTTATAAAGGGGTCTATAAGGGTTACTATAACGGGATCTATAAGGGTACTATGATATACGGCCCTTAGTAATCCTATAGCTTACCTTTGGTTAGTGGGGAATGGAAGAATGGTAGTAATAGTAGTTATAATTGTACCCCATTCCTCCATTCCCTACTAACCAAAGGTAAGATAAAGGCGGAAATGCAGTTGATGAGAAAGGCTGTCAATGCAGTTTGCAAAGAGATATCGAACTATGCTTCTTTTACAACGTTCTGGGAAAAGAGGCATGCCTGGAACAGGCTATGATCACACTGATTAAAGTCTAGGGTTTAGGGTGGGGAACAAGCTGATTGTGCCAACTATGGCTTTCACTGAATCCCATGTGGTCGCATATTGGTGCGAGTATACCAACCAAGGCCGCCACCAGTGGCAGCAGGAGGCCGCTTGCTTTCCGCATGTGCCATCACACTCGGATGGGTCTGTCTGGCATTGGCTCTCGACACTTCCAGTGGAAACTTGCTGCACATCCTCAAGCCGTGCAGCTTCACGATCGCAGTGTTCAAGCTACCCCCCGTTCTAAACGACAAAAAGGCGCTGCACATACGGTCTGGCCGGTACTGTCCACTTCGGACAATCTGAACACGGACACAGTCGTCTTTCAGCCCGTGCATCTCCAACCCATTGCATATCTGATGAGCTGTCACCAGAAACTCTAAGCGGGTACCTACAGTGTAGGTCTGTATGCACAGACAGATGCAAAAATAGGTAGATGACTATTCCAAAGATATCGATAGAAAGAAGCGTAAATTACATGTAATTCTATGTTTTACATATACATGCATGTGTATATATATATATATATACGCATGCATCCCTGCAGGATGCATGTATGCATGCATATATGTATGTGTGGAGAATGTGCATGTACACACACCTCGCATCTCGGGGCTTGGGATCGTGTCCAAGTCAAGGCACCTCTCATGAAATGAGCTTCGAAGGCTCAAATTACACAGACCACCCTTAACAAACAAACAAACTAACTAGCGCAGGCACAACTTCCAGGATAATGCGATACTACAGTACAGGGTTATACACTTGCGGCCACTTGCGGGAAACTATAGGAATACTAGCTACCCAGAGGCCCCAAAGTAGTTCCTTTTCGGGATTACCCTATAGGATTCTATATATGAACCCCAAACGGGAGCTACTTCGGGGCCTTTAGGTATCGGGGATCAGACTAAGTCGGTTGTAAGATCCCAAGAAGTTTCGAGGTTTAGGGTTTAGGGTTTAGGGTTTCGGGTTTAGGGGTTTAGGGGTTTAGGGTTTAGGGTTTAGGGTTTAGGGTTTCGGGTTTGGGGTTTAGGGGTTTAGGGTTTAGGGTTTAGGGTTTAGGGTTTAGGGTTTGGGGTTTAGGGGTTTAGGGTTTAGGGTTGGGTTTCGGGCTTGGGCCCACGGTTTAGGGTTTAGGGCTTGGGTTTTATCGACGGGAAACACCTGAAACAACTAGAGGCAACCAGGGGCAGATGAGGGCGTGGCCCTAACCCAAAACCCTCGCTGCCATGCCGTGCAATTCCAACGGCGGTGCTTAAAGGATCATGCGACTTAGAAACTAGGGTTATAAATAAGGTAAC